>CAXAMN010000115.1:76345-89729 GCA_963970005.1 Durusdinium trenchii
AGTAGTAGTAGTAGTAGTAGTAGTAGTAGTAGTAGTAGTAGTAGTAGTAGTCGTAGTAGTAGTAGTAGTAGTAGTAGAATCTTTTGGAATAATCATCCAGCACAAGCATCTTTTTTGATTGCGTCAAGCTGCCTTCCCTCCAGGCAGAATGCTTCAAAGGGGGGAGTTCGTTGACGACCAGTGGCATTACCCGGAGGCTCCAGGAAGATGGTCCATGTGGTCTGGACAGGGCCATCGGCTGATAAGTTCCAGTTGTTGTGGGGCGGAATGGTATTGGAAGCTTTGCCATTAGTCAACATGTTTTCATTTTTAGCACTGCCAAGTATTGCGCTTGTTTTGTATTTTGAATGAGCGTATCTTTGCGCTACCATTAAATGGCATGTCTTCTCTCGTAACCCTTCAAGTGCCAGGAACGCGCCATCGCTGCCAAGCGGACCAAATTGCAAGCCGTGCTTGCCATGCGCTTGGTCGGATGCCAAGGGACGCCCCTTTTCGGTTCACTTGGCCCGGCGCGCTCGCTGCCCCTGCAAACCTGGATTTTGGCATGATGCAAACAGGGGCCCACCCTATATGCGCTATTGCAGCCAGACATGCGCAACACTGGCAGCAGCATGCAGTGGGCTATACGCAGGCCCAAACCGCGAAGTCAATGGCCAGTTACTACCGTGGCAACCGCCGGGATCAGCTGGAAAGGGTTTCCAGCAACCCCAGCCTCAGCAGCCCCCAGACACAGGCAGCTGGGCGGCAGGGTGGACACCCTGGGATGCCCCCATGTCGCACACCGCCTCAGCCCTATCAGCCGCCATGGGAGCAGAACCATGATGCTTGGAACACTGCAAACGAGGCGAGCAGCAGGCGGTGGTTGGGGCACCTATTGGGCGTGAGCTTTTTGCCAGCGCCAGTCGTACCAGCGGTCCAAGTCCTCTCCGCAAGCCTCGCTAGATGGATGTGCCGTTTTGAGAGGAAGCTAGCAGCACTTGTGACCTGCGCTTTGCGTCTTCCAGCCGCCAAGACAAAGTGAGCGTGTTGAAAACGATCAGCGCAGGGATTGGGGCAGGGAATGTGCAGGATTTGTCATGAATGGCTAGGCTTCACATGGACATTGCTACTGAGTGCTCTTTGAACTTGCAGGCGTCAGCCAAAGCCTTTGTGTCGTGCCAGGCCTGGGGAGTGTGACAGGGCAATGGCATGTGTTTTGTGGCGTGTGGCAGATGCCACCTTTTCATTTCATACTGTCGTTTCAAGCAGTCACGCTTCAGTATTTTGATGAGTTAAGCAGTCGTATGCAGTCGAGCTCTTTCCTCCGACATTGGGATGTGACATGGTTGACCAATGTATAGTCACTTGCCAGCCTTTGCTCCGCTGCACCACCGCTGCTACATTGCGTGCAGATCGGGGAGGCCGCGTGTATGGGCAAGATTGCGAACATTGTTTCCTTCCCATCGATTGGCCTTGCTTGTGCCAGTGAATTGGGTCTTGAAAGGGTTTGTCGGCTTTGGCGCTGGCAGCGCATTGACAGTAGCAGAAGTTCTTACCTTGCCATTCTTTTCGGGGCGAAGCAGAGGGGGCTCTCAATCCAAGTTTGCACTTTGCCAAATGTTCACCTTCAAGCTGTTAATCGCTCTTTCTTGGAGTTTGCTGCAGTAGCGAGCGGTTGCTTTGTTGGTGTGCTGTGGAGGACCTAGCTGCCCCAGCCGTACCATTGCCTGGGTAAAGGCAGGCTAGCCTGCGCACTGATTTGAAACCTGGACGGTCAGGGATGACGGCGTGTTTAGTGCTCAATGTGCTCAGGGGATTCGCAGAATTTCTTTGTTGTGTGTTGTCAGCTTCGTCAATAATTGGTTGGCATGGGCTGCGCCCTTTAACTTGTGATTTTGACCTTTCCAGGCAACTGTCCAGGCAATTGGGCGCAGAGATTGCCTGTGTTGTTTGTGGCAAACAGCTCAAGCAGTCCCAGCCAGTTATAGGGATGGCATGGAAAAAGCTTGCAAAAGATCCCAATACTAGTCTCTGGTTGCGCAACCTGAGCTAGTATTGGCATGTGATTTTCCCCTTTGATTATCCCGGGCCTCACGTTTGGTATTCAGTCGTTCATCTACTCTTCCAATACTATAGTCTGGTTGTACAACCAGCTGCTGTATTACATCGTTCCATTCCCCATGCAATACCATAAGCCACCCTTTTTCCAATCGAAAGGTTGTTTCAAACGCTGAAAGGTGTTTTGCCCATCCTGAGATCAAAAGGTTCGTGAAAAGCTTTGAAGGGTAAGACGCACGTTGAAAGGTATGTTGACACGTCCAAGGGTGGAGACCCACCCATGTGCCTGACTCCTTCTCACTCAATTTAACTTTGCTCATTGCCTTTGCCAGGTGGTCATGCCTCCAGTACCAGTCCATCCAGAGAAAGCTACTACATTGTGGCTGGAAGCTGCACACAGCAGGCCAGGGCGCATTGCGTTGCAAGCCTCTAGGCAGTTCAAGTTTCAAGCTGTTTAGATTCATTAGCTTTCAAAGGCCTCAGTTGTCACACGAAGTCACGCTGAGCAACGTTGGAGTTGAGGCTGCGCGCTCTTGTGCGTCAGGGTCTGAAGCGGATTTGTTGGATGCGTTGGACTTCTATCTCTGTGACTTACCATCTCACCGCACAGCTGCAGCATCTCAGCAAGCCTTGAAAATTTTTGGCCAGTCAGTCCCTCTGAGTTCAGGCATTCCGTGGGGCCTACTTGCTGTACCGCTCAGACAGAAGGGCAAGTACACTCCTTGCGGGAGAAGGCAGTTGCAGCTGCGAACCAGACTCACCTTCTTCCAATGAGTTGGTGAAGGCAGTGTCTGTTCTGGCGCAGAGCTTTGACACAAGCTCCAAAGCGTGTCGGTAACAGGCTCTGTGCTGGCGCCCTCTTTGCTCACTGCTCTAGAAGGGCGAAGATGGCCAGGCTGAGCGGACTGCTGCGTGGAAACAAGTCCAATCAGAGCGAAGAAAGCATGTGATCTTCCAAGATTACGAAAGATTCGCCGAATGCTGCTTTTCGTTCTAACGGCAAAGTTTGGAGCCACCAAGGCATGCTCAACAGCAGCCATAGGCTCCTCACTGCCTCAGCAGACTTGCAGCCAGAGGCATCCACTGCTGAGCCTTGGACCAACCCTACGATTCCAAACAAGACTTCGCGGACAACTATGGCTGAATTTGCAACTGGAGCAACAGGGGCTGGTGACTTCTTTTTGCTTTTCGACGGACTCGTGAGGGAGGTGAGGCGCTGGCATGCGCCTTGAACTTGTTACATGACTTTGATTTGTTTGTGTGGCTTTGTGTACTGCAGACTCTCCACTATAGCCATGGAGGAAGTGGTGCTGCACCAGAGCCAGACTGATGAGCTGCGTGTCAATTTTGAGGGGGGGATGTCCACCTCGAGCAGGACGAGTTCGGCGGTTTCCTTTGTCTGCCCGGAAGATTGAGTCAGCAGCAATCCGCTTCCCTGCAAATCGAGCCAGGCTCAAGACCACAAAGAAGGAGCACTTTTACTTCATGCGGTACAGCGGAGTTTGCTAATGAGCTGCCTTTGATCGATGGAACAGAGAAGGCAAAGATTTTGGCTGCATGCTCAGATCGCCAGCAGTCCCAGCAGTCACAGCGCTCCCCGACGCATTGAAGGACGGCCATGGCAACGATGTCCCACTTTTCTGGCAAGAGGCCAAGCCCATTTCCTTTCACTTGGCCTTGATTGACGAACTGCACGTGAAAGCGGCTTTCAACATGACAGCAGGGTCGTCATGGAGGCAGCCCTGACAAGGGGCATCCAGTATCATGGGATTTGCGTCAATCGGGGCCACATGACTTGGCTGCAAGCAATTGCAGATAGGGCAGTGTGTGGCTTGATCGCAATATGTCAAGGTCGGCGATGTACTCTGAGGAGCTTGCTAGGATTGTGAAGGACCACCTACCGCTTGGTACCAAGCAAAGACTAGGAGGTGGAGGGGGAGCCTTGGAGCCAGAGAGTGGTGATGACGCTGCGTGAGCCATCACAGCTGAATTTTGAGGGTCCACCTTTCTTTAGGCAACTCAGCTGATCAATTTCAGCTGAATTCTCGTGGAAAGTCTCTCCAAACCTGCAATCCGGCAGCCCCAGCAGTCCAAGCCTAAAAGGTCCAATATTGCAAAGCTTCTTTTACATTTGAGCGCCCTTCAATCGCAGTTCATGACCCTTCACCTGTGACTTTTCTGTGAGCGTGCCTCTTGAAGGGTCTGTGGATAGATTTGGAGGGTGGTTTGTAGATGTGATTTTGCATACGTTTTAAACTACTTACTACTTGACAGGTTTTGATTCCTGTTGATGGCTCACTGTCCAGCAGCGCCTCCAAGATTCCGCGGGCAGCCATCAAAGTTGAAAAACCAGGAAGCCTCAAACCCTGTGCGCCGCCGCAGTTTCAGCCGGCCTGGTTCCCAAGGGAAGGCGTGCCTTTGCTTTGTTCTTGGAAGACTACAACGAGGCAAAGAAAGGGGCAAGCCGTGAAGAGTTCGCGTCGGAGATGCGCAGGCTTCGCAGGGCATGGCGGGATTTGCCAGCAGAGGAAAAGGAGAAGTACCAGCTTGCAAGCAAACAGGAATTCTTGAATCAGCGGAAGGCATTGAGAGCTCAAGGCATCCAGTTTGGATATCAGCAGAGGAAAGTGGCTCCAGAAAAAGTCCGAGAGCCAGGCAAAGCCTTGTCATACACCAATGCCTCAGAACAGCTGTTAGGGCGTCGGACAAGGGAGGCTCAGTTGCCAGCGACAAAGAAGACCAGTCTTTGCCTTTGCGCGAGGGCAGCCATGGCAGCGCCCTCCTGGGTCAAAGCAGAAATGGCCGACTGTGCGCGCTGAAGTTCTTCAAGTCCAACAGAGCCACAGCTGATTTGAAGCTTGAGGCAGACATGTTACTGCTCCTCCAGCGCAAGGCTGCAGCGTCCTGACAGGGGCTTCTTTTCTGCTCTTTTCAAAAAAGAAGATAGAAAGATGCCGTTTCCCTTTCTGGCAGTGGAATACGCTGGCAACTGCCTGGCCGCACCTTTGCCGTGGTATTGCCAGTCAGCTCCAGGCCCTATACATGGCCTTGGCATACCGCACCTTGACATCAAGGCGCAGAATAATCTTTGGAAGTTTGCGACTTTGTGAGCGGGTTACATCAGAAGTTTGCAGGAGCTGGTCATGTCAGGAGGAGAGCGCAACGCTCCTGCAAGGCCACTACGTGATGGCCTTGTTCGGGGTGCTTACAAGCTGAGTTAAGTGATGGGAGGCGCATTGCACGAGTTTGAAGGCAAGAGTTTGAAGGGCTTTACAGGTGTCTTTGAGCAGCACCATCGTGATGAAGATGAAGTGCTTCACTGGGACATCGAAGAACTTAGTGCTTTGACAAAGGCGCCTGCGTGCAGGGTTGTTGGGGCGTCTGGTTGCTGAGTTGACTTGTCACGCCATGGCAACACCGCTGCAGGCATGTTGTCAAAGTCCAAGGAGATGTCCCCTGATGAGAAAGGCGTTGCTCTCAGGAGAGACTACGGCGCTGCTAAGGAGGCCTAGCCTGCATTGACGTCGGAGACTTCGCAGCGGGAATGTTTTGACGTTTGTAGCCGGGTGGACCAGAGGCAGGGTGTTGTTGCGCAGGACCCTTTTTTCCCATGTTTTCGATGGTTCGATGGGATTCGTGACGCAGGGTGGACAGGTTCCTGCATGTCGGCCTAGCTATGTTTTTTTGACCTGCGCACAAGACCAGCGCGCAAGACCATAGGAGAATGGCAGGTTACGGCCAGGGGGTTTCACAGCAAATTTCCAATTTTGTCAGCAGACATGTTGCGTGTACATGTGCCAAGCTTTTCCCCAAGGCTGTCTGCAGAGAGCCCTGAAGATCCCATTCAGCTTTGAGAGTTCTGGAAGCAGAAATTGGCCCCTTTCGTTTGGAGTGGTTGTGAGCAAACATCAGTTTGATTTGTTCTTTGGAATTGAAATGTTTTCGCGCACTGCTCTTTTGACATGCAAGTAGCTGTAAGAAGCTTTTTGTAAGGGCAGAGGTGGAGTCGTAAAGTATTGTAAAATCGTGCCATGAGGCATGTAGACATTGAGTCCATGCATCTGTTTGTCCGATGATATAGTCAGAAAGAGTTGCATTTGTGAAGCGGCGAAGTGCATATCAAGTGCATAGGGACATAGATTGTAGGCCCGCTTCCAATTGTGGAACCTTTGCGAGCCGTCCTGAATCGTTTCAAAGGTACGTGGCTGACCTTGAGTGCTGTGGAATGTCGTGTTCTGGCGCCGGTGCTGCTGGAGGTCGTGGGAACCCTCATGGACATTCCACGGCAGACCGACGCAGTCCCGATAGTTTCTTCGGTCAATGCTTTACGGCTCTGCAGTGACCTGAAACTGTTACAAACTTGGAGAACTCGGAGAACTTTTTCCTTTCTTTTCGGGTCTCGGATTGTGGAAAACGCGGCCTCGCCGCTCGAGAAGAAAACGCACAAAGACAACGGGCTGAAGAAACCTGGGAGCCTCTTTCTCCGTTGCGATTCACCCTATGGTCGCGAAATTGTGGACCCTGTTTACCTTCGTGTTCTGAAGATTGGAGCGCTTGTTCTTCAGGTTTGGTCACTGCATTCAAAGAAGAGCGCTTGAAGAGGAGATACAAAGAGACGCGAGGCGAGCGAGGCGAAGCTGGAAGAGGTCTCGCAGCCACGCCACGCTGTCCACAGAAGAACCCACAGAAGGACAGCGGGCTGAAGGAACCTTTGTCAACCCAAATCCAAACACATTGGTCTTTTTGCCAGGATCGAAAGGAGATGGAGGTTGAAAGCAGAAGAAGGAAGAAAAGGCTCTTAAGGCTTGGTCACAAAAACTGCACACACACACAGAACAAGAATCTCTGCGATGCCGATGCGAGGGCAAGCTAGCAAGGCTTGCCCGGCCCAAATAGAATTGCGCAGCCTTTATCAACCATTTTCTGGCAGATGTGACTTTTGCTTGCTCCTGCAAAAAAATATCCTAATCATTACCTGGCCCACTTTCTCAATTTCACTAAAAATATCATTGGTATCATACGCCTCATTTTGACTTCCTATAAGTTTAGATGCTGTATTTCTACAATTTGATTCTCTACAACTTGGCAAAGTTCATTAGGTAGCTTAATATCCGCATACTTGCTCGCTCTCCAGCCTCCAATATTGTTAAAAAAGTCAACTCCCTCGGGTTCTTTTCATCTTCAGCCTTGTTAATGAAATCACCAACCTTAACACGATATACTGTAATACCAGCATGCTTCAGTCTAAAGTAGGTTTTGTAGATAAAAAACATGTGAAAATTGTGTTTTGAAAAATTACTGCTCCACGAGCCTTGGCTGGAGGCTCCAACTTTCCTGCATTTGCTGGAGTTTCTTTCTTGGGAGGAGGGTCGACTGAAAAAAAGAGAGGGGCCTGTGGTGGGCGGCAGAAAATTGAGACAAATGTTATTGTTTTTTGTTGATGTTTTTTGCAAATCCTAAATGAAATAAACTCAGGTATGAACAGATTGCACTTTGAAGCGCATACTTTTTCAGGAAAAATAGAAACCAAAATTAGAAAAATCGAGTTGGACATGCGAAAAAAAAACACAAAGGACAATAATATGTTTTTTGTTTTTCGCAAGAATTCAGATTGAATAGTACTTCCTGAGAAGTATTGCTGTGAAAACTTTTGCTTGTACATTAAGTATGATTCAAAAGGAAAATGGGTGACCGGACCTACTGGTTTCCTTTCTTTTATTTTGGAAAATGTGCACTAGTTTGCCTATTTTTACTATTGTTGAAAATGGGGGGCGGCCGGAGCTCAGAGCCAGGACTGTGGCATGCGAATCATTGAAAAAAACAAAAAGACATAAAACAACAAAAAAAGAGATTTGGCAACTAGTCCAGAGATCAGACTAGTTGTGTAAGCAGTGTTTTTTGTGTTGTTTTCGTTGTTTTTTGTTTTTTGTTTTTTGGTTTTCACGCGAATTCAGATTGAATAGTACTTCCTGAGGAGTCTTGCTGTGAAAATTGTTGCTTTTACATTAAGTATGATTGATCCAGATTCATCTGTGCTTCTAGAGTGCAGCAGATAAACGCAGCCAAATACAGGCACACGTCCTCTTATGCCACGCATGCAGCAAAGCCAGTGGTAAGCTGCGGCTTTGGTCAAATTTCCTCCAATATATGATATATTTCCCAAGTGTCTCAATTTTCTGCCGCCCACGACAGGCCTTTTTGAAAAACAAATATCCAACTCTCCTGCATTTGCTGGAGTTTCTTTCTTGGGAGGGGAATCAACCGGAAAACATGATTTTCAAAAAATTATAGTCGACCCTCCTCCTGGCCTTTGCCAAAGGCTCCTAATCTGCGACACTTTACGGAAGTCAGTGTTTTTTTTATTGACCCTGCTCTCCTACCCTTTGTTGAAAGTTTCTACTCTCGTACACCTTGCTGTCTTTTTTCAATTGGGATCAGCCAAACAATGTCGCTAAGATTGCTGTATATAAAGGCATATAAAGACAATACAATGCATGTTTATAATTCACGGTATTTCCAGAAACGTGGAAAACGTGGGGCGTGACAGCGTCTCCTTCTGTTTATTTTGGGGTGGACATTAGTCCGCCGGAATTTCACTGCGATCCCCTGTAGGATTCTAAGGGGAAGGGCTGTAAGGCTGTAATTCATGTATTCAGAGGCTTGGTGCCAACTTTTGTTCCGTCTGTGTATACACCTGACAGGGTTATGGAAGACTGTTCTATATCCCACCCAGAACGGCCACGAAGATGTGCATTCGTCCCCCAACTCCTCACGCTTCATCCCCAACTTCCCCACCGCATGTACTTCACTCTTCTTCGCCAGGTCGATTCGCCAAGCACGGGCGACTCAGCCAGCGGGAGGGAAGTGTCCGGAAGAATGCCGGCGTTGTTGGCCTTTGTGTTGGTCACCAAAAATCTTACATTCCCTGGAATTGTCATGGTTGCGTGGATGCCATGGTCCGGGAAGGGCAGCCATGTTTCTGTACAAACAGATTTTCCACTTCCATGAGGACTCCAGGGAGTGCAACCCAGCTTGAAGTTTCAAAACCGGCAGGACCAGAATCTGTGATCCGGCAACGGTTCTGAAATGGCAGCTAGGCAGAGCCAAAGCATGTTCCAACGGTGTGCAGGTGTAAATGCCTGGTATTTGTGAGTTGTTTGATGTTATAATGTTGCTTGTCAACCTTTAACTGTTGCGGGCATGAACTTGTTGATTTGGACAGGACAGCCATACACATTGGACACCCCTTTCCGCCGATCTGCGCAATTTGCATCTTGAGACCACTGTAAGGCAGTCCTCGGTCCGAAGCCCGAGGTGAATCTGGCACCGGAGCGTGTCTTCTTGGAGCACCGTGTGTGCGGTGCTTGTAGTTTGCGCCTGGATTGGGGGGCGGCATGCACCTGAATAGGTCGACCAGAATCGGATAGAATTGCGTATCTTCAACCGTTTTCACATGGTGAGTATATAGCGGATGTTCATCCGAAGTGCATCCCTTTTCCGCGAGGGACAAATTCAAATGGTGGGGAGGTTTGGGTTCCATGTTCGTCCTCAGGTACGCTTGTCCCAAAGCATGGTACGAAGGGTGTTTTTGGTTCCACGACTCAGACTCCACCGGGTCCTGCGCACGCGCGACCGGAGTTCGACCGCAAGGATCCCAGCGAGTGGAGCGCGACCGTTCTGTGGACGAGTACATAGGAAGCTAGTCATCCTGGAGTACATATGGCAAAACCAAAAAAAAACATAGGAAGCTGGTAATGTTTTGGGACTCCAGGATGGTTCTATATACCAAAACAGCTTTGGAGAAGGTCAAACAGTTTTCTGCTCGGCAGGATGTTGTCAGGAGAGGTTTCTACCCACCAAGGGGACGGCAGTCTTTGATAGATATGACCAGGTTCTTTCAGAGACTCAGGTTCATCAAGGCACTTCAAATCCGGGGACTTCCAAGTAGTACTAATTATTTACATTTACATTATTCTGTTTCAACGCTGGCGAATGGCCAGCCGTATCCCCAATCAGGAGCAGTGAGCAAATGACCATTGGTCCCATAGGAGTGGCAGCGTAGCTTCCGGGCCGCGTGCAGCGGATCTCGCTATCACCAGGGGCCGAAAACTGACTGCCGGGGAGGATGTGGGATTGACCAAACTAGCGATGGCCTCCAACCTACTAGCGCCTCCAACACAATAGCGCTTGCCGGGGAGGATATGGGATTGACGATACCACAGTCACCACTCTTTTTTTGACCATCCAAAATTTCTGACTGAAAGAGCACTTGAGGATCCTGGCATACGATACCATGAATTGTTTGATCAACTTCACTCCAGCTGACCGTCGCCCTTGTTGTGGGATTCGGTTGTATGACGCTCTATTATACCACCAACGGCCCCCAGAGGAAAGTGACCAGTGCACACTGTGTGTTCGCAGGCTCCGATTGGTGAGAGCGCCATAGTGACTATATATATATATATATATGGTACCCCCCCCGGGACCTACCCTTTTGTACTTTTCAGCGGTATTTATGGTGAATTATGCACATGTTGACATTGATTTTTGGGTACAAGTTTTAGATCATTTTTTTGGTTGAAGGGATTGTGGGGGTGCCATATATATATATATATATATATTTTTTGACACAATAAGAAAGGAAACAGTGGTCAATGAAGACCTCTTGGGTGGAAACAGTTGGGCGAACTTTCCTTGCACAACTCCATATTTCATATCAAACACATCTGCTCAAACAAATCATCTGACCAAACACATCTCAAATGGTTCACATCTGGTCAAACACATAAAAGGTAGGTCCCGGGGGGGGCTAGCATATATATATATATATATGTGTACTGTAGTGGAAGAGATTTGCAGTAGAACCACAAACAAATTACCCGGCTTTGATTGTATAGATTGGCAACAGGAATGGACAACACGATTGCCCAGTCTTTTCCAGTGGAGGTTTATTTGGGACTGAGACAGCTACTGCAGTATCTGCTGCTGTGGTCCTTTTGTTCTGAAAGCGTGATGTCTGTTGATTCCCACAAGTACATTTGCAGCCCGTCCTTTTGACCTGTTGAAGTCCCTCCCGATGTAACCATGTAACCATGTATATCCAACCCATATTCATCCCAAGCCAACAAGTGTATGCCTTTTTTTTTCCGCTTCTTAGAGCTCCAAGCAGATCAAATTGTGACCGCAGCTCAGCCCGGCTCACGCCACACGCGTTGCGGCTTTTTTTCCCGGCGAAGGCCAGGCCGCGACCGCGGGAGAACCTCCCGCGGTGCGAGCCGTCTGCCCGTCGGTATGCGTGGGAGAACTAGCAGACGGTCGCAAGATACGGTGGGTCCGTTTGTGATTTTGGTTGCTTTGTGGAGCAAACTGCAGGGTTTGTGGAATGAAGACATCTGAAGCAGCCTTGTGGTGTTTTCCGAAAGCTCTTGTAGTGGCTTCCTTCGCGGACAGGTGCTTTCTGCATACCGCCTGGTTGTGTTAGTGCGTGGTGCAAGCACCAACACTTAATTTCATCAACGTCCCGATCGGATCTGCTCCGTGACTCGGGCGACCTCGTCAGGAAGCTGATCTGCTTCAACACTCCATCTGAGCTCATCTGAGATGGACGCCTTTGTCGCCAGCAGGCGAGAGTGTATCGTGTAGGACGCGGGGAAGGGGGAAGGACCCCGGGGAAGGACCGGGCGGGTGGTCTGGTTGACTGGCGGTGTGGTGTCATGTGGTGTGGAGTGAGAGGATTTGGGACAAAGGCGGATCGCGGCGAGGAGGACAATGAAATTACTGGTCCAGGAGTCACAGGTCGGGTGCCGAACGAACGGAGGAAGTCGGGGTGCCCAGCTACTCCACTCACTTTGGGACCAAAAACGCCTGGGTATTGCGATTTGCAAATCACGACAAAAGAGATCGGGACCATCATCAAACATCTTGACAGGGTAACTGGCATGGGGAAGGGATTCTCCTGACTCAGATTCTTATGCAACTTATGCCCCTGGAGGGAATTGAGATGATGGATAATGTACAGCACTCTTTCTTAGGAGGAACATGGAGGAACCTCGTGGGTCAGGAGGCGCTACAGGCAGTCATGCCGTTCAATTTGCTGGAGGTTCACTATGAAACCTGAAACCATAGCAGCAGATCGGCTGTGGCGCGCTACTGGCCGCTCCCTCATCGTCTTCATAGTGCAAGTATCGACGGAGACCGAACCGCAGGCGTTCCGACCCCCCCGGAAGGTTCGGACAATAGACCCGTCTACCCAGCCGATCGGGGCGATCAGGGATCTTTGTATTACAGGAACATCATCTCTTCTTGAATAGGATGATGATGGAAAGTGATAGCTGATTAATTATGGAACATCATATCTTAATATATAACTATATCAATGATTTACCCCGTTGGATGATAGAAAATAATCTTCTCCAGGCTGCCTGCTGCCACCACTAGTTCGACACCGCAGCATGCGGCGACCGCGGCGACCCACTTACGGCAGTCGCCGCTGCGTCAGGGAGGCGCCGACGATTGTTGCGGGCGTGGGGGGGGTGAGGAGTCGGGGACCTGGGAGGGGCAGCGCTTCGCCCAGCAACGTTCAAGAGTAAACAACGTCATATTCGCATCGCAATAAAATCACCTCCCCCAGTGATTTTTGTTTGCGGCAAAACGATGTGTTATGAATTGATTGTCGTAATATGTTAATATATGTTAATTATTTTGCTAAATGTAGAAGAGGTTTAAAGTAGGTATATTATTGTAGAGGATTAAGTCAAGCTTATATTGTTTATAATTGTATTGACCGTATTTAGTCTATAATTGACCGTATTCAGTTTATCAATTCTTAAAATTTATCATACAATTGTCATGTTTACACAATTGTTTACATTTTATAATTGACTCGCTCTCAAATTGTTTAACTTACAGCAGTTGATTTTGCAATGTTTCGGTAGCCAGGATATTTTTTGGTTTATAATTGAGTCGTGGTGTACTATTACATATTGTGATGTTAACATTATAATATAGTATAATATATGACTTATTTGACACTTAAGCCTTAAGCAATTATCGATAAGTATCATGAACAATATTGTAGCTTAATGTGTTTTCTTGCGTTCTATCTTTGTGAACGACAGGTCTCTCACAACGAGCAGGAAAAGAAGACTAGCTATCCCACCTTGATGTGGAAGATCAAGACACAGACAAGCTGAATCTCCAATAATATCCAATTTACTTTCCAATAAAGCTCTTTGCACCAGGAGGTCCAGAGGTGGAGAGAGATGCTTGCGCACACGAGAGCACATTTGCTGCGCCTCCCGCCAAATCTGCACTTCAAGGTCCACAAAGTACTGCGCCTGCCACCAAA
>CAXAMN010000115.1:89739-235344 GCA_963970005.1 Durusdinium trenchii
AAAGTACTGCGCCTGCTACCAAATCTGCACTTCAAGGTCCACAAAGTTCTGTGCCTGCCACGAAATCTGCACTTCAAAGTTATACCACCATGTCCAAAGTACTGCGCCTGCCACGAAACCTGTACCTCGACACCAAGCCGCCCCGATCTCTTGCACCGATCTCACGAGAGCCTGTCAAGTGTCGTGAGCCTGTCCTGGAGCACGCCGGACATCGAGCGCAGGAGCCAGGCGACCGAGCGCAGGTTGTCTTGTCCGAACAAACGCTTTAAGAAACCACACGGTGACCAGTTAAAGGCGCCGGACATGTATTGTCAGCCAGGTGAGTGGTGAGTATGCCGCGCCCCTCAAAAATCGGTCGGATCCCCCCAAAAAGCATGGCTGTCTTTGCATTGGTCACAATGGCGTTTCTCAACATCCATCTCCGCCATCTCATGCCATCTCCAAGAGTCAACCTCGAAGAGGCCGCGCTGCTGCTGCTCAATTTTGAGAACTTGAGACCTCTAGATCTCTAGCGCTCTAGATCTTTTGGGTCTGCTCAAGACCATGTCTTTCAAGACCTTCTAACTCTGGACGACCTCTCGAACCTCTCGACCTCAACCTCTAGATCTCTAGCGCTAGATCTTTAGACCTCCAGTTTTTAATCTCAAGGCCTCTAGAACTCTTAAGCTCTAGGCCTCCAGACCTTGAGGCCTGTAGGTTTTCTGTAATTAGTCCCCTGCTTAAAGTTATTGGATCCATCGCTAGCACTAGACCTACAAAATTAGAGGTGTCTGGATCTCTGGGCCTCTACACCTCTACAACTCTTGGTCTCCACACATCCAAATTTTAAGCGCACGACCTCTGGATCAGTTCTCGAGACCTCTACAGATGAATCTCTAGGCTCAATCTAGACCTTTCAACTAGACCTTAGATCTCTAGACTTCACGACCTGCCTGGATCTCACGACCTGCCTGGATCTCAAGACTCCTAGACTTCTCAAACTCTTAGAGCTTGAGACCCCGGACATCCCCAGACCTAGAGCTCCAGGACCTCTAGACCGCTCTAGACCCCCCAGACATCTCGACTTCTAGATCTCTAGGCCTATAGAGCTTTTTGAACTTCCAGAGGTCCCTACGCCTCTCAAAGACCCCTACGCCTCTCAACCTCTGGACCTTGAGACCTGCAGGTTTTCATGGCCAGACGAGAGACCTAGAGGGCCCACCCCTACAACAGGGTAGACCTCCAGATCTCTGGATCAAGACCCCTATACCTCTGGATCTCTAGACCTCTAGATCACATCTTGAACTCTAGATTTGTCTGGATCTCAAGATCTACTCTGGATGTAGAAACCTGGGCTTCATATCTCTGTCTCCGCTAGACCTGCAGATGTCTAGATCTGTCTGGATGTCTAGGCGTTTAGATTTTCTAGACATCTAGATCTTTAGACCTCGATCTTGGCCTTTAGATCTTCCTAGATCTCCAGAACTCTAGATCTCTACTATAGACCTCAAAACACTGTTTGGGGTCTCTTGCCGGGATAATTCTATTTCGACCCGGAGTGAGTGGATGGTGAGAAGGCACTCCTGCCCTCGCCATTCGTCCCTTCACCGTGTTGGCCGTGTGCAGGTTGGGTTCCCGTCTGGCCTTCGGCCATGTCACAGTGCTGATGCATGGAGGATCATTGAAGACCGAATTCCTCGGCAATGTCGGAAAACCCTTTCAACATGTGATAATTTCCTCAATACAAGAAACGGTTTCCTCTCAAAGTTCCTCTACAAATTGGAATTTGTTCGATAATGATTGTTGGAGCGAGTGCAAATTGCGAGAAAATTCACACAAGAACGAGGCCAGCTCTCGGATCTGGTGCCAAAAAATTGCGGAGACCGACTCGATATCAACAAACAGAAAGGGATCCACCTCAAGGAAAAAGCAATACTGCCAAATTTGCATATATATATATACATACTAATTACTAATACCCTTTGATACCAGTTGATGTTTGTAAACTTGTAGCAACTAAAGACAGTCAAGGACAAACACTGTACCAGTTGAAACTTGTCTATAGCCAACTGAGAGTTCATGGGGGAACTGTCCGAACATTTGTCCGATTGTGGGAACAACCTAACCTAACAGGCCGCTGGAATTGTACGGGCCAGATATATGTGCCTATCTCCAAATGAAGCAGCAATGTGACCACGCCCAAGCCCGCGCAAGTGCGAGCACTGTGAACTCATTTGGTCCATTCTACCGGAATGGCGGAGTGTTCGGGAGTGTTGGAAGGGTCTTGTCGGTTGGGATTATCCTCATTTATGTAATACATCCATCGTGTGGTTCACCCCCTGCTGCACAGTTGTACACAAATTGCTGTGGTTTGGCACCCCAAACCACCAAGCATACTGAACCCAAACGTGCGTAGGTACTGCGTCCCTGACTGCTGGAGTGCTGCTGGCATTGTGCTCTGCCAGAGGCACTGGAATGGGCGCCGACTACTGAAGCTGACTACTTTCTCCAGTCATTTTGAAACGTTTTTTGAATGCGGACATCGGCGACATCTGCATGATTGTGCAAGGTGCTGGCCGGCCAAACCACCCACGTGCTGCACGGAGACGTGCAGAGAAGGTGGTCCGACATATGTGCCATCGCAACTGCCATGGTGGAGAGTAGCTTGGCTAACTAGGAGAATGGTTCGCTGGATCTATCACCCCACGCATCACAAATCCGTAGAAGTCTTTGCTTGTCAGCAGGAATTCCAAGCAGGACCCAACGAATCAATCGATGAGCGCCGTGGGACTGTCGCCGAACCGTCTGCCGTTTTCTGGCAGGTGTCCCCTTTCAAAACGTGTCCCGGGGGGGAAAGCAGTGGGAGAAACCCGGCTGAGTCTGAGCAGCTTTCGGTCGTTTGGGTTGTGAGGTTGTGACCTGGGTCCGTCACTGACACGAGGGTTCCCTGCACCTTGTGGCAAAGGGTCCAACATATGTTTTGGACACGGTATCGCATCTCCCTGCAATTCGGACCGGAACCCCCAAACCACGAGGTGGTGGGTATGCGGTGGGTATGGTCGGTTTATTGCAGGTCGATTTGCAGAGTGCATGTTCGTTTGCGGTGGTATTTGTGAGATAAGCCCACCCACTCTCATTGGACCAGGAACGGTACCAGAACGATTCCTCCACAAACGGTACGAGTGAACTCGTACTTGTATAAGTTTAAAGTTAAATCCTTCTTAATTGCACGTCGGTGAGTTCTTCACTCAAATAGATAGAGCATGATAGAGCTATAGACAGTCTCTCTTTTATGCAACTTTTTTTTTTTCTATTTTTTTCCGGCCAAATCGACTTTTGGAAGACGGGGAAAAACACCAGACCAGAGGATCTGATCCGTCGACAGTTTCCTCTTCAACACCACGAAACCCACCGCGTCGCGAGCATTTGTCGCCCGAGGCATTTGTCGCCCGAGCGAAAGAGAGAGCTGGAGGTGGAGACGATTCACAAGACGATTCACGAGACCGGCAAGAACGGCCAATGACTCACTTGACCGACCATTTTTGGGATAGTCTTACACTTGTATGCGTTGTGAGTGAAGGTGAGCGAAAGCAAACTTTCTCATATTGAATGTTATTAATGTTAGGGTTCAAGTAGTTTTTAGGCTCCACTCGCTGTTGCACGCAGCAAAGTACCCCGCACTTCCCGTGGAATCATGGCACGTTCTTCGTGGAAGGTCTTGAGCGTGGCTGCTGTGCTGGTCGCTTTGTACAACTTTTGCAACAGCTTGAGTTTTGTGCCTGGGCCCTTGAGAAAACATGCGCCTGTGGCAGCTGCATCCGCAGCCAGCATGATGATGGCTCCAGCCGCCTTTGCCGATGAGATTGGTGATGCAGCCAAGAAGCTCGGTGATGCTTCCTATGACTTCGCGAAGGAAGTGGACTGGAACAACGGCATCTTTTTGCAAGCTCCGGGCAAGTTCCAACCACTTGAGGCTCTCAAGGCAATTGACAAGATGATTGAGATGGGAGCGGCAGCAGACCCCAAGCTCTTGAAGGCAGCGGCGGAGGCCCATCACAAGGCCATCGGAAGCATCTCAGGTCCCAACGGTGTGACTTCCCGGGCGGATTGGGATGCGGTGAACGCGGCTTTGGGCCGTGTTGTGGCGTCTGTCCCCAAGGCAAAGGTCATGGACGTCTACAATGCCGTGAAGGACATCACTGACCCTGGCGTTCCAGCATACATGAAGTCTTTGGTGAATGGTGCGGATGCCGAGAAGGCATACAAGGGCTTTCTGGAGTTCAAAGACGTGGTGGAAAAGAACCAAGTGACCGCAGTTGGTGCTCCGGCCACTGTGCCCACTGGAGACAACATTGGTGTGGCTGCAAAGGCCCTTTCAGATGCATCCTATCCCTTCTTGAAAGAGGTGGACTGGCTGTCTGACATCTACCTGAAGCCGCTGCCAGACACCACAGCCCCAAAGGTGATGAAAGCCATCGACAAGATGATCGTGATGGGCAGCCAGATGGACGGAAACTTGTTGAAGGCTGCTGCGGAGGCGCACCACAAGGCCATTGGCAGCATCGATGCCAAGGGAGTGACCTCTGCTGCAGACTACGAGGCAGTGAACGCAGCTATCGGACGCATTGTTGCATCGGTGCCAAAGGCCACGGTGATGGATGTGTACAACTCGATGGCCGCAGTGGTAGATGGAACTGTCCCCAACAACATGTTCTCCTCGGTGAATCCTCTTGATGCAGTTGCCGCTGCGAAGGGCTTCTACACCTTCAAGGATGTGGTGGAAGCTTCTCAGCGCTGATGACTCAGATGACAGTTTTTGAAGTGGCGCCACAGTGCCGCAAAACTGTGGGTAACTTTGAGGGCCACCCCTTTGAACGCCAAACATTCTTTTTTGAATCTCCTCTACAGTGTAGGAGACTGGAGCAGTTGTTTGTGGTCAAAAGTTGCGAAGTAAAAAATACATGTGCCTGGGTTCATGCATCACTTATTTCGATCTTTGAATATGCCATCCCAAAGCTTACACGAGCGTTTCCCCATCTTTTTTCTTTCCGTCCTCGACCTATCGAGCTCGGCGAGGCCATTTGTGAGAAGATTGCGACCCCGGGCAAGGGCATTACCGCCACCGATGAGGAGCAACATGGGGCATACGGGTGAAGGGCCATCCAAGCTGAGGGATCTTCGAACGAAGTGCCACTCAAAATCCGGTACAATCTTTATCAAATGAAACTATAGGTTGGAGGCCATTGCTAGTAGATTGAATAGAAGCACCCATGAGCTCATCTTGCTCATCCTGTGTGGGCAGGGCACTGGGCTTTGTACTTGCATCATTTTGCATTTTCCTTGCCTATCTCGTTGCCTTTATCTTCTCTTCTTCTCTTTTTGTTGCTTGGTTTCTGCGCTGCCCGGGGCAGAATGGGCACCCAACATTATTGTATTACTCTCCGCTATTTGGTATAAGCAGCTGAGCATCAACATTTTTTAGTCGTGAATGTTAAAGTTCGTGAGCATCCGGATCAATATTTTCGAGTGCTATGTTAGTGAACAACTGTAGGAGCAGCACCCCGTGCACGTGTTGCCCGTTGGTTGAAGGAAGGAATTGCTGTTGCATGAGCTGCATGTGTGCAGGCTAGTTGAAATGATTGCTTGACTTCAACGTTCGCATGATTCTTGTAGATGGCCTAATTTGGCAATCTTCCATGTTAGTACACCTGTCAGCTTACTTTTACTGACCTGGCAGGTAGAACATTTTGAGGTTATGTTAGTACACAGTTTTGAGTTTTCAGCTTCGAAGTTAAAGTATCCAATTTTCCCTGACTTGCGTCATGGGTCATTGTCATTGCTGCCGCATGGTCTACCTCTTGCTTCTGAACAAACGAACGGGCATCATTGATCCGGTGTATTAATATATATATACTGTATATATATACATATATCTCCCCGATGTCTTCTAATCAACTCAGTGCCAAATCTTTTCGTAGAATGACAAATTCTAGACAACGTACCCTCTATATAATATATTATTAACGCATGTAAAAAAAGGCATATATATAAAAACTATATTTATAATAGTGTACAGTTAATTTGGTTACCAACTAATGACACACCTTCTCGGTCAAACCCGGCCAGGGCCCCGGCACCATCGGCGACCGCTTCGAGAAGGTCGGGGTGGAGAACACCGAGGAACACAGGCCGCGGGGGCGACCGGAAGGACAGGAAGGCTGAGGCAGCTGAGGGGTGGGCAGGGGAAAGAGTATGTGAAGAGTGCTACCTACGTTGAAAGAGATGATCTGATCGAAGACATTTTTTGGGTGGAGTGAGTGCCGCAGGTTCTGTTCTATTCTGTTCTTGTCTCTAATAGAACAGTCTATTCATTGAGCAGTCCCAGAACGCAACGCTCCATTAAGCGAAGCCATTTGGCTGAGGAGCTGGCGGCCTCCCTGGGTCTTGGTATCACCCAAGTTCTTTTTTTTGACATCTCAATGAATGTTTAGCAGATGTAGGTACACCATGGCAAACCACCCCATTTGCCCTGCGCCATGCATGCTGTACTTATTCCAATCTCATGTAACACGATGGGGCAGGCGCATCTACCGGCAAATGCTCTACGAGACACCCGGCACCATGGCTGAAGGGTGCATGGAAACGGCTAAAGAGTGCTGAGAACAGACGAAATACATCGAAATGCATGCTCTTTATGGTCAAGGATCCCTTGTTTAAGACACATGTGTTTGTATGCCTTGAACAATGTATTCCATCAATATTCCATTGTGTCCTTATTTCAGCTTCATGAAACATGTTAAAGACACGTTGTTCCACATGAACACATGAAGCTGACGCATCAAACACATCCGAGTGGGTTCTTTTTCCATTGGAGCTCCCCGAACATCGCTCTTCTGTGACGGTTCGTTCTCGAACCGATCGGCTGCTCTTGGCCCAATGGAGCTGCGCGGTTGCGAGCGGTTGCGAGCGGTTTTCAGCAGTGTGGCAGTGTGTTTTGTTGTGATGTTTCTTTCATTCTGGCACATGGCCAGGGAGGTGTATTGACTTGTAACTTCTGCGTTCTTTCCGAATGAAAGAATCCATGGCTTTGATCACTCGCCCAACTCGTCCCGTTTTCCCAAAAGCTCCGCAGGACCTCTTCCAAGTTCCTCATGTGGTGTACCCGGAACCGGGATCGGATCCCTCGCGTGTCGGCTCGAGGGATCAACAACTATTTGAGCGCCGCCATCCTGGATCCGGAGACGATGTACCAGAAGGACGATGAAGGCCCTGAAGACGCATCCGCGCCGAAGGTGAGATGGGTGGGCCCTTCTGCCTGAAGGTGAATGATAGAAAAACATCCGGTTGGATCCTTTGGGAACGAGGGGCTGTTTCAATTAGGTCTGAGTCTTTTTTTTAATCATAGACTTTTGTGTCAGCATCTTTAGTGGCAGCTGGGCAAGTAAACTAAGAGGACCCCAGTGATGTGATGACCCAATACCGGGAAGCGCCGAAGCGCTCGGTGATGTGCACCTGGTGTCCAAAATGGTCTCAACCAGTTGTAGAGTTCATGTAACAAGTCTCCACATGACAGATTCAAGTCTGAAGGGCCATGGCTTCGAGTCTGACCGATTCTTGCCGGCTTCAGGCGTGCCATTCCCTGAAGCTCTCGAGAAGCGTGGCATCATCCCGGGCGTCAAACCGCACTTGAAGGTCTACGTCGCTTGGGCCAAAGCTGCGCAAGCTGCGGGAGGGGGGCGGCAGCTGGGGAAACCAACGAGCGGCAGCTGGTGACAGCTGGTGTGAGTTGGGTGGGTGGCCAGGGACAGGCGGGTGGTGCCTGAATCTAGATGTGTTCAAGCATGTCGTTCAACACTTTAAAGGTGTTCGAGTTCAAGAAGGTCCTTCATAGGCATCACGTGTTTGAATGATTTGGACCAGCCCAGCCTACAAGAAAAACAACCACGGTATCTTCAATGTTCAATGACTGTGCTGTACACCGGCTCAGCACCAACGGAATGGTCCTCGTCCTTGATGGCACAGATGGATAGCTCGGTGGCATCGAATGGATGGACGGCACCGGTGGAAAAACCCGAGGATTCACAAGGATTCTCATTGCCTGAAAAAGGGCAGGTGTTCCATGGTGTTCCCCCGTCAGTCAGGTGGAAAAGATCGGAGACGATCGGACCATTCATTCCATGGCGCCATAGATGTTTCTATTCATATCAGTTCTTAGTCATCCTTTCATGACCTTTCAGATGCGTGTCCTTTCAGTGAACCCCCGGTGGTCCAAATCGGTGGCCGTCCGCTCCTTCCGCCTGAGGAGTTGCCAGGCACCAAGGACACCGTGATGCAAGGCCTCGACTCCCTGGCCGTCCGCTGCCGGGAATACAAGGCGCCTGCTGCCGGGATCTATCAGGTGGAAACGAAGAGTACAAGGCGCCAACGAAACCCTTGACAGGAGAAACACTATAAGCCAGCTTTTGGGCGGAATATTTGTTCTTGCTGCTGCAGTTCTTGTATCATATAGTCTTGAATAGTCTTGTCTAGCTACAATCACCAGGGAAACTTCTGGCCTACAGCATGGAGCTCAAGTTTCCCGCTTTCATCTCCAAGTTTCACCTCGGCATGAACAACCAACAACCCCTCGCGTCGTCCTCGCGGCCGTGCGTCTTGTCCTCCAGGCGGCGGGCGCCAAGTTCGCGAAGTGGCGCAGTCCGCTGCAGATCTCGCGCTTTGGTCCCACCAAGATGGCCATCGAGGCGAACATGAACGACCTGGCGCGCTATGCCGGGGGACCAAGTTGCGGCGTTGAGAAGGGACGGAGCTTGCAATTGAGAAGGAAAGAAGGAATCATGGAGAGCTTCAAGTTGTTTGGGGAGTTTGAGGGTCCAACGCCTTAAGCAGAGTCAAAACTCTCGCAGAGTCCAATGATTCTCACCTGTGTTGATTGTGTTCTTGCGATTCTATATGTTGAATTCTATTGGTAGTAAGATTCGTTCAAGTTCTCCTGCTAGGCTGTTGTCCATCAACAAAAGGTCCTGCTACCGAGAATTTCCAATTGTACAAAGCATATATTATATTGTAAAGTTCACGCTGTGCACTTAGGGTTGCAGCTTTTCGAACTGTTTCATGCCCGACGCTTTCCCACTCGAGCCTCGGGTGGGCGTTCGCCTTGAGAAAAGGCGCGGCCGCGGTGCTTCTTGAGGCACCATCGTTTTCGACGTGTTCACGGACCTTGAGCGCCGTGCTACCTTTTTCGCATTGGTAGCGGAGCCTCCTCCGGGGGGCTCCGAGTCCTTTGCGCGAAGAAGAACGAGGTTCTGCATAAGTCCTTTGTCACGAACCCTTGGCCGAGCTCTTTTGTTTCCTCGTTGAAGAGCCCTATCGGTCTTGGCTACTTGAGCTAGAATGCCACCAACGACATCGGCTGCAGAAAGCTCCAAGGACGGAGACTACACCACTCTGCGCGACTCCTTCGTTCCACTTTTTAGTGGCCAACCCCAGGACTACAAAGAGTATAGAAAGAGGCTGATGCTCTACCACCACAAGATGAAGATCAGCAAGCGCACAGCCGAATCTGTCCTGAACATCCTGGGAAGTTTTCAGGGTTTGGCGGTTGTTTGAGGACTTCTCAGTCGAAGAAGCTGAGAAGGAAGATGGCTTTGGAAAGATCATCTCCAAGCTCGACAAGAACTTCGAGTATGATGATCGAGTGCTCCTTCCGAACGACTTTGAGGAGTACTTCAACTTGTTGCAACGAAAGCCTCAACAAAGCCTCCTGTCCTTCGTCACGGACCATGACACCGCCTACCGTCGTTTGACCGCTCACAACGTGACCCTTCCTGGTCAGGTTCAAGGATGGCATCTACTCCGACGTGCTGCTTTGTCAAAGGAGCAACGCCAGATGGTGACACTGAAAGCTCCTACGTTGGAAAAGACCCCTGTCATTGAGGCCCTGTACCTGTTGTTCGGTCAGGACTACAAAGCTGGCGGATGGAATGCTGAACGTGATCGCAAGTTCAACCGCTGGAAGGGCCGCGGCTACGCTGCATTCGATGACGAAGATGCCTACTGGTCCGAGCAACCTTGGCTGGAAGAGGCCTACTATGAGGCCGACGACTGGTATGATGACACTGCCCCTGATGCTGAGGCTGACTTCGACTATGACGCCATCTACTACGGCGACGATGATGACACGGGTGATCACAATGACACACCTGAAGATCCTCAAGAGCTGGCAGAAGAATATGACCACGCCTATGCCACCTACTTGGATGCCCGGCAAAGATTCCAGCAACTCAAGTTGGCTCGTGGCTACCTGCCGATTGTCGCCCTCACTGATGGTCAGAACACCTCAGCCGCCTCTGGATCCTCTTCACCTTCGAAGGGAGCTGACAAGAACAAAGGAAAGAGCAAGAACAAAAGCAAAGGAAAAGGAAAGAACGTGGTGCGCTACCCTTCCTCCTCAGGTGGGAAGTCAGATCCAAAAGGTCGTGCAAAGGCAACTACCTGTCTTCGTTGTGGCCAACCAGGTCATTGGGCAGCTCAATGTCCACAAAGTGCGAAGCCTCCAGTCTCGCCCAACAAGAGACCTGCACCTACAGAAGGCATGGCCTTGCAGAATGAGACCGCCTTGGTCCTGTTCCAGGATGAGATGGGCACAGATCGACCTGACGCCACCATGTTGGACCCAGGTGCATCGGCTTTCCTGTGCTGCTATGGTCCCTTTGGCCGCTACCTGAACCATCTCCACTCCATGAACTACCCCATCAACACCATCCGCTTTGCTCGATGCGATCGCCAGTTCCATTTTGGCGGCGATGCTTCCTCAAGAGCATCATGGACAGTGGACCTTCCTGTGATGATCGACGGCCAGTTCGGCACGATTCAATGCTATTGGGTCCCTGGCAATACGCCAATGTTGATGGGCAGACCTGTGATTGAGGCCTTGCACATGGGCATCGACTTCAGCCAGAAGCGCATTCGCTTTGGTCGCTCTCCCTGGACCTCAGTGCTGGTGGGAAGTCATGGCGAATACCTGTTGAGCCTCACCACCGGCATGGAAGAAGTGCCTGACCCCACGAAAGCCCTGTTCAGTCTTCGCATTGCTGAGGAAACTCCGGGCAGCCATCTCCACTTCGATGACTTCAACAAGCTCGAACGCGTGTTCCAAGCTGAAGACATGATCCTGTCAGGTTGTGAACTGCAATCCACTCGTCTTCATCGACATGCCCTTCGAACCATGGAGACTCAGCTGGTCACGACATCCAACTCCACCTACATCACTCAGGAGCTTCACAATCCTCCTGACCATCGACGAGTCCTCTGGGAGATCTATTGTGGCAAAGCTCGCACTGGTCACATTGCAGAGGAACTTGGCATGAAGGTGGAAAGGTTTCCTTTGGACAATGGCTGGGACTTCAACCTCATCAGCCATCAACAACAGCTACTCCAACGCCTCGATGAAGAAGAACCTGACGAAGTGTTAGTGGCACCAGAATGCCGCCTATGGTCAAGAATGCAAACCTTGGCTTGCCGTACTCCTGCGCAACAAGAAGCATTGAAAGCCCGTCGTGAGCACCACCATCGTCGTCATCTTTGCTTTGCCAAGCGCATCTACCTACGACAGGTGACCCATGCACGGCATGCTCACTTGGAGCAGCCCCAGCATGCACTGAGCTGGAACACCACGGCTCTTCGAGATCTTCCTGGCTACTATGCCGACTTTGATCAATGCCGCTATGGAGCCATGTGCATGGACACCGACGGCATCTGGCGACCTGTCCAAAAGAGCACTCGCCTGCTGACCACGAAGCAGGCTGTTCTTGAAGCCTTTCAGTTGAAGTGTGACCATGATCACCACCACTGCCCTTTAGAAGGCTCTGCTCCTGGCTATGGACGCCGGACCACCTACTTGGAAGATTACCAACCTGGCTTTGCAGCAACCTTGGCTGCAGCCCTGGCTCGTCCCGCAGCTGCTCAACTGTGGGACACAGCATATGTGGTCGACGAAACTGGCAAGAAAGAAACTGGACATCTCCTCAAGCTCAAGTCTGAGCACCGACAAGATGCTCTCCGAACAGTGCAGCGACTTCACCGGAACCTTGGTCACCCGGCACCTGACGCTCTGGCTGACTTGTTGACCGCCAGAGGAGCTCATCCCACCGTGATCGCTGCTGCCAACGATGGCTTCCTCCTCAACCAGAGCAGCTACATGGGAAAGGTGAAACCGATCACCTATGACAAGAAGCGCAGCCTTACTGATGCGCTCAATCAGCGTGAGCTGACACAGCTGAGAGGACTTCTTGGTTCACTACAATGGCCTGCAGTTCAGAGCAGTCCTCACTTGCAGAGCAGCACCTCGATCCTGAGCGGTCATGTCACCAAGGCCACGCTCCAGACGGTGGCCGACACCAATCGCCTGCTGCGTTTTGCAAAAGAAAATGCTGACGTTGGTCTACAGTACAGCCACCTGGGTAAAGTTTCAGAACTTTGTATGGTATGTTTTTTTGATGCTGCTTTTGCCACCCGAAGCGACGGAGCCTCACAAGCTGGCTATGTGATCCTGATGGTCAACAAAGCTTTGCTTCAGGCCAATGGACCCGAAGGAGCCTACCATGTTTTGGATTGGCGCAGCTTGAAGACGCCAAGAGTTGCACGCTCCTCATTGGGCGCCGAAGCACAAAGCGGTGGTCAAGCTTGCGATGCATTGGAACATGCCAGCATCTACTGGAGCTTGTTGGTTGACCCTCGCCAGCAACTCAAAGAGCTCTTGGACGCTCCTTCCTTGTTGTCGCCCACCATGATCACGGACGCCAAGGCCCTTTACGACTCCTATCATCGAGAAGGAGTCGGAAGCTCTGTGGTTGACAAGCGAGTTTCGCTTGAGATCCGTGTGATGAAGGATCGCCTCACTTCCCTCGGCGGTTCTTTGAGGTGGATGTCATCGGAGCGCCAACTGGCTGACGGATTGACAAAAGAGTCGGCCAGAGCACTTCTTGCACAACGACTCCGTCACGGTCGTTTGAAGCTTGTTTGGGACCCCTCCTACAAAGCTGCCAAGAAGAAAACAAAAGCTGAGCTCCAACAGAGCCTTGCTGAAAGCATTCAGGTACTCACACAGCCCCTGCCTGATGAGGAGAATCACCTCCCTGAAGAGCACCTGGAAACCATCGACGAGCATCTCCCAGAGAATGAAGTTTTTGTCGATGAGCAAGTGTTTTGGAATGAAGAAATTTCCAGGAATGCCCTGTTCCCTGAGAATGTCAGGCTTGCGCGGACCGACCTGAAGTTAAAGTATGTCTCCCACAGTCCGAGCCATGTCGAGAGCCGCGTGGTAGAGCCCTTCACCGGTCGCATGCCGAATGTCATGTTTTGGTGTTTGCTTTTGTTCATGGCCCCTCAACTGTCATCGGCAACACATGCCGAAAGTGAAGCTGGAGCTGAAGTGGACTGGTTTGGTGTGATGCTGTGCACCTTCTTTGTGCTCATTTTGAGCACAGCTTTCATGATTGGACGCTATAGCCATGGAGCACCTCCTGAAGTACGTGCCAATGTCCAAGAGGCTGGAGTGCAGAAAGACGAAGCGCTCGTCCCTGCCCGCCTTCGAGAAGAAGTCACGAGGCTCAAGCAAGAGATCTTGCGATGGAGCAACAAAGCAGAGGAGTCCCGCCTTGCTGCATGTGAAGCCCGAGCGGCTTTGAACCTGGCCATCCAAGGCCAGAACGATGCTGTAACCCTGGTCCATGATGCAAAGGACATCATCAAGTCCGCCCTTCGCCAGATGGACGAGCATGGAAATGAGTGCCCGTTCTACAGGGGTGTGGTGATGAGCCGCCACGGAGCCAAGTGGCATGTGGACCCGAACTGCCCGAGTCTTGATGGAAGAGACACCCGCCTTCAGAGGCGAGTTGACAGCTGCCGCTTGTGTAGCCTGCGGATCATTCCGCCGGATCTTTCTGATCCAGATGGTGCAGCACCGATGCGCACCAGAGTTTTCCAATGGCTCGATAGGTTCGAGCACAGCTTTCCTGGAGACCCCTTTTCCTCCATGTAAAGTTCACGCTGTGCACTTAGGGTTGCAGCTTTTCGAACTGTTTCATGCCCGACGCTTTCCCACTCGAGCCTCGGGTGGGCGTTCGCCTTGAGAAAAGGCGCGGCCGCGGTGCTTCTTGAGGCACCATCGTTTTCGACGTGTTCACGGACCTTGAGCGCCGTGCTACCTTTTTCGCATATATACATTCTTCAATAACAATATGTCTAAATTCATCCAAGCCATGTAATAGAGTGGTTTTTCATATTTAAAACTGTTCATATTTAAATCACCAATATCAGCTTGATTATCAATCGGTAGAAGACTAGTGGGTTGAGCTGGATGCTGTCGTTGCTTAGAACAAGCCTTAGGGGATCGTCAGCTTGTAGGGTTGTACTAGCATCTGATAGTGGAAAGAGCTGGAAACTCCTTTTATTGTCCATTCATGTCCACTCCATATTTCAACATGTTCCCACAACTGCTGGCTTGGAGAAGGATTCAAAAAGATAACCTCTCACAGCAACGTTTTCAATGCTTCCGGGGTCAGCTTCGGTGGATGCAACCCGAAGCAATTTTGTTTCAACTGGTCTGCACTGGTTTCTGGTCTCCCTGAGCAGTGGACGTGAAACCCATACACGAACTCTGTCAACAACCTCGTGAAACACGGCCTTGCGACTCGCGACGCCACTCAGTCACTCGTGCCTGTAAGACCCTGTTCTTGCTTCTTTTGCCTCATGTAGAAGCACCTCTGAGAACATCTTTTGTGGTTCCACAGTTGGGATCCACAGATCTAAGTAAGAAAGTAAGAAAGTAAAACAAAAACAAGACATCAAGAACAATTGCGGCATTGACCGAGGCATTGATTTGCCAAGATGAGGCCTTGTGCCCGCCATCGACTCGCTGCACCCCGTTGATGAAGAAAAGAGTGTCCCGGAAAGCACCGTCTGGAAGACGATTTTCCTCTACGTTCCATCATGGCATACATTTTTTATCAAAGATGCTCCCCTGCTGGCACGTGCGAATTTGGGAATTGGTGCTGTCAGAAAGTGGTCGGTGTGTTAGATCTATTGATGCAATAAGGCTAAGCCTGATTTGAAGACACCTGACATTACCCCTCCCCATTGGAGACTGGTATAAAACATTGCTCTATATTCACCGACCTATTTCCGGTTGCCGGCTGTGAAAAAAAGGAGAATCAGGTGAGAAGTCACCATCATGTCTCACAGCTCGTTCTGGGAAGTCGGCCTATTTCGCCACTAGTCCAACGGCTGAAGCGGGTGTCCATCACATGTGCAGCACTTCCGGCAGGGCCTGGTGCCAATCGTCGAGCCGGACATCGTGATGAAAGGCGCGGCCACCAAAACCTCCGGGGGCCCTCAAATCAGTTGATGTGGCTGTTCATGTTCGTCCCATTTTTTTGGAGTGTGTCCAGAGCATGTCCGGCAGTGATTTCATTTCAGCATATTCTGATATCGCATGACGCGGTATCTCGCGATCTTTGAACCCTCCGGGTCGCTATCTCCACAATTCTCCACATCACCTCAGTTGATCCTCCTGATCTTTCTCAGTGTTCAAAACTCCGGAGGGTCTCTCTTTTCCAAAGCACCCGCATATTTCCGCACCTCCCTCCCACTCCCTCCACTCCCTTTGTGAGGCGACCATGACCTGGAAACGGCCGTCGCCGTCAACGTGGAGGTTCAGTCGAATCGCCCAGTAGGGGTGAGGACCGGAGGAAGAAGAAAGGAACGATTGGGAGGACGGAGTGGAAAGACCTTGGTAGACTGGCATGGTAGATCAGGATGTTCATGCAGCAGTATAGCAATGAAACAAACGACAATATGGTAGGATGATTGGGAGGGTGACTGGTGAGGAGAGGAAAGAAAACTGGGGAATGGGGGGAAGATCTCAAGAGCTTGGAAGATGGACTTTGTAAGGGGCTTTGACCTCGAGCTTAAAAAAGAAGGCAACTCCTCTCAGCTCATGTGCTGTTGCAGCTATCTTCGAAGACGAACGGATCAGGGCGAATGTGTCCACTTCCAACTAAGTTCGCACTTCAAGACTTCAAGACTTACACTCCCTGGAACTCACATGGAAGACAATGGCCTCTTGGAAGACCATTTTCAATCCTCTACAAACAGGGTGTTTTCCACTTCCATGCTAGTTCCAGGGAGAACTGGCCCCCCTTCCAAAGATCGACACTCTACACTCGTCACCTCTCCACGTTCGCTACGCTCGCTCGCTCCCCCGGGCGTGAACGCTCGCTCGCTACCGTGCAGCCTTTGCAGCCCTGATGCTGAGGGCGACCCTCTACAAGGCCATGCTGGACCACGGGGTTTACATGGAAGGCAAGGCTGCCCAGTCCACAACCGGGGACACCGGACAACGTGATCCGTGGAGTGGGTTCTAAGAAGACAAGCAGATACAAACTGAAGGAATCCCACTGGTAATCTCATTTCCCACATGGGAAAGAATGTGTTCGAGGAGTTGACCGTACCATGGGTACGTACCATGGTACGTACCATGTGTTGCCCGGGCCGACCCGGGTCAGGGTCCGGTGAACGTTCGGATTTGACCCACCTTCAGCAAGTTCAGTAGACCATCCGCTTGTGGGGGGGAGGGGTCTTGTTTCAAGTCCCCGACGGTTGTTCCGCTGCATCCGACGGTTGCTGCATCCCTGTTTGCTTTGACACGGAGAGCATCCGGTCCTTTCGATGTGGTCTGGACACCCCCCCCGAAGCGGGATGTCTTCAAGCACCTCTTTGCAAATGGCTGCAGCATCACGTGTTACACACGTTCTTAGTTCCGCTGTTCTTGTTGGTCCAGTTCTTGTCCTCTTCACCGGTCCATCTCCGATGGCTCCATCGGTCGTGGGCTCTCTGAGGCTCTTAGAAAAAACCCGCACATGCACCATCCGTCGCCGACACACCGAGACTACCTCTCAAGGTCGAATCTTCGATGGTCCGAGTTCGAGTCGTGTTGTTTCGAACTTCCGCGACTCGACCGGAAGTTGGGCGACCTGTGAGGCTCTGCTTCAGAGCCTCCGAGCCAGTTTGGAAGGAATGCAACACATGAAACGGGCATGCTGGGGGTTAAATTGACGACAAAGCCAGATGACGTTTACAGCAAGTGTCCCAGGTCTGGAATTCTGCAGTGTTGGCTGTTGATCGCTTGCCTGATCGCTGCCGTTGAGGCACCATTCTGAAGACGAACCTGGTCAACCCGGGATTGTAGCTTGGACAAAAACATTGCCGACAAGGAGTTTCCCACATCAGGATTTACAGCACCATGTTGGATACACTAAGCAGGGTCTTCTGTTTGGCCCTCATGGAGAATCTTGGAATGGAGGGAATCTACAGGTTGCATGAAGACGCATGAAACAACTCCATCTTCAAGAGTTGCCCCCATGAATTCTTTCCCCAATGATGCCCAGTTGGATAGCTTTGATGTCCAGCACTGGACATGGAGCATGTTTCCAGTTCTTTACGTCCTGTTGGACACAATGGTCTTCTTTGGGGCTATTGCTTTTCGTTGCTCTAGCTTGCAAGGAAGAATGGAGAATCACCTTTAATGAGCGTCACTACCACAATATGCCATTGGCACACTTAGGAGGTGTCTTAGCAGTCTATGGACTCAATTGCCATATGTCATAGTATCAGATACATATTATTAATATTAATATACAATCATATATATATATAATTATACAGGTGGTATTATATGGTCTATAATAAGATGTCTTTTCCTGGACCTGCCAACCCAATGCGAAGATTGCGCGTTGCGGACCTCTAGGTCCTGTGACCATGACTACAGCGTGGAAGAGCCACTGGGCCAGGGGATGGCAGGGCGCAAAAGTGCTAGCAATGCTCAAAAGCCAGCATGTTCCACAGATGTTTCACAACATTTCCCTACTAGCAGAATATGGCAGAATGATATTTCTGCCAATGTCAGTTTTGGGGGGAACCATTTTTGTCAGCTCATAGGTGTTGAAGTACTTGTCAACATTGTATGTCAGAACTTGCTAATTGTAGTGCCGTAGTACACGTCGGCTTACTGACAGAGTATGGTAACTTGTCCCTCTATACAGTTTTACTAATGTTGTACCGTGTTCATGAGTGGGAGCGTGACTAGTATCGCTCTCGCCAGTTTTGGGCACGCCAAATGCATGCCAACCGCATGCACCAATCTCATTCGTTCGAGTTGTCGATCGAACGTGATGTGATTTCATGAATGAACCTGCAATAAAAGGGCTGAATCCTCACTCCGACCGCGAAGAGCACCCGACGTTCCAACAAAAATAAAGCACGCGACGTTCATCACTGGACATCATGACGACTCAGGAGGGCTCGTCACAGACTCATGATGACGATAGTGACTACGCTCTTCACCTTGCTTCAAGATCCTCAGTCGATGTGGGTTCCAACCACGCTCACTGGCCATTTCAGCCCCACATCCCGAGGATCGCGGTGGCGAACATGATGGTCCTGCGGAGAGCTCGGGGGCCCGGCGGTCGCCTGACCGGTCATCGAACGCGATGACTCAGCGGATCGAACGGGAGACCGAGTGTGGGGACTGGGTGATGGGAGTGGCGTGACGTGACTGAGGAGTTTGGGACGTGGTGAGGAAAAGCTGTCAGTCCCAGCAGAGAAAGAGCTGAAGAGAAGATGCGAGAACGACAGATGTCCAACGATTTTCCAAGGTGAAACGAGGTGAGTGGGACGGTGATCCTGGTTTTGTTTGTGACTGCTTCTTACGGAAGATGTGTCCGTTGGCTGTTCTCCTCCATCACAGCACGGTTTTGGATGCCGGTGTTCCTTTTCTGTCGGACGATTTCTGGAACAATGGACTGAGAGGCACTGAGAAGGACATGGTTTTTCTTTACACCTTTGAATCACCATGGCCCTCAAGGACTGGCCCTAAGTTGACTTGACTCCTAGCAGCTGGTCCTATCAGGTGGCAGTACCGGATCCGTATCATACATGGTTCCTGAAGAGTTGGTATGGTTCCCAAGCCAAGAGGTCCAGGTGGTTTGTGCATCAACGGTTCCGCCCCTCAGGGCCGCTTTTTTCACCGCCCATATCAAACCAGTGAAGGTCTTTTTCAAGACACCATGAAAGACTTCTCCATCAGACGCGGCTTCATCATGTTTCATCTAACATTTTCCATCCTTTTCCACACCCGCAGTTCACTACCCTGGAATTCTGAGGGTCATTGAGTGTTTTGGTCTCATCTCATCGAAATTGAGGGATGAGACACCCAACACGTGGCACCCAACACGTCAACTTTTGCTGTCCATTGGTTCACTGGGCTTGGAAATGACCGACGGAACCAGCCTTTTTTCCGCGGTCCATTGACAGACTCCCATCGACCCTGAAGTGATTCGTCAGCTCCACGTGGTTGACCAGAACAGACAGTCAGCCCGACTGCTATAAGTGCTCGGACATGGGACCGTGTATGACGGTGTACTCAGTAATTAGTACTCCATTTGACATATGTCCTCAGCCCTAAAAAGCTGCACTACTGCACTCTGCCCCATTTTCCGCATACAGAAATCTATCTCCAAATGGTGCAGGTGATGCCCACAGCCATCCGCGGCGTGAACTTCTTGAGCGGAGGACAGAGCTTGGAAGGCGCTGCGGCCCGGCTGAACGCGTTGAACAAGGCCGGAGGGCGTTGACTCGGTCCGGAGGACCTGTGTGGGTATGGATTCGGATTCCAAACTCCAAAGCGATGGTATACAAGTAGAAATGACATGGCATGACATGGCCTTTTAGCATTTTGTAATATGTTATAGCATTTTATGTAAAATAACATGCCATGTTGTAATAGAAATGACATGTTTTGATCATTTTATAGCTCTTTTGCCCCGGGGGAGCCTATATGCCGGCGACGCATCAGGGCGGTGGATGACGTCGAACCTGACGATGTTCGATGTTCTTCACGCCACGGTGGCTGCCTGCGCGCCAGGTGAAGAAACGACTGGGCCGAATGCCCTGGACGCATGGTTGGGGACGGACGGACCGCAGTCCATGGGACTGGAAGGTGCTTAGATCCTATACATGGGATCCAGTTTTATTCATCATCCCGGGCGAGTGTGTTTGCAACATATGGAAATATTGCATACATCTTGGAGTGTTTGGGCAAGTGTTTATTTAATACAACCTGCTCCTGTTGTGCTGTTTGCTGTTGTGGTGTTTGTAACTCTTTGCAACTGTGTCTTGTAAAGGAAGATGGGCTTTGGAAGGGGCTGTGTTCCACTGATTGAGATATGATACCCTTCATAGACTATACATGTACCAAGTACCAACCAAATCAAACCAAAAAGCCAAGTGCTTTTTTTTTTCCATTGGCGGCTTAGATGGCCACAAACTGCGAGTCTGCGTCGCTCTGAAAACAAGAGATTCCGCGTCTTGTTTTTTTAACCAAAGAGACCGTGTGCTGCGGAATGGAACCGTTTGGAACGGATGGATGGGCATGGGCCGGAGCGAGCAGCGCCGCAAGTTCCGGGTGCTTCTGAAGGAGCTATAGTTTTCGATCTGAGGATGCAATGGTTCTGGTCAAGGTCAAAATGCACCATGTGTTCGATTTCTCAGATACTCCGATACTCCACTATTCTCAAGCATCCCGAGAAGAAAACCCATCGCCGTGCTTTCCGGGTTCCGTTGCTTCCCATGCTGAGGAACATCTCCTTCTCATGGAGTTGGGCTTTACAAGCTCCCCTTTTAAACATCTGTAAGGCCCAGCCGCCGAAGCCGAGCCGAGCCGATCCCCGGACAAGGAGGACTGCCACTTCAGATTCTGCCCAGACAACAGAAAACATGCACGGTATCTGTTGGGAACCATTGCAAGGATAAAGGAATTCAAAGGAACCTCTTCCTCCCCCGCTCCCCCCCCGGCAGTGGTTCTTGTTCAGGGTGTACAACAGGTTTGGGCCCAGACAGCTGGCTGAGAAGACGCGCTGGCCCATCCGCTGGTACATCGCCTCTCCGCTTGTTGGTGGGTCCTGCAAGGTTCATCGAGGCTTGGAGGAATGCCATATCTTCAAAAGATCATCTGGGGTGTGTCTTTCAAAACGATTTCAATTTAGGGCACCTTCCAAGAGATGCGTCCAACTGGTCTATTTTCTGGGCTTCGTGGCGTTTACACCTGTTTCAGCTCAGACGTTCTGTAAAAAACACCCCTAAAGGGCCGACACGCCGTGTACGTCGCCCTGAGACGACCGCGGTCGTTTCACCCCACGACACCCAACAACGCTCCGAGCCCTCTGACCTCAACGGCAGCTCTGACCTGTGACATCTCTGACCTCTGACCGAAGCGACGGCCGCAGGGTCAGGGCGGAAAGATTCCTTTGAAAGAAATGAGCTCCTTGGGCGAACCTTTCGCGACGGGACGAAGGGAACGAAAACGCTGCAGAGCTGGACTTCGGGCTGGAAGGTCAGGTGTTGGTGGTGGAGTTATGTGGAGTACTAACTACTAGCCGCCACGACAAAAACATCGAGATTTTGTCATGCAGTTATCCTGACATGCTGCAATGAATTTCAAGTTTGAATTTTAGTGCTCCAGGAAAAGAGAGAACTTAAGGGTTTGCAATTTTGGAATGGGTTTCCATCAGTCAGTTTACCATCTTCAATGAAGGATAAGTTTGTTCACAATTTTGCACCCGTTCTACGAGAATCCTGGGCTGGTTGTTGTATTACGAGTAATATACATGAGTTGTTCATAGAGTTTCACTTGTTGGGGCTAGTACCGTTTGGGGACAAAAAGATCGAAACATGTTCATCTCTTATCTCGACGTGTACATTTTGTTGGGGAACCCTGAAACGATCCACAAAAATGTTTGGGGACCCGGGACCCCCATGGACAACTGTAGATGATATCATCGAAGAAGACCATTTCTGCATTCCAAGGTGAGCTGTACTTGCAAGAGTTGGCCATTGCGAGCGCAGCTGCACAAGGAACCTACCAGGACGAGTGCCGTGTTGAAACGTCAGAACTGGAGAAACACCTCGAGGTGCAGAACTGGAGAAACACAGAGGTTTTCGAGTGTTTTCGTCATGCTTCATTCCCCAGAACCCTCGAAAAAGAACATATCGAGAACATTGACAAAGCCATACAGAACCCTTCAGGTAGAGGGTTGATCTTCCTATCGCGATCGCACTTTGTAGGGTTGCAGGGTAGCAATTGGGTGATGCAGGGTATGTTATGCGACATTCACACAGGGGCTCTTCTTCTGACCGTTCGTTGGATTTCACCAGCCAGGTCCCGGTGGGCATTTTGATCAACGTGACATGTGCATCAACTATCTACTTTGGGAATCTTTGGGAGACAGTCGCACTCAACATTGCTTTGTATGACAAGCATCTTCCTGGGAATGTGCTCCAAAGTGATGCGAGGAGGGATTCCCTCCTGATGTAATCCGTGAAGACGAAAAGAAGGATGCCGAGGCCAAGAAGGATGAGCCAAAGAAGGAGGAGAAGAAGGAGGAACCAAAAAAAGGACGCCGAGGCCAAGAAGGAGGAGCCAAAGAAAGAGGAGGAAAAGAAGGAAGAACCAAAGAAGGATGCGGAGGCCAAGAAGGAAGAGCCAAAGAAGGAGGATGAAAAGAAGGAGGAGCCCAAGAAGGATGCCGAGGCCAAGAAGGAAGAGCCAAAGAAGGAGGAGGAGAAGAAGGAGGAACCAAAGAAGGATGCCGAAGCCAAGAAGGAAGAGCCAAAGAAGGAGGAGGAGAAGAAGGAGGAACCAAAGAAGGATGCCGAGGCCAAGAAGGAGGAGCCCAAGAAGGAAGATAAGAAGGAGGAACCAAAGAAGGATGCCGAGGCCAAGAAGGAAGAGCCAAAGAAAGAGGAGGAAAAGAAGGAGGAACCAAAGAAGGATGCCGAGGCCAAGAAGGAGGAGCCCAAGAAGGAGGAGAAGAAGGAGGAACCAAAGAAGGATGCCGAGGCCAAGAAGGAGGAGCCCAAGAAGGAGGAAAAGAAGGAGGAACCCAAGAAGGATGCAGAAACTCAGAAGGCAGCTTGACTGCACTTTTTCATTGTCGCTGTAGCCTATTTTTGAGTGGCGGCAGTGGTTGGGAGGCTGCAGCAATGGAGCTCGGAATTGCATTTTTGCTGGGTGTTTTCCACAAGAGGAGTTTCCACAAATATGACGAGTAGCAACTAGAAGCTACTAGGGGCTCCTGGCCTTACTACCAGGAACAAGAAGCTACTAGGAGCTCCTGGCATTACTACTAGGAACAAGGACGCTACATGTTATAAACATTATTGGAGCTATCGCTAGTAAAGGGCAAGTCCCTTTCTTTGCGAACTCGTGCTCCAACGAGTTCGCACGCTTGGGGCCCACCAGCGGGGAGCTGGATGGGTCCAGCACGCTGCGGCGGTTGATTTCAGGCATCACCGGGCTGTTGTTTGCCATGAAAGAAGCGCTATGTGTTTTGTTTTGATGTCCAGCAAATCATCTAAAGCAATAGGCCCCCCCCCCAACAAAAGGAAAGGACCACAAGAACACTTCCCACTCACTTTCCCACCAGTTCGAAACGATGGATGGACGGTGCCTCTGGACATGACGAGAATGGCCATGACGCTTCTACTGCGGGATGGACGTCCTCTGTGGGCGAAAGCCTGGCAACGGTCTTGGAGCTGCCAGTTGGGGGTGTTTAGAGAATGGAGCTTCCTTCGAAAGAGTTTATCAGAAATTGTACTAACTAAAACTCAGAAGCTCTCAATAAGCCTAACATACTCGGAAAAAGATGGCATTCCTACACATACACAGGTGTAGGATTCCTGTCCAACAGGTGTAGGATTTGATAGGAGACGGCGTTCTTTTTGAGTGTAAGATAGACAGCTCCTGAACTTGCAAGAGATTGGAAGAGTAGAGATCAGATGCGGGTGTCTCAAAAAGAGGAAGTCCTCAACCTCTTCGCCTACTTCCCACATCCTCCTAGCAGCCTTAAGGGTATTAGAAATGTGTCCGAGTTTCAGCCGCGCCATGATGGCCATGATCCAGCCCAGTAGGTTCCCTTCAATTCGAGTCAGAGATACTGTTGACACAACATGGGGATGGGTGGTGACTGACCTGAATGCCCCCACCTGAATCGTGACCTGTCTTCTTCTCCCGGTCAACCAGGAGAGGTCTGCGTCAACCGGTCGGTGCCCGGTGACACCGACAACGCCACGACCACGGGCAGCCGAGGAGGGTGTTCCGGCCTGAGGGAGCGAGCCTAGCCGCGGTTCGGCAGCCGAGGAATGAGACATGTAGCAACTGGCCATGAATGGCGCGAACCGGTCGATGTTCTTCGATGAAGGCACGTTGATTTCTTTGGGTGTTCACTCATCACAACTCATCACACCGGCAAAACAGGATGTATGAAGATTGAAGAGTTCACTAAAGTGTTTGTTCCTGAAGATGCTATGGTTTCATCATGGTTCAACCGGTGGTTGCCGCCTTTGCGTTTGATCCACACAGCATGCCAGAGAAGGATCTCACAAGATGAGACCCTCTGGAGTCAACAACCCCTGAATGTGTTGGTCCCTGGTTTTGACCGAGCCCTTGAGTCTGAGTGGAAAGCACCGCCCTTGAACCGCTATTCAAGCTATTCACAACGGGGTTCATAAGTCGCAATTCGATTTGGTGTTGAAAAAGAAGCAATTCATTGGCTGCCAGAGGCGAGTTTAGAGGCGAGTAGATCAGTAGATTGAGTAGATCACAGGTGTGCCAAACTGGCCACCCCACAAAGATGGGGAGCGCCTGGCACAGGCCAGGACTCCAGGGTCTGAAGACGGTCAAGACTCAGTCAAGACCAAGCCCATGACCCCGTATTTTTCGGCCAAGAAGCGTCAAGTTTTCCTTTTCGGAGGCAGCGTCAAGTGGCAAAGCCACTGGTCCATTTTAGATGATCTTAGACACAGACGGCGAGTCTGAAGAATAAAGCGACTCATTAGGTGGAGCCAACTCCTGCGGGTTTTGGGCTGTCAGGTTTTTGTGAGCGTGCCGAAGAGAGCAACTGAACTGGGTTGGGCCATATGTCAGTTTCCATTTTGACATCCTTTGATTTGACTACTTTGCAACAAACACTTCAGCCTTCACGACAGCCTCCCTTGAGGCTTTCTTGAGGCTGAGCTAAGCTCAGGGCGATGGGTCGAGCCAAAGAACAGGTGATGATGTTTCACCCATGCTTCACTTCATTCACGTCAACAAGCGGAACCCAGTTGGCCCCACCTGAGCGGAAGGTTCCGACCGCACGCTGGGTGACCGAACCAACCGGTGGCTCAGAGGACGGCGCCCGAACCAACCGGTCGGCCCCGTGTCGACGGAGTCCCGGTCACCCGACGGGAGTTTTGGAGGACCCTCGGCGGATGTGGAGAGAAGGTGAGATCAAGGGTGATGGAACCAGGGAAGCAGATCGAAGGAATTGGGTCAGTGTTTACGAGTGTTCTGCGCGTGGATGAACTCGATCTCGGTCGTCTTGTAGCGTTCGAACCTGGTTGGACTCAAGCGGCTTGGACTCATCTTCCTCTTGTTCAAGTGATAGACTTGGGCACCATATTTGCCAAAGCCACTTGAATTGCCATGGCCAACTGGGTGGGGGTATGCACATGCGGGAGAAGAGTATTTTTAATCTCGAGTCGTACATCATGTGCTGCAGCAGAGGGACGCTTGGGGTTTGTACGTGGGCACCTTTAGATTTGCCAAAGCTGAGGAGCTGCCGAAGCTCGAAGGACTTCACGATGTCGTGTGGAGCTAAGCTGGGGAAAAGGGGCGCCCCTGCTGAGGGCCCCCCCTTATTCTCGTCCATTGGTTCCGAAGGGGCGCCCTTCTCGCAACGTGGTGTCACGGCCTGGGTTGACATGTCCTGGAAGAATTTTCGGGAAGTGATGGGATGTGGCTGAGTTGTTGTTCATGAGATCTGGTGAATGAGAACATCGAAGGGAAATGACCACATATTTCATCCACCACGCCGTAACTTCTGGGAGAGATTCAGTCCTTCCCACTGCCTGCGTTCTGCGTAGGTTTTGGGTTTTTTTTTCGGGGTCATCACGAGGCGATTGGGGTTGGACTCGGGGTTGGACATCATGCTTCACCAAACGCAAAGTCCTCTACTAAACTGAGAGGTACTGGTACATACCAGCAGTTGATCGCTGGCTGTTCGTGCCGTCATTGCCGTTCGGAGGTCCACTTTCTGGAGAGTTACGTGAAACGTCAAAGCAACTATAATTACAATACACTTGAAAGAATCATGGATTCTGGAGTTCACCACCTGTTTCTAGAGGAAAAAAAAAGCATCCACTTCCCTGAACTGCCGAGGCAGATGGTGGGCTCGCTTGATACCTCTGGCATTGGTCCGGCACGCCTGGTGGGCGCATGTGAGCAAAATTGTGGCACCCTGATTTGGGGTCACATATTTTTTCAACTGTCTTATATGATACCAGTATTAACTTATTTATAGCCGAATATAGCCAGCCAAACTAATTAGATAGAAACAGTCTTCACAACTGATTCACTTTTCAATGTTTGACCACTAAAAAGACCCTAATGCTTTTGCATTGCCAACCAGACACTATAACTATAGAGGGTCATTCATGCTCAGTTGAACCCTCCAGAAGAAACGCAGGGGCCCCAAAAACATTCAGAGAAGAAATCATTGAGAGTCTACACTAGGTGAACTATGATTAGATCATCGATGCCTTGGAAGATGATCAAATCAATTCACTCAGTCCTCAGGTCACCGTCCTCAGGTCACCGTGGACGGAACCGCATCATCCTTTTCCACCCATCACCTTCCTCATCACCGCATCATCCTTATCCCACTGGGGTGATCATGAGAGTTTGTCTCTTCATCTAGTAGCAAGAAGCTACTAGGTTGGAGGCCATCGCTATTGGGTTGGCGGCCATCGCTATTAGGTTGGCGGCCATCGCCATTAGGTTGACCCATACAGGCAAAGGTGGCCACCCCACAAAAAGTAACCTTTCTCCAGTCGTCTCCAGTGATCTTGTCTTCGTGTATACTCGCCTCATGTTTTCGCCTGTCTCTCGTGTGATGAAGGAAAGGAGGATGTTGAGCCAGGGCAGATTTCTGCGCATCACCTAGTGACTAAGTGCACCTGACAAAAGCACACAAAAGCAATAAGCCATGTACCAGGACCCCGTAAGGGGCTTCTATTGATAGCCGCTGAGAGGTTAAGGGGTGTCCCTTCACCACCCCTTGTGGGTCCTGGTAGGTACGTATTTTCACAAAGCAGAGTGTCATTTCCTCGTGATGTTCAGTCCTGCTCTTAAAGCTTGCGGGCAGCCGATCCATCTAAAAGCTTCACTGACACTGGAAACAGGTGTGGTATGCGCTTGAGAACCCGCTTGGCCATGGTGAATGGACCTGATTCTTGTAGGTCTCGCTTTGACCCCGGACCTTAGTGAGTTTTGCTCTTCTATCTTTGCCTAACACCCCTTCCGGCGGTCGACTCAGTGTAGAGGGCAACAGTGAAGTGGACACCCTCATTCTTTTAACGGGTAGAGCGGTAGCGAGAAGCAGGCCCGTGTGCAACACCGCCCGAAACACCGCCCGTGTGCGGCTCAGCACTAGCCTGCTGTTTTGTTCCACCCAGGTGTGATCCATGATGTGCAGTTGGATTACTATGCCAAAAGAGCTGCGGCGGCGTCCAGTCACCCGGCACGAATGAAGTGTTGGGGCGGAGCTGCGCAAGTGGCAAGTGGCAAGGAATGAAGGGTTGCAGGTCTGTACATGTGTAGAGACTGTACATGTAATGGGGCCACATGGTTGTTTAGACTGTTTTTGGATTCTTGTTGACATCCCAGGGTGGCCGACCAGATGTGGGAATCGATCCTCGTCAAGATCGCCTCACGACGCAACAAACGGCGGCCACCTTGCTATTTGAACAAGGCAACATTTTGCTGGAAAAAAAAGTGATGTTTTTGTGGGTTAGAACATTGGTTGTTAGAGCTTGGCACATTCACCTGGCTTTAGCTCCCCCCTTCAGACAGATGAATCCCCCGAAATGCCCCATGCAAAGGACGATTGGTTCCCCCATCACGGGAAGCCCGTTTCGGCTTCACCCGAAACATCCTCTCACAGCGCCTGGCCTGGTTCGCTAGGCGACGGCACCATCCGAATCTGGGACGTCACCGATGGACGCCAGCAGCAGATCGGGCACTTGAAGGGCCACGAGGGGCCGGTCTGGAAGGCGTACCGGTGCAGGGCGGCGGGGTTTCAGCGTGCAGCGGGGGGTATGCAGTTGAAGGTGGGGTGGGTCTTCTTCGTGCACGGGGGGTATGCGCTTTTCACGTGACTGTTCACGTGACTGGGTCGAGCGGTACGAGCGTGAGCGGGTGCATCTGATCGACTCGCCCGACTGGTTCTGACTCGACTCGTTGGGGTCTTCTGGAGTGAATGGCGCAACTTGAAGGGTGAAGATGCTAACATTTGAGAGGTTTGGGTTGGTGCCATGGAACGTCTCAGACTCTTAGATGTTCTTCTAGAATACCAGGTGGTTTCTTCCAGTTGTTTGCAAGGTGGTTAGTCGACCCTCTCAACAGATCCCCTTGGAGGGAGGGAAACCCTGAAGAACAAAAACACATGAAGGACATGTTCCCTTTACGTCTTGGGAGTTCACTTATTGCGTCGATTCTTTTCACGCCAAGAAGCAACAAACGTCAGTACTTGATCCTGATGGATCCTCGCATATATTTTCATAGTTAGAGGCCTTTTTTTTGCGGAATTGCAAGGTTTGACAACATTGATACTCTTGTTATACTCTTGTTATCCTTTGCTCAATGTGCCTGTTGTTGCGGATCTGAAGTTCGTTCACTCTGAATCAAGTGTCGCGCGACGCTGCTTTTGGATCACAGCGAGCCGGGTGTTTGAAGCGACACACAACGCCTTTTTCGACACGAATGGTGGATGACCTTGGTCATTTGAGGTCCGGTATACGGCACTGCACACAGGTCCTTTTGATCTAACGACCTACACACGTAGGTCCTTGAGACTCGGGGGTCTTACGGTTGGACATGCGAGGTCTCGTCTCTCTCCAGAAGACCTCGATGGAAGACAGCAATAAACAAACAAACAAACGAATCCAAGCAGCACATGGCAGGACCATTTTTCGAGAAGTTTGGTCAACTCGGTGCATCCTTCGAACTTAAACAAATCCAATATAATGAATTTTAGCACATGAAGAACGACTTCTTCTCCTGGACATGATTTAATCCCGACACACATGCCACATGTTGAGTTTTTGAAAGCTGGAGTTGTAGTTACAGAACCGGATGAATGTTAGAAGGTGGGGACTTGAACCCAACATCACCTCTGCATGGCTTTGCCATGCTTTGCCTATTGATTGCCTATTGGACCTATTTGTTAAACAGAGAATATTTAAAACACGGCTTTCCATAGGTTTTGCTCCATGTTGCTCCGTTCTCAGTCTTTTCAGAATAGGTTCTTCGCCTCCCCGCCCTCTTTTTTTACTCCAAAACGCTCCCCACAGTGGTCACATCGTCCTCTCCGCCCTTCCCCCAGCGGGAATTTCCCGTGACACGTAGTTCACGCGGCGCGTTACGCCTCGGTGCATCGCATGCGACGATCGCCATGGAGCAACTGAAGCAGCGCGTGCAGGAGCACTTTCACAGGCGCCGGGGGGCGGTTTGCAGCGCGCGCGCGAAGTCTTGGCGCGGTGGTGTTTGCAGTGTTTTTTGTGCGTTCTCAGAGAGGAAAACACCAGCCGAAGTGGAAAGAACATCACTAGGAACATTCCACTTCAGACAATTGTGAACCAGAAGCAGAGTCTGCAATGCAGTACCAGTGGTGAACTGGTGTGAACTGTAAATAGAGCACAAGCAGGTGACCTTGGTGTAATTGTATCGGTGTGTGCAACACTGTGAAAACTGTCGTAAATGTACATTAGGTTTTTAGAGGTCACAAAAAAGCTAAGGGTGTCCTTGAAACGCGAGTCACTTGTCTAGAGTGGTCAAGGTGGCAAGCAACGATTTTTCCCAGGATCTTCGAACGCCTTTTCAACAAAGATGCCAAAGTTTGCTGTGACAAGGCAGAAACTGTAGCAAGGTGAGAATCCAAGAAGAAGCATGAAGAAACGGCATCTTTTGGTGTCCAAACGCTGTCTTAGACTTGCGGTGTTTGTGTCTTTCCCCGTCTATGGATTTTGAGCTTTTTCAACCCTTAAAGCAACATAATAGATTGTATGATGGTACCCACCCCAACCCCGGGCGCGGAACCTAGACTTTGATACCTTTCAGTGGTATTGGTGGTGTTTTCTAACTGCAACCTATTTGATGGGTTGGATTTGTTTTTGGGGTACCGTATACATATGATTGGTATGTATATAGTGCATTAGCTCAGAAGAGTTGTGAAGACTCATGCTTGCTTGAGGTCCTGGTACTTACGACCTAAGATCTAAGATTCCGGTACTTAGACGTTATTTTGTGCATCCCCCATTGTTTCAAAACGCATTCAATCATTTTTGGGCTGCCAAACACTCCCAAGTACCTGCATTTACAAACACACTCTTGCAGCTTCAAGCACGTATTTGCAAATATTAAAGACTGAAAAACAAAAGACGCGAAATATATCGACACAATGCATTAATTATCATTCCAACTAACTGTCCTTTCCTTTCTCAGACAAAACACCCCTTCAAGAAAAGATGCCCTTTATACGAGTTTCTATTCGTTGAAAAGAGATTTGGGTACACTTATACCTTTCCTTGCCCGAGTTTGTTCATTGAGATTGGCACTCTCTTAACAAATCATGACACATGGATTTCCTCTATAAGAGCCCTTTCCTCATACTTGTTTGACCAACTTCAACAGTCTCAGTCCTGACAAGAATATGTTCCATGCAAGAACGATCAAACACGTATAGTTTTCTTGTTAACATGCCATCTTTGATGTGTTCTTCCTGTCACAAGGGTTTCACCCTGTACGAGCCTTCACTAAACGTGTTTTTCATGGGCAATAACCTCCTTTAACCAATTTCTTTCAGTGGCTTGCCTCTTGCTCAAACAGTTTTTGTTGTTCATGTTTATAGGTTCATCATTTTTTGTGCGAACATGTTCTTGAAGGACCCCGCGAATCAATCAAGTATAAAAGAGTCTGACCAAACACAAAAAACATGTTTGGTTTCTACCCTTGTCTAGCTAGCACAATAGATTCTAGCAATGTTTCTCATTTTGTTGCATAGTTTTTGTGCAACTCTTGGCTAGCTCTATTGATAGTTAGTCCTTGGTTTTGGTATGTAGTTTGCTTCCCTGCTTATACAAATGGTTTATGCCACACTATGTTTGTTTAATCCCACTGTAAGCCGTCTTGAACAAATCATAACAAATCTGTAATTATCTGGAAATCATTTGTAAACCACCTGGCACAAATCTCTAGTTATTTGCCCAACCATCTGCATACAGACATTTGAGACCTAGGTTCCGGGTAGCACATCTATAACATATTCTAATATAATATATATATATGATATAATACATATTATATCATATATTATATATGACATATCATATATATATAAATATATAATAAATACCTATTCTTCCCCACCTGCCAGGCGAGGGTCTTTAGATTTTGACAATGGAGGTGTTACTCCGGCCTCCGTCCTCTGTACTCAGCATAGAGCGCCAGCTCAGTCTGGGCACGCACGGACCTGCACACCACAGAGAGCGTCAGGCTTCATTGAACCGATCCACCCATGCCAGAGCGGATCAGTATCGCCGCCTTCTAGCTGCTGTTTCCAGGTGTCATTTGTCTACGCCGTTTGAAGGGAAACACGAAATGCTCGACCATCGCACGGCGCTCTTTGACACCGCGTTGGCGGCCATCGCTTCGGTGACGGAGGGCTTGTTATGGCCCGAACATGCAGCCATCTGGCACCCTGGACCTGCCTGGAGTATGGCACGGGTCATGACATGCTCCTGGTTCTTGTGCGGTGCCAGGCTATTTACAAGGACCCAATAATGCCAGTAAGCGCTTACAAGGACATTGAGCTCCATAGGGCATCAAGCCGGCCAGTACCTTTCCCAGCTAGAATGTCGGTAAATTTGCCATATGGACTGCCAAATCATATGTGAGAGAAGCTATGTTTGAGCATATGTCGGACCAAATGGTTTGATGGCAGGACAAATGTAAGAATACATGGCAGAACACATATCAGAACCAAAGTCAGTCCGTAGGCCACAGCACATGTCAGACTTCACGGCAGGACAAATGTCAGAGCACATGCCAACTAGGACGTCAGAACACGGTCCAGAACATTTCCCAGTCTTTATGATAGATGATGTGTCAGGACACATGCACACACCAGACTTGAAGCCAGAACAAGTGTCAGAACATTATTGTGTCAATGCGCCTGTCAGGCCGCGTTTTTCAGGATAGTCTGTCAATAGTTCTGTCAGTACATGTGCCCTGCCTTATTCCAAATCGCCTCTCGGGGTGGGGATGATCGAGGTGGAGCAATTGTGTTGATCACGGCGGTTTTCAATGAAACGTGCATCCGGCATCATCCGGCAAAAAACTGGGCCGCTTGAAGATCCCACAAGTTTGAAGACTATACACCAACTCAACTGTTGATATGCTTCCGCCGCGCAAGTTCAACTCGTGTCGGAATACGAGATAACTGCAGCCGCCAACGGAGGGTGGTGCAGAATGGCTCTAGCCCCAACGAGGCGGCTGTGCAAGCGCTTGCACTGGCGAAAGCCGAGGTGCTTGAACTGGGGTAGGTAGGTCATGGTCAGAATATGTCGGAATGGATTTATGTCAAAACGTTGAGAGCTGTGAGTAGTCTGCTTTGAGACTTCCAGCCAAGCAATTCTTCCAACCGATGCAATGGATCTCCCTTTTCGGTTTTGACAGGCTACATGTGGCCACCAAAAACGGATAGTACGTAGTTAGAACGATTAACAATCATATATTCCCACGCCCTAAACAATAACATTTTTTCCCATCTCCTAGGCCGCAGACAAGCAATCCATGTTTAACAAAGTGTCCTCAATTCGCCACCAGGCCAACCGACCTTCGCCCTATGGGGCAGTGAGTCCAAGTCCTCCCGCTGCAGCGCCGGCGATCAGCTTTGGCGGGCGGGAAGAAGGCAGCGACGGGTTGGTCAGTTGGTTGTGGTTCGGTTCGGTTGGTTTGGGTGGAAGTTGGGTTCGCTTGGTTGGTTGGGCTGACTTTCGGATGATTGCTCGCACCAGCCAGAATTGAGCCAGAGTTGGATGAAGGGGCAAGTGTCCAAAACGAAATAAACTGTGATATCCTGTGATCGCGTTGGGATGTAATTATTGGCATTCATATTGCAATTGTTTGACATACGAGTTTCAGACAATGACCACCAGTCACCGTAAGACAGCATATGATTAATGTTATATGATGGGACTTGGGGTGTACGTCCTCTTTGTCGTTTGGGACGTCCTCGTCTTTGTAGTCGTCCAAAGAATACCCCAAAGGCAATTTGACAAAGGGGCTGGAGATGGACATAGATGGACCACAGGCAATTTGAACATTCTAGTCCATTGTTTACCACTCCAAAAGACATATTGCCTTGACTCCAGTCGGAAACCATTAATCTCTTTCGTATGTGCCGAAAGCGGCTCGCCTATGACGCCTTGCATTCTGCTATATATATATATAATGAAGTAAACACATCGAGAGCCCTTCAACAATCTCTTTTTCATGGTTTAGACACGTCTCCTAGACTCATCATCGAACCCTTGAATTCACCTAAGCACACGGTGCGATGGCCTCCAACCTGAGTCGCGTGCGTCGGTGCGTCGGTGGCGCGGGACTTCTGGGTCAGGTCTGAGTCGCTTCGGTCCCTTATGCTTGGGATTGGTGGGGCCCTTCCGCAGCATTTGCGTGGCTTGGAAGGAGGAACGACTCAAGGAAGGGGGGGAACAGGTGGAGTGTACATGTCTGGGTGCAGAGTCACTTGATGAGTCAGGTGGGAGGGGTGGAGCCAGTCAACGCTCTTGCACACTACTGACACTACTCTTCAATGCACTCAATGGCCTCCAACCTAAGAGCGATGGCCTCCACCCTGAACTTCCTGAACACCTTTGAACAAGGCGTTATTGTTGACATGGAGTTTTGAGGTGTTGTAGCCTGTACTCGTAGCAACGACTTCCCAAGGAGCTGTGTTGAACTTGGAGACCCATGTTCATGTTCACCCGGTGAATGATCACGCGCCATCCCCTTGTCAACGAAACCTATACTGATTGCGCTAAAGCAAGAAGTTTGCACGGGGGTTCCGGAACGGATTTGGCACATGATCATCATGTGGCGAGCAGGGTGGGCTGGGTCCTTCACATGCAGTCCCAAACTTGGATCGTAATGAGCACCTGGGTCGACTTGGATGCACCTGCCACGTATTGCGTTTCGAAAGTTCCTCTACCAGACTGGGACCAAGTGGAGAATCTGCAAAAGACCATTTATCGGTATAGGTCAGCAGATCCATCTGACCTTTTTCCAAGTCTTTCACGCTTTCCACCGAACCTCGGGTGGCCCAAAACCAGCGCGGCTCGCGCTCGGGCGTTCGCCCTTCTAGGTGGTGGGACAACCCCGGCCTGGCAAGAGGCTGTTGGTCTTGGCCACTTGAAGTCTGGGAAGTCAATGGGTGGGTTGATGAAGTTGATGGGGAGGTGAGCTGGATCCAGGCTAAAAAATCGGATGTTCGAATGTTCCAAGGAGGCCCCAAAGGGCTCTAGGAAGGTCCCGTGGCTGTGGGATGCGGATCGGAAACATGTAGTTTAGAGGGTTATCTTGCCATGCAGTGTCTAGTTTGGACCCGCCATACCTAATTGGAACCTGGGGTCGTGACCCGCCATAAGACACTGCAAGTGCTTGACATAATTTGTTTTAGAATCTGCAGCATGGGAGCATCTAATGCACTAGAAGATGTCACTACCGCAAAACATGAGTCCTTTTCAAGATATGCTGTCAGACCAGAATTTCCTGAACAAGTCTCTTCTAGAGAATTGCCTGGGAATTCACCCACTTGAGGGCCGCAACTACTTGCTCGACTCCACTTGGAGCCCCATGAAGTTGCACACATTGTGAAGCTCGTGAAGCGGAAGGGTCCCTTCCAGTGCTTGTTGCTGTTGCTCGTGTGTTTGTTGTATGTAATTTACTTAAGTATAGGGATGGACCCAAGGATCCCACGGGTGGTTTTATCATCTGTGGTCTACCAACTCCAATCCTCCAATCCTGCAGGCGTTTCGGGTGATTTGGATGGCCGACACTCAGAGAGTGAGTCACTCAAGCTTCGCTGCCGCTTCGCCCCAGCGCCTTCTTCACCCCCCAGGACATCGACCACACGATCTACGACCCCTCGGAGTATGGCGGCAACCGAGGCTCCGCGCGGGGTGTTCCGCCGGTTTCGGTTTCGCCGGCGGTTTCCTCCGTGGGGCGGCGGAACCGTATTTGTTCGGATGGCTGGGAGAGTGACCAATCCAAAACATGCAAACAGGTTTGCCGGGCAACCCGATTTTGCCGGGGAGCTCCAGTGGTTGACACATGTGGAAACTCTCCCCGGACCATCTTCATGGGTCCTTTTGGACACCGCATGTGCATCCTACGTGTGAGCTGCTTCGCTGCCTCGCTCGTGCTTCTGAAAGACACATATGAAAAAGGCGAGAGGATTTCTAGGACGGCTAAGGCCATTTCCAGGTGTTTTTGGGCGATTTTTCTCTCCAAGATCACCTGGATGGACCCTTCCAACCCTACCAACACCCCCAGAACGCTCTTTCCATCCTGTGCGCTTCCTATCGCTCCCACCACCGAGCTGTCCACCACGCTGAAGCTCTGGAGCTCGCGAGGCTCCACGGTGAAGCATCCCAGCGATGAAGCGATGATCACCCGCTGTCGTCCGAAGCTTCATGAGCGCCTCGGACGACACCGTTGCTGTTGGGACCCGAACCGGGAAAACGGTCCTAAGACACGAAGCGCATGTGAGTTCGCGCGGCGCATCAGTCAGAAGGAGTGGCCAGTCGGCCAGGCTTCTGGGCGGCATGCGCAGAGGATGCGCAGAGGGTGTCCTTTTCCAGGGGATGGTTCGGTTGCTCAGCTGTTGGCTGTCGAGGTATCTTCGGCAACAAGTAAGAGCGTTTCCGGGGATGCAGAAGCATGGAAGCAGGAAGCACCACATTTTGCTATAGATAGACCTGCTTCTTGCACTGTTCCAAGACTCAAGGGCTTACAGGGTACACCAAGTTCGTGGCCATTGAGATCGGCACAGGTTCTTGACGGAAGTTTCGGAAGAATTTGACATCATGGCCACTGGGCGACGAAAACGAAGAGTGGACAGCACATGATGTTGGTGGGTGGGACTGGCAAGACGACTCTTATTCTAAACCATCCTGGGAAGGATGACGCCCTAAGTGGCATACTCGGCTGATGCTTGTGTTTCTGCTGCTCACCAGAGGATAGGGGTTTTCATGGACATGCATGGATCGGGTCGTTTCGAAGCCTTGCGAGAGCGCACGAGCCAGCGAAGGTGTCAAGAGATGCTGTCAAGGCCATTGAAAAAGAGACCTTCAGCTGGCACAACATAAGCCATATGCATAATATAGTTATATAACTATGGTACTATATATAGATTATATTTGCACTAAGATTTATTTTGTATGGTATTACAATGTATTACAATAATATATGCTAGCTTGGAGATGTTGGTAGCCAGGTGGCCGCCACCAAATGATTTACATGCCTCCAACGACTTGGAACATCTCGTCGATGATTGTATAGAGGGGGTTCTTTCTGCGTATCGCGTTCTGCGATCAGGTGTGGTCCGCCTCAGACATGCTGCGGATCCTCACGCTTCTTCAACAGCTGGGCATGATAGGCCACGATGCGTTGTGGGGGTCACATCCAGTGGTTGAGGGTCACATCTAGTGGCAGCAAACACAGTGTGGAAAGGACTTGTACAATGAAGAGGTCGCCTATAGGCCTCGCATTGAAGGAGCTAAGCTGAGCTTCAATTATGGTTTGCAAGATTTTGCGGAGCCATCCTGATAATTTGGTGGCAGCAAGCGAGGAGAAGGAATATGAAGGAAAGAGGTTTTTTGTATTGGACATCTTAACCGCTGAGGAAGTTGAAGGTTACTTGGCCCCACTTGCCTCAGTTGTCTCACTTGCTTCACTTGGTCCCACTTGACCCACTTGGTTTGCTTTCTTGAAGTGGCTAGGAAAAACAACATCGACACAGTCTAGCAAAAAAGATATTCGAGGATTAAGAAAAAGAAGGGCTGTGGGAGAGTGGGGCTGTTTTTTGGTGTCGGCTAGAAAGGTAACATTGAGCAGTTATGATCTCATATTTCCTTTTAATGGTCCCTCAACAATAGACTAAGTCAACACTGGCCAGAGCAACTTGTTTGCGAAATTGTGTTGGTTCTAGTAGCTAAGTGCATTACTACTAGAAACAAGAAGCTAGTAGGTTGGAGGCTAGGGTGAAGGCCATCGCTATTAGGAACAATGTGCATCGCTACTAGTAGCAGGAAGCTAGTGGTAAAGCATGGCTAAGAAAAGAAGAGCACCATCAGAAGTACACTCTCCCGCGCATGAAAACGCCTCCAGGCGCGGGGTCGAACTACAACATCGTCGCCGTGCTGGACATCGCCACTTGGTAGAACTCCGGACAGTCCATGTTGCAGCAGATTGATCTGTCGATTGTTGGTTGACAAGGCACCCTGGATGCTGGCAAAACCGTGTCATGAACCTACCTTGGACGCACCAGTATATCCACCTGTCACCTAAGATACAGGTGGGAACACCATCGAAAACCAACATGGACCGAGACCAACGAGGAAACCTGAGATTGACTGATTGACATCCAAAGAAACAAAGCAGTTGTTACAAACAAGGGCGTGCCAGATTGCCAGGTTGATGTACATACTGCCTTGCTGTGCTGTTGATTTCCCATGATGTGTTGATTTCCCATGATGTCTCCTAGTTACATAAATGGTTGGTTCACCACCCTCGCGCCCCTCGGGGGCCCAAGTCAATGCTTTCGTCAGGCATAAATGAATATCTTGGACATATTACAAGAGCAGACTTGAACCAATGTTGTCAAGAATAGTGAATGAAACGTGAATATTAGTTAGATTTAGTTAGTGTCATGAACAGATTTGTATCCAAATTGTTCGTCATATAATGATTATAGAGATCATACAGTCAGATATATATATATAGTCAGATGATAGCGGATAGCGCTCATATGATATTTTTGATCATCAATGATAATCTCCTTAGACTGGGACGATGAAGCTCCTCTTTCAGCTCCAAGGATTCCATGAGCGAATTGGGTTCCGAGGAGATTGAGGATGCATCTCGGTGACGATGCATGAACGTCAACAATTGGAGTCAAGAGAAGTGGAGTTATATAACCACTTTCCCAAATCACTTGTTCATCACTTCTTTTTTGACCATCCAAGAGTTGTGGAGATATGTGCCACAGACCATCCGACCATCCAAAGCGTGTCCTGGTTGGAGATCCAATAGTCTTTGGATGCTCTAGGTGCTTTTTTGGGGGAAAGCAGGTTTAACGATCAAGTCACAGTGTCACATGTTCCTATTCCAATTCAACACTTGTTGGGCCATTTCGGAGGCATGTTCCAGAAACACAAGAAGCCTTGGTGTTTATACATGTTTACAAGGCATGTTGGCGGTCCATGGTGGTTCATACCTAGTAGCACCAGAAAATCAAAGAACGCCCCAGTTCAAGAATAAACATCATGTTCTTTCACTTGGAGAGTCCGATGCAGCTGACATTGACATGAGGCCACCCCCCCTGCCACCTTCAATTCGTCCGTGACTGAAAGCGCACACGCCTCAATGACTCAGCCTCAATTGGATCCAAAGAGGGAACGAAGACAGCACAGCTGATAGATGCGACCCAACAATTTGACTATAAGATCATTCTTCGTTGCCCACATGTTCGTTGCTCAGCATTTGTTACACCAACCTACCACGCTTGTCCTACCACGCTGACGCGAACAATGGGTGCTTGTCCTACCCTCAGGTGGATATGGTCTTGGACAAGCGCGCCATCATGCAGACCGATCCTTTGCCGGAGTCCATCGCTCGCCCGGAGTCGATCGCTCGCCCGATGGTTAGACGTTCGGAGAAGCACGGACTGGGGCCGGGACGGGACCTGCGTCCGACTGGGACGGGACCTGCGTCCGATTGAATGCTTGGTAAACGTGCAGTGTAAGTAGGAGGCTGTGTGAACGCATGACATGACTTTTAAATTGTTCGTTTTGCGATGCCAGAATAGGGATCCCCAGAGATGCATAACCATCATACTTCCCATGCAAATCCACATGGTGCACAATGGACATGGTTCGTTTTGGTTCTTTCCTGAACCAAACTTGTAAGCCTTTGGTATAGGAAAGTTGGGGGGTTGTTTAGATGGGTTTACAAGGGTTTCAAGAGGGTTTGAAGAGTTCGTCCGAGGAAACAGGCTCACAAGACGTATGTGACGAAACCCATCCGAATTACGTTAATTGACGAAAGCCTTCCGCGAGAACGGAAGTCATGCGGTTGGGCGTCCATTGTACCCTCAGTCGAGCGGACAAATAACTTGGATCTAATATATGATTTGGGCAAGGGAGCTACGTTCATAGCGTCCGATGGCTCCTAGTAGCGACGCCCTTGCAAGTGACGAATTTGCACCTTTTTTCATTTGTCTCGACCGGACCGGACCGCGTCCTCTCTTTTTCGTCATTCTCCTCGAGTGCCATGACCTGAACCATTCCTCAAGCTTTCCACCTCCATGGTGACTCCACACTATGCCACCAGAACGTAATCATTCCCATCGCCACGAGGGGCTCACGATTTTTGTTTGGGTGAAAAGGACAACCATTTTTGCGCATGGATGTGGCATTTTCTGCATGCATTGCATATGCATATGCATTGCTGCCTTGCATGCTTGATTTTTACGTCACTCATGGACTCGACAGCGTAAAACGAGGTGAAAGTGCCGGCGGGTGCCATTGCGGGGCAGCAGATCGAAGTGCGATCGCCCCGCGGCCGGAACGCGTCCAGCGGGCGGAACGCGGAACGCCGAACGTGATCGGAGCGATCGGTGCGAGCGTTTGGGGGTGGGCGCGGTTGGAGAAGGAAGAACGACAGGAGCGACAGGAAATCAGGAACAGGCCACAAAAGGATTATATAATGAATAATGAGTCCAAGTTGACTGTTTCGACTGGGTTTGCTGTGCAATGATCTGTTTTGGAGCGACATCGTAAACACAATGAGTCCGCATTGAATCCGCTTCGCCGGATTCGAGTGGGCAGGAGATGGGAGTCCACTGATCCACGGTGACCACTTCTGTCTAGTGTAGTGGTCACCTGAGTCAAGTATCATCACCCGTGCCAATGTAAAATTATGTAAAACTAATTCAGGGGACCCGTCACCTACTGAAATACTTTTTCTAAAATAGTTTCTGCTGAAAACTATTTGGGGCAGGGGGTGGGTGGTGGTTTGCGACTTATTTTATGAGAGGTGGGTGTGAGGTACCCTCAAAGAATTAGGCTCGTATGCAGAGATGAAGGTCCACGACCTACCCACATAATTTGCAATCAATCATTGTGACATGGTAGTCCCTTGAAGGTCAAGGACCTATCAAGTATCTGAGAGTCAAATGTCCCACTTTCCGACCAAAACAGGACGTGTGACGTGACGGTTTATTTTTTTGGCGGGGTGGGGGCCGCTGCTGCCGTACGCGCTGCATGCGCTGCCGCGGTCGCCGGGCGGGCGCTCGACCCCACGTCCCACCTTCATCCAAGTGAGGCTGGTGGATGGAAAGCCGATGATCGTCCAAGTGCCTACAGGTCGGGGTTGCGAGTGGTCAAGAAAAAGGGGAATGAACCGTGGCCGCCCTGTAGGCACTGAACCAGTTCCAGCGTTTTTGGGTGATCGTAACCGTAGAAGCTATGATGGACACCCCTCTCCGGCCCCTCCCCCCCGAAAAATGCACGGCTTTGGAATTGTTGGTGGATGAACATATATTAACATATTAACATATATTAACATGTTTTAAGGAACATATATATATATATCCACAAGGATCACTTTCATGTCGTTTCATTTTGTCTGTGGGCCAATCGCAACTCAATCCGGATGCCCTGGCACCCCCCTTCTCCTGCACCATCGGAGTTCCAAAGGGATCCAAAGGGATGGTTAGTTCCTAAGACAATCCTAGATCTGGAATGTGCACCTGAAATTGCAGTGTCCCCAGTGGATGTGGGATATCCGGTGAACCATGGTGAACCCAGCCTTCCCAGTCAAGGAGAGTTCTCTAAGGCCCAAGATGTAAATGTGACCGGATTGATTTCGAGAAGCCCCTTGCAATGGCTGGATGGCTGCATACAGTGCTTCTCCGAAGTGATGGCAGCGCTGTTGCTTATGGGCAAAATGGTCATGGACAATGCAACATTCCAACATTGGATGAGGGAATGTCTTACACTCAGGCTTTTGGAGGAAACGCCCATACTGTCCTCCTCCGAAATGATGGGAGTGCAATCGCTTGCGGATGGAATGGTTATGAACGATGCAACATTCCACCCTTGGATGAGGGAATGTCCTACACCCAGGTCTCTGCCGGAAGTGCCCATACAGTCCTTCTCCGTCATGATGGTAGTGTAGTTGCATGCGGATGGAATGGTGATGGACGATGCAATATTCCACCTTTGGTCGAGGGAATGTCCTACACCCAGGTTTCTGCCGGGGGGGTCTCACACAGTACTTCTGAGAAGTGATGGTAGTGCAGTTGCTTGTGGAGAAAATTATGATGAGCAACGCAACATTCCGCCTTTGGTCGAGGGAATGTCCTACACCCAAGTTTCTGCCGGAAGGTCTTATACAGTACTTCTGAGAAGTGATGGCAGTGCAGTTGCTTGTGGAGAAAACTATCATGGGCAATGCAAAATTCCGCCTTTGGACAAAGGAATGTCCTACACCCAAGTTTCGGCAGGACGCGATCATACAGTCCTTCTTCGAAGTGATGGAAGCGCTGTTGCATGCGGACGGAATGATCACGGACAGTGCAACATTCCGCCTCTGAAGGAGGGAATATCCCACACGCAGGTTTCTGCAGGAGTTGGTCATACAGTTCTTCTTCGAAGCGATGGGAGCGCTCTCGCTTTCGGATTAAATGGTGATGGACAATGCACCATTCCGTCTTTGAAATCTTGGCGCGAGATCTTGACGTTTGCAACCGCCAGCTGGCGGTACGTGTGTGATTTGACACCCCTTACTAAAGACTATGACTATGTCTTACACTTGGCTGTTGTCTTAGAAGAAGATGCAGCCCTGCTGACATGCTGGGATTTGGCTGGACATGAAGTGTTACAATTGCGTGCACGTGGGTCTGACCTTGCAATAGACGCTCAGAAGCGCATTGCTCGTGACTTGAAGTCCAGTCTCCAAAGTCTTCGAGTAGTCTTGGCTAATGGACAGTTGTTGGCCTCAGTTTGCAGGGCAAACCCATTTGCCACCATTGCAGGTTTGAGCGAACCACAGTGAACTTGCCAGACCTACATCTTACGTTTGCACACCCGGCTTCTTTGCCGAATGAGACGGGGTTACCAGATGCGAATCAAGTCGGCAGACAGAAAGGTTACTGACAGAACAAAGCGTCCGATCAGGGGATTAGGCATTGACATCATCAACATGTTGGTGCTGGATGGTGTTGGAAGGGCAGGACATGTGACCTGGCACAGTGCTGGCACGACTCAAGGACTGAGTATATATAAGTGATTATATAAGCGACAGTGTGAAACCAAATTGGATTCGACCACAACCCACCCACCTCTTGGTTGTTCCTTTCGCACATCGAGTTCAATATGTACTTTATTGGATCTTATTAGCATCGATTTCAGACTGATGGATCCACAGAAAGATCCCGAGAATCTTCTCTCGAAGGGTCCGGGAAGATGCTCGTCTAGCTATGGGGCGTCTAGCTATGGAAACAGGGTCAAAACAGGGTAAACTAAGGTAGGAACCGTACAAAACCATTACACAACAGCTGGACAACAATGACATCTCCTACATGCACGGAAGCTGTTTCGAACCCTGATGTCTTTGTGCCTTCGAACCCATATAGGCACCTCGATCGAGTACATGGGTCCAGGATGGTACCAGGTGTGAGGAACCTCCGTTCTGGAAATCCAGGTTTGGTTTCGCTTGATGGATATTTTCATTTTTCGGGGCTGGTTGGTGACACCCCACTGAGAGAACTATAACAGGTGGAACTGGGTGAACCTCTCTGTTTTCCTCTCCCGCAACCGGGAGAGCATCGATTCTGTCAGGTCACAAGCCAGGCGATGACTTTCACGTGACCATTCCGGGTGCCTTGAGCTCAGCTCCTTGGAGAGGACATGAGTGCAGATGAGGTTCTTTGGGAGGTGTTTGTGTTGGGCTACTTATATATGCTTATGTTTCCTGGTCCTGAGCGGCGGGCTGGCGAGATTGGTGGTTTTTACCCAGGTCGGGTCTATTGGGTGTCGCATGGGTGTCTAAGCTGGGTTGGCTGGGTGTTCTAAGATGAACCATCCGTCCAGGTGATTGCTCCATGTCTGCCTTCAACGCCTGGTTCCTGGAACCATGTGTTGAGAAGACCCTTTTTTTTTTTGCTCTCTCTCTCTCTCTCTGAAGGAGGTTGGATTGTTTAGTTTCTATCCCGTGTTTCTTTTGTATTTCTATTCCAGGGGCATCCAAGGGCATCAGCAAGAGTCTACACTTGTGTACTGTATTTGTTTTTAACTGCAGAATGCACCAAGCCACCACCCTGATCAATTCTTCTCAAGTCTTCAAGTCCACCGTTCTTTGATACGCAAGGACGACCCCAGTCCTTGGCAGTTTGAGCATCCACAGCGACGACCTCCTCAGGCCAGCGAGGAGTTGAGCATCGAGGCTGCCGAGCTACAGAAGGCACTCCAGCCCCTTGGAGCCGAAGGCCCGACACCGCGGTCGGCGCCTTCGAGTCCGCGGCGAGGACGACGAAGAAGACCGGGTCGGACGTCGATCGCGGTCTCCGACGTTTCGGGGTCGGTGGAAAGTGACACAAACGTGAGGGAGGAACCATGAGGAAAGAGTGAGTGATATCGTTTGCAGTGGCTATTTTCCATAGTGTTTTCGTTTCCCAGGTGATATGCAGCTTGTGGTGATAGTTAGGCTACCGGCATGTTTTTTTGAAATCAACATTTGTTGCAAGCCTTCAGGCACTGCAAAAGCTTGCCATCCAGTTTGTTTATTTTAAAGATCGGTTCACAACAAATGCTTGTTTGTAGATTAACTGTTGGAACTTGTGACTTGTAGGTACCACTATATATATATATATACCGGACAATTCTGATTGACGCAGGCTGGCATTAATCAATGCTGGACGACAGGAATTGGCGGATGTGTGTGTGTGTGGGTTGGGATAGGACACCCCTCCCAACCAATGGGTCCTTTTGTTCATGTTGATTTCCACACCTTTCCTTGAAATTTTTCCTCTTACCCATACACCCCTATACACACCCATGTAAGCCCATGTATGTCTAAGCTCTATGGGCTAGAAAAAGGCTTCTGCTCTCCCTAGTATAGGAGAGACCGGAAACGCTCGGCAGTCGTTCACCCGAAATGTCACCCGAGACCCGAAGAACGTTCAATGATAGCTCCTTAGGGGTGAAGGGATGTCCATGAACCACCCCTGGCTCGGGCCCTGGTGCATCACGGGCCGACCCAACGGCCCGGGACTCGTGCTGCCGGACGGACTTGAGACGGATCCGAGGATGTCGCTGGGGCAGGAGGTCGGCGAGTCGGCCGCTGGAAAGCAGTGAGATGTGGTCTTCACCCACGGTGGACTTGGAACAGAAGGTGGAGGCTTTTCCCAGAAAGCGTGGTTTGTTTGAGTGAACCCACTGTTAATTGATTTTGGCAAGCTAGCTTCTATGCGGCGGCCTTCATGTCCACAGCTCATGGTCTTTCACATCCAGATAGTTGTCTGGATCTGTTGGGCCGTTAGGGGGGGGTTGTACGTTTTTCGATTTCTGAAGATACTTTTGTTATGCTGTCGCATGATCATCACGCACGTCGCAGTCCACCCTTTAGGATCTTTAGGCGAAGTTCCACGATTGGACGCCATGAATGCTCGAAGGTATGAACAATGTTCAGTTGAATGCATGTGTATGAACATGTTCTGTGTATGAAAATGAACGTTCACGGTTATGTTGACATGTTGTCCATTGTTGTTCAATTTAAGTATCATTTAACTTTAAGATTCAGTTATGTTACAATTGCATTCATATCTTCTGGATTGAAAGCGACTTTTGTATTAGTTAGATGTCTTGTGAACACGTTCCTTTTTCATCAACGAATCATTTTTTCACAAACTATTTATATGAATTCTAACAATATACAAGTTATTTTGTCTTGTTGTTTTTCACAGAATGACTTATACATGAAATTTATGTTGGTATAGATTTACGGCCATTACCAACAACTATGAAACAAAACTTTTAGATCTGCAGCAGAAGTTCCAAACAATTCAATTAAACATTAATTCTTGATATGTCTGAAATCTACTTGAACACCAATAATCCCTGTTCCAACTTCATTTGTTTCGAGTGACTTTCACCCCTAAAGATATTGATTGACCGAACCAGAGAGGAGAGTAAAGCTGAAGTGAAGAAGGACAATGAAGGAAGAGAAAAGCCAACATTAAGTTAGGAACAAGACCTTGACTAAGTGGATCAATCTCATTTGACCTTTTGTACATCGGGTGTTTGCCATTCAAAAGCACCGAACTTCTACCGCCGCTTCTCTCTTCACCCTAAGGGGCCAGCTTTGTCGAAAGCACGCCGCCGCTCCAAAAGCGCCTCGGCGCCACCTCCATCGGTACCACTGGGGTTTTGTGCGGGTGGTGAGTGGGTTTTCTCTCACTCCGGGACTGGAGGGCAGCAGAGGGTATTCCGGTCCAATGGATTCGGATGGATACTTGTTGTTTTACTTCTTTTGTTTAAAGGCTACCGGCTAGACCGAAGGCTGTCAGAAGGTCAAAAAAGGTTGCCTTTTTTACTATTTTTGACACAAATAGCTTGGAGATGTGGTGAATATTATTGGACTTCTATCGAGTCGCGCAAGGTGGGTGGATCGCAACTAGGAAGAGGTTTCATGCTTTTTTGGTGGTCATCGCCTTGAAATACATGGATAGAACCTGCAGATGATGATGATGATGATGATGATGATGATGATGATGATGATGATGATGATGATGATGATGATTGATGATTGATGATTGATGATTGATGATTGATGATTGATGATTGATGATGGATGATGGATGATGGTGATCAGGATGATGATGATCAGGATGATGATGATCAGGATGATGATGATCAGGATGAGGATGAGGATGAGGAGGAGGATCAAGAGGAGGATCAGGAGGAGGATCAGGAGGAGGATCAGGAGGAGGAGGAGGAGCAGGAGGAGGAGGAGCAGGAGGAGGAGGAGGAGCAGGAGGAGGAGCAGGAGGAGGAGGAGGATGGAGCGACGGAGGGGGCGCTGAGTGACCTAGAAGGCATGGCCCACGCAGATTGTCACTCGGCGAGTGTTCAGAAAGATAGATGGAAAGAAGGAGGGAAGAAGGAGGGAAGAAGGAAGGAAGGAAGAAAGAAAGAAAGGAAGGAAGGAAAGAAAGGAAGGAAGGAAGAAAGAAAGAAAGAAAAGGAAAGAAAGAAAGGAAGGAAGGAAGAAAGAAAGGAAAGAAAGAAAGGAAGGAAGGAAGGAAAAATAAATAAAGACAGAAACAAATAAATAAAAGAACACAACAAAAAAAAATATAGAAAGAACGAAAGAACAAAATAGAGAAAGAAAGACAGAGAGAAAGAAAGACAATAAACACAAAGAAGAAGCTGCTGATGATGACAACCGCCACGTCTTTTGGTTCAACACATTCATCAGTAACCCTGCATGTTTGAGGTCCTGCACGACCCGATTTCTTCCTGTGAATCTTGAAACTGCCTTCCAGGATGGGCAATGAGGGTCTTCATCCCAGCGCGTGCTTGGTCGTGCTTGGTTCTTCTTTGCATAAGAAAGGACCTTAATGACATCACCGAGCACAATGAAAGTTTGTCTCAAGTATAATCATATAACATATATGTATATAGAGAGAGAGAGGGCTCCCATCAACGACTGAACAAGGTAACAAGACCTCTAGAGGGCTCTCACCTAGAGATCTTAAAAGATCAATTGTTTAATTTTAATTCTAATAGCAAACATTGTTACTACTAGTAAGGCACTTGTTACTACTAGCGTGGCACTTGTTACTAGTAGTAACAAGAAGCTAATAGATGGCGTGCTACTCTCGATGGCCTGTGATGGCCAGGTGTAAAACCCTTGCCACTTGGCATCCACCAGCGGCTGGATGGGGTGGGTGGGCCGAACTCACGTACTGGTGCTGGACTGGCTAGACTGGTGCCGGGCCATGCTGGGTGGATGGAGTGCCTTGCTCTCCTCAGGGCGACAAGGAAAGGCGCGACAGATCACAACACCTGCTTTGCATGGCTGCGGGCTCCAGCAAGACCCAGGGACCATCAGGTTGTAGATCTTTGTTTCCTTGTACAAGTGGGTTTAGATGGCACCCTATTTTTGTGCCGTTGCCCTCAATTCCCACAAGTTCTTCCTCTTTTTGGGACACTGATAGACTGATAGACCTCTGTCAGAGATGAGTCAGACTGAGGTCTATAAAGGACAGAATTTAGACCCTGGTGCATGAGGTCTAAAGGAAGCATTCCACTTCCCACCTTCCAGGACTCCTATTTTTCTAAAGCACCAGTGAAACTGTTGCAGGCCTCTAAAGCATGGTGAAGCTTGAGCCGTCAAACGTGGCCGGGCCGAACTCCCAAGGACTGGAGACAACCAGCACGTCGTGAGAGTGCCAGTGAAACTGGCATGAAGTCCCACTGGGTGACATTGACCATCATTGACCCCTTTTCAACCACTCCAATGGAGGTAGCAAATGGGCCACACTAATGTCGGCTACCATATCATACCCCAAACGCTCCACGGGACTGGAATATATGCCGCGGCACCACCCCTGGCCGTTTCTCGGCAGTCCGGACTGGCAGTCCGGAGTGTAGTGGGTACAGAGATGGTCTGGGGCAAAGCAGAAACAACACGACGACTCGATGGAGGCGTTTCGTCTGTCCGTCTGTCTCACCGATTTGTCTTTGATCCGAGCTCCTTCATGTCTCTCTCTCTCTCTGTGAAGAAATGTTGTGCCACGCGTGTTTGTTTTTTTCTCGGAGTCCAATAGATATAAGTTCAGGGATGGTAGTGGGAGGATCTCCGTGCATAGTTCAAAACTCCCTGTGCAGGAAATTTGGGGTCACTATCATGTCAAAGGTCAGCCCCATGGCATTGGAGTCCGTTCAACATAAGTTCTTTTTACGGGAGAGGGGCTGCGCATGGCTGCGCCTGCGGTTAGGTCGTTGATCTGGGCCTGCGCAGAGTTCGCGAGCCTCTACAATGAATCGAGCCTGGGCTCCGCAAAGAAAGAAAGAAAGAAAGAAACATGAGTGTCGGCAAGTGAGGCAAAATATGGCACAACTAAATCACATCCAATCCATCCATCAGTGTATCACTACAACCGCTTGTTTTTCAAACGAAGGAGACTTTTGGTGGTCCAAGTCAAAAAGACTGGAGACTAGTCCAAAAGGTCTCCGTTCCGCCCAAGATGCATCCCGGGCTGGACCATTCTGTCTGGTAGTAGGCCTTTTGTTTTTCTCTCACCAGTCAACAGCTATGAGGTCCCACGGCTCAGAGTCAACAAGACATCCATGGATCGGAGATGATCGGAGCTACTCCAGCGTTTCGGGTGAATCGATCGGAGAAAATTGGAGATAGTTCCGATGCTGAAATCCTTCACCCTCATGCATTGTAGACGTAAAGACCGTAAAGAAAACTGAAAGAACCATAAAGAAGTCCATAAAGAAGACACAGCACTGAATCAACAATGTTTGCCTGATTTGCTGAGGTTGGTTTCAACCCTATCCCAGTTGCAAAACATTGCTTTAGCCCCGCCACAGAGTTGCCATTTTTTGCAGAACCTCCCTGATCTTTGCGTGTACTTCAATGGGTTACCTCGTGACCATGTCGGGTAACCCACAAAGACGAACACACCACGACGACGACCTTCGCTCCCAAGGAACACCGTGATCGTCGACGACACGGTGGACGTTTGCCGGGCCAATCCCCAGCACTCCATCCAGTGCAGTCGCCACTGAGCTTCCGAGACGTCAGATGGGCGGAGGGTGTTTCGACACCGGTCGGTCTGACGGATGTGCAGAAGGTGTTTTTTTTTTCACCGGCTTCGATAGGGTGCATGATCTACATGACATGGAGACCATTGTAACATATTGTAACCATTCTAGTAGCCCAGAAGTGAATATTTCGTTCCGGGTTCGTTGATCAAGGCATCAGACTTCTTGGTATTTAGTTGTTGTGGAGCTGTTGATCGGCATTGCCGGTCAATGGGGCAATGTAGGGTAGGGGACTGGAAAATAGGTCATTGGTGGGTTGGATGTGACGTGTGTACATGCTTGATCACTGTGTATAGGCCCATAAGGTTTTGGTGAGATGTGTGAAGAGTCGTTTCGTTTCCTGGCACGGTTTTGGTGTTTAGATCGGTATCCGTTTGACCTTGGGACAGACGGCAAGAGATTGGGGTTGTAACCATATATGTAGCACCTCCAGGTCCATCGTTACATGTGACAAAACCATCCTGCTGAAGTAGATAGAACTGTTCTCATCACCCTGCATATAGACCCTGTGGCTCCTACGGGGAAAACATGGGAAAACCATCAATCATCATAAATCATTGGCCTTCGTTCGATGGTTCTCATATGTTCTCATGTTTGTAAAAATTATGTGGTTGGTTGGTTGGTGGGTGGTGGGTGGGTTGGTTGGTCGGGTTGGTCGGGTTGGTCGGGTTGGTTGGTTGGTTGGATGGATTTCTTGAAACCCATGTGCAGAACGCTAGGGGGGAAGCCGGGCCCATCTCAGCATTTTTACGGTCAGGATACTACTGCCGTGACCACGCGACCGACGAGGAGCTCACACGCTTGGCATGTTACCTGAAGCGCATGGCGCGAGACTCAAGCCGCTTCCCCGCGAACCACCAGAGGTGGCGTGAGGAGGTGTCCACTAACGCGCATAGCTAGCGGCGGCATAGTGGCATCAACTGAGGGAGTGTGATGATTCAATCATCACCTATAGAGACAAAGGAACTGTTGGTTTAATGTGAATCCGAATGAATCTTCAAGCTTTGCTGGGGATTTATAGATGGATGTAGAATAATTCTTAATTACGCAGGTTGAATCTTCCTGTTTGAGGCCTGGGAGGCCTGAGGTTTTGGCGATCACTTCGTAACAAATTAGATACATTACACATTAGCAACCCGTCCATCCTCTAAATCATCAAAGGGGGACTTTGATGGAAAAGAACCGATCTGTGCAGCTGGGAACCAACCAAAGAAACAACCACTGAACCTTGGACAGAGCTTGGGCAGATGATGGCAGATGACTCTTTTTGAGGACACTGTCCATCCTTTTCATCGCAACCCTCACCATCCAACGGTAATTCACGTAACGTGAAGAATATATTCTGAGACAGACATTCGCGTTGCCAGGAGAGTCGATTTGGCCATAGTAAGGCGATGCTGAAGGCGATCCTGCCCAGACATGGCTATGAGTCAAAACCTCCCTCACCAAACCATGTTAGGTTGACACCCCTTATAGAGGAATTTGTTCATTTTCGTCAGCCAGGGTGCCCGGGGTTTGATCCACAGACCCATCGAAACATGACCGACAGCCTGTGCATCCAGACAGTCTGTGCATGAGATCTGCCACACCGCTGTTTGCATCCACTCCGGCACACCGGAGTACGTCCGTGCGCACGGACTCTCCACGGAATCAGCTTTCGAAGCATCGCATGCACAGCGAAGGAGCGAGCGAACAATGGTGTAAGTCAATCGAAGGATCCGAACACAGTGGTGTTTCTTATTTTGATTAGAGAGGAAACATCGTGCGCACTGCAAATCTTGAACACATACACGCAAGAAAAGGCTCGTTCAAACAAGTCTTGAAACATGTCCATGTCAATGACCAACTGGTGTATAGTGGAAGTCTCAATCTATATTTTGGACCATTTGATGTCCTGCTGACCTTGATCCTGTTCTTGTGCTTGAACTGGTCTTGCACCCCTTCTAGAGTTCAGAACTGAAAAGAACCCATAGTATTTGATAGTGGCATTGGATGACAATATATGGCAATAGTCTATCAGAGATATGTTCACTTATCCAGTCTGTAGATTCAACTTCCGGGAGTTGCACTGGTGAAGCCCGGACCTCGCTTCATGAGGTGTCGCGACCTGAGTCCGGGGGATGGTTGTGGATCTCAGGACCAAGTCGTCTTCATGCACTTGAGCTATATGGAATCTGTTCACAGTATATATGGTATAGCGTGGCATGGCATAGCATATATAGGGATATCATAGTAGGCATCATGACTCCTAATTGTCTATATAATATAGTCTAACTTTACCTAAGTTTGCGTCCAAAGCGAAAGCCAAAGGTATCCCAAAAGATCCCAAAGCACATATGACATATCGTTGGCATCAGCTGTGATCGGAGACATCCTGGAATCGCGCTGGCCATTGGCCACTGGCCTTGCCAAGTGTTCGTCGCGCTAGAGAGAGAACAGCTTGCGGCATTCGTCCTGCAAAAAAGGCACCATAGATGTTGAAACTGCTCCACTAAACTGTAGTTTGGTGTTTCAAGAGATGTCCATGATGGATTTCAGTTTCTATCACTTGCATTAGTTCAGTCAACGGCTGTCAGAAGATTTTGAGGTGGGTTTCTCATCGAGATCGATGTTCAAGTAAAAGCTCAAACCTGGGACGCCGGGCTCACGACTGAACAAGCCAAGTACCATCCGTCCCCCAATTGCGCCAAAAAGGTCTTTCCCGAGTAAGGCCACATGTTTTACAGACCCATCCGGCATCCCATTTGATGTATTATGGTTTTATTCCACCGCTTAACATGAGCTGTGGCTTGGACAGATTCGCGCTATAGTTTCATGTGTTTGATGTTCTTTTTTGGGGCTTTCTTGGTTTGGCGCCTGGCGGGCGCTTCGTTGCTCGGCTCGGATGCGGCAGGTCTCTTGGGCCCATCCCCGCTTCGGCCATTTGCTGGCCACCGCCGGTGAGCCAACGGGGAAGAAGAGAAGACGGGAGACGGCGGGTGTTTCAGGAAGTATGGTGGATCAGCATGGAGAAGCGTGGATAGCAGCAAAATTCATGAAGTGGACTACCAGCAACACGCCTTTAAACTATAAACAGGTCGAACATGGCGGATGGACAGGGGATTCATGATGAAATAGGAACACCTTTAGTCTCTGAGGAAACGGCTCAGGAGTCAGCACCCGAATGGTGTGGGACTTGGTTCGACCGATGGCGTGATCAGTGGGGTTTGGCATGGGGTTGATGGGTGGAAGAGGCATTTGGCCTGGGCAGGGATAGAGGGTTGGTCACAAGAGGCCTAGCAAATTCCAAGAGATTCCAACTTTTCACAAGTGTTTGTACCAGTAATTATCCAACTATTTGTACCAGTAGTTATCCAACAAGGTTTTACTTGTATGTGGTGTTTTTCTGCTTCAGATGCAAGAGAGTATACGACCATCTACTTACTTTCCCTTTTGGCCGGACTTTTCAGGACTTTTCCTCTTTTTCTTCGGCGGTTGCGAGGTCTCGGTCACTTTGAAGGTGAGTACTCTGAATCTGAAGGGTTTTTGGTGGATTGAGAGTTAGATGGCACTTGTGGGCCCCCAAGTCAGGTGCTTAAAAACATGGAGCCTCCACTGCTTGACCGTCCGCTGTTACCCACTCACCGCGTCAAAGCGCGCGAAGTAATTAAAGCATTCTCGCGTCGTCGCGTCGCGTCGTGCCCGTGGTCGTGCCATCCGGTTCCGATCCGAAACGAACCCTGAGAAGGCGCCATACGAGACGCGCAGCGCGCGTAGCGTAGCGCGTAGCGCTGCGGCGACTCGTCCAGCCGTTTAGAAGCGTTTCAACCATTGAGCTTCTCACTTGTGGTGGTGGCCAGGTTATGACATGAAAGTGATCATCTGGAAAGAGGACAGACCTTGAAGATTGAGGTTGGAATGGCTGTTGGAGGGTTGGACAAGCTCGATCTTGGTCTTTGGTTGGAGAGGCTCACACCTGCAGCAGTTGGGTCTTCCTTCCTACATGGCACTTCTTCTTTGCCGCAGGCCCCTTACACAGGCGGCACTTATAGAACTGCTTCATTTTGTTGCAGACTGGTTTCTCAAACTCAACACAGCTGAGTGACCCCGCAGACACTGGAGCAGATTGGCTCCCTTACTTTGTAACGATTGGGATCGGACCAATGCGTATTCGAGGAAGAAAAGTGATTGCTCTATTGATCAACCAAAACAGCCAGATGTTCTATTTTTTTTTTGATACATTTCTCACCTGCCATTAACTTGCCTTTACATGATTCCCAAGAGTTATAGGATTCGACTCTGTTTGCAGGGTGTCACCATTACAACGTCACGTTTTTGCCGGACTGCTCATGCGTTTGATGAGGTTTTGTATCTGATGAAGAATGCATGCCTTAGCCATGCGCCTGACGCTAAAGCGACCGTGCCTGGGATAGGGGCATTGCTCGTCACTGCGGCAGGACCGTGGGCACTGGGTCATGGCCTACGTGGATAGCAGCCATGCAGCCTCGGTCAATGACGTGGAGTCGCTTGGACCGGGCGTGGGGTATGCGGCAGGGTATGCGTCGCGTGGGACGGAACACGTGGGACGGAACGGTCGTTGGAACGTACGTGGGCGTTTTTGGTAACGGAACACGTGGGTGTTGGAGTCGATGAGATGGCCGAGTTTGGTAGTTCAAAAAGTGTTGGAAAGGCCTTCAAGTCGCTTTCTCTTGGAGGTGAAAGTTTCAAAGAGATAAGAAGACCGAGGACGGAATTTGTGATCATTGATGTTGCGGTGAAGTGTTGATGGGCAAGAGGTCCTGCCGACTGTGTCAATGTGTAACGTTGTGAACATTGTAATGTATGTGATGTGTACTTCTTTGTGATGCCCTCCATCCAACAAACATGGTTACGTGGAACATCAGCGCCTGCTCTTTCAACCTCCGAGGTTTGCCCCACAGGAGCACGGCTTGCGCCTGGCCTGTGCCTCCTCTGATGGCCAGGTGCGGGAGCGGAAGGAAGGTTGCCAGCACCAAGGGGGGAGGACGCCATCAAAATACAGCAATTTGGGATGCAATAGGTGATAAGAATGCTCTCTGAAAAGCTAACAACAGCTGAAACAGAACACACACACAGATATATAATAATGATGGAACGTGAGCAGCATCATGTGCAACAATCCGGAATCATTTGTCCTTTGCTTTTTGGGGTTTGGTGTGCAGAGCTGGGCTTGCAAAAGACCATCAAAGGACAGGTGTTGAAGTTCATGCGTGGCGCCATCTCAGGAGACAGCTGCGAGTGGAGATCAACCATAAGAAAGGGGATGAAAGGGGGGGAAGGGTCCCTAACAGAACATTCCCCGGTTTTGTGGGGGACACCAGATATGTTCGTTGAACGTGAACAGCAGACACCTTCCTTGTCGTGGTTCACGGCTTGATGCATGGGCGTGGTGTAGATGTCCAGTGGCAAGTCGCTTGCATCTTCAGAGGTGAGTAACTTGAGCAATCCACTCTGATACACATGAATTAGAGTTCACCAGTCTTGGAAACTCCTGGACCTTCCCTCTTTGCAGATGTGTCTTGAGCATCACATCTTGAGCACATCCACCCAACGCCTCCTTGGCAAAAAAGGAAAACACACATATCACACATGGCCTCCAACCTAAGAGCAATGGCCTCCAACACACACATGGCCTCCAACCTGCAAAAGCCTTCGGAACCGGGACCAACACTTCGGAGCTCGCCCGAGTCCGTCCGTCCGTCCGTCCGCCACACCTCAGGTCTCGGTGCTCAGCTACTCGCCCGCCGACGGCCAATGGAGACGGAGCGTGCGGAACCCCCACCCCCGGCGCATCCGAACCGGGCGGGGCGAGACCAAGGGCGAAACCAAGGGCGAAACGTGTTCGGAGGATCGGATCCTCCATAAGCCAATTGGGTGACTAAAGGGTGTGTATGGGATGACTGAGGGATGACTTTGTCAGGTTCCTGTATATGTGTGTAGTATGCTGAAAAAACCCTGTGGGGGTCGGGATGCTTGGAATTTCCTCAGACTGGGGATTCATTGGGTCTTTCTGCGTCACCATGCTGATGTAAGAGGCTCTGGTGTTTCTTACAGCCCTTCTGGAAGATGTCTCAAGCCAAACTAGGTTCCTAGTTGCGGGATGCGGAGGCCCTTGCCAGTCTGGCCAATGTTGAAACATCTTGAAACTGCTTCTCCCTGGCTGCGCAGCGCTTTCTGCCCCGGTTGAAACCGGGGTCAGGTGATGCAGGCCCATTCGGGTGGGGCTCAGACTGTGAACTGGGCACCAGGCCGGTGGGATGGGATCGGAGAACGGATGAGGGCTCCGAGAACAACGCATCAACCCACCTTCTCTTTGCTTGTGTTTTTATTCAATTCACATGATATCAATATGTAATTCAACTCGTTAAAAAAAAAGAATAGATAATAATATCGTTCCTCAACATAGCCACCCACCGGGAAATTGAATACCGGGGTTGGGGGGGGCAAGGGTCAGTGACAGACTCCGAGAAAAGCTGTGCTCTGACATGGGCTATTCCACAGCTGTGTTGAGGTTCTTCAGCGCTTGAATCCATGTGACTAGCTTGGAGGGGATGGTCACCTTCACTATCTTCGTGATTTACCTCCAATCAATCAATACCAACGAAGCACGCCCAGTACTCAGTGTTAGGAAGAATTCAAACCTAGAACTGAGACATACACTGTCTCCGATCCAGGATTCCAACCTCACGTCATCTTCTTCCAAAGACAATCAAAGACCCTTCTGCATTACGCTCCAACACCCCCCCAAAACCGCACAGATCAGGCGTACCTCAGTCACCGTTCCTTTGTCCGTGCCACACGGGTCGACGGTGAACACCCCCAACCGCCGCGACGTCGCCCAGTGAGCTACCGGGACGGCGTGCCCTGCGGCTCCGTTCGCCTGGCGACCGGTGGCTGCGACCACACGGCGCGGGGAACGGCGAGACGTGGCGGAGGGAGCGTGGGAAAGCGTGGGAAAGCGTGGGGTGAGGGTTCCAGACTTGTGAACCACCAGCGGAGGGACCACCTACAGTGACAGAACACATATTGCTGTATACAACTTCTTAATGGGATAGTATCATTTTGCCATTATATACTTGGGACAAATGATCGTGATATCCGAATGAATGCGGAAAGGGGCCCAGATCCGTACACTGCTAAGGAAGGGAGTTATAAATAACCTCTCCTCCTAGGTGAGTGCTCCAAAATGGGCTTCAGGATGCTTCACGGTTCCAATGTCTCACTCGCTCCCGTTGGGAGAACCCCGTAAGATTATCCATAACCTGCAGCCCATGGGCTGACCTTCACAGACCATTCCACTTGGGCTGACGATGGATGATCCCCACACGCACCAGAAAAAAACACATAAAAACACAGTTGATTCAAGCGGCTTCAGATCTGGTCAGGTGAAGATATGGAGGTTTGACAACGAGGTGCACCGTCCGCACCGTGGCGGGTAGCCGGATTGGGATGGAGGGGACAATCCTACCATGCCATGCCCTAGCCATGCCCTACCATCCCCTAGTTTGGATATCATCAGATATTTGACGAAAAACTGATTCACCTGATTCACCTGGCTCCTCCAGATGTCCAAGTCGTAGTTGGATGAAAAAGCCTGGAACAGTTTTATGTTCCGTTTGTTTTACTGTAAGATGCTTTACAGTAAGTTTTGGAATGTGTTGAACAGCTTCTCACATCTTCTCACTTTTTGAGCTTGGGAAAGCTATTTTCGTATTGCTTCTAGGCTTGAGACAGGCTTGAGACAGCGCTTACTTTGTGAGCCACAAGATCCCTGAGACACTGCATAATTGTTGAGTTGTTGCTGTTGCTGAGTTCAATGAGTTCAATGCGTCATATATTGAGCGGATTGTATATTGAAACCCTAATCCCTAACCCTGCCTCTTTTCCTCGATATATGCTCAGGGCCCCAATTTTCCTCACCCGCAGGTTTGGTGCGAAGAGAACCCACGCTTTCCATACGCCCACACCGATTGGGCTCCTTGGCGTGAAAAGGGGCATCTACGAAGGGGCTGGTTGATGGGTGTGTGGTCTGTGTGTGTCAACCTCCGTCTCTAGGAGTTTTTGTTAGTCTGTTTCGAAGGTTTTTGAGTTTGTTTAAAGCCGCCGGGGGCCGGAGCCAGGTGGGGGGTCTCCGGCCAACGAAGACAGCCCCCACCTGGGTGCAAACGTACCGGCGGTTTAACTGTTGTCCACACTGTTCTACTCTCTTTTTTGCTTTCATGGTGATTTTCATGATACGCCCCCCCAAACCAGGGTTCCATGCACGGCGTTAATTCGTTTCTGCTAAGTATTCAGTAACTAGTTTCTCGGCTACGTATTCATTCGGCAGATGTGCAACACAATGTTTTAACAATTCAAGTCAGCGGACTCCATCGCCTTTCCGTTCCCTCATTCCTTTCTTCGTGGAACAGAGTTAACTGCAAACTCATTATCGAACTGTGTGTGCGTGCACTTGTGAAGGGGTTCTGATCATCGGGATGTGTTTGTTTGTTTTTGTTTTTTTTAGATGTGTTTCTTTTTTTAACGTTATTGTGTTTTGCAGACTTGCTAGAGCTTGGGTATGTTTTAAACGTCAGAAAAGCATAGAAAAGCATCCAACGCAATCAAACGAGAAACGTGTCAGTCAGAATGATCCAATCAAACCCCAACGGTCGACGGTGAGTCCATTCCGATGTCGACGATCGGCCTTCCACCGATGTCGACTCGGCGATCCGAGGTCCGCGATGTTGCTTGGCGACCGGACCATTCTAGCGTGCTTGCTACCGGGAGCCCCGCCGATTGAACAAGCGACGAACGATGAGTCCGAAGAATGTGTGATTTGTTTGGTTGAGTTCGAAGGTTGGACACATTGACATGGAGAGTGTGCTGGTGGTCTGCAGTCCCCAAAATACATGGTCTTTTGAATTGCTGTGCTTGACACTACAGAAAAGGGGCCTTTTTTCACACCCTTCTGGTCAATCTCTTTGCAAGGAAAACGAGCGACGGTGAGGAGTTTGTGTGGAAACTGCTGCGGTGTTGGCACTTTGGGCCGTTGAGTGAGTTCCTCGGTTGTTCCTGTCTCGAAAGCTGAAAGCTGTGTGAAGCCTTTTTTTGGGGGTTGTGGCGGTTGTGGCATGTGTAAAATTGTGTAAGTGTTTTAATACTGGTTCCCAATAGCGATGGCCTCCAATCTAATAGCGATGGCCTCCGACCTAATAGCGATGGCCTCCCAAAGCAAGGTGCTGAGTCCGCCGGGATGAGTAGTAGATCTTTCCAGCTTTGTAAAGCCATGTAAAGCCAACTCCAAGTTGATGAGCCAGCATTCTTCCCCGCCTCCTTTTCAATGTTGTATTTGTCAAGGGGGAAATTTGGCAAATTCAGGAGCATCACCCACTAGTAGTGTGCGTAATCCCGAGTTACTATTAATAAACGTACCCCAATTAATAAAAACACATGTGCTCGACCCCAAAAAACTGTTAGTAGCGTTTTGAAATTGCTCCCTTTGAAATTCAATACTCGTGGGTCCACAGTCGGGGGTGCCCCACATTTTAGGTGTATTAGGGGGACAGCAAAAATAACCCGAATTCCCCCTAATATTAAAAACATCTCCAATCCTCCCCAAAAAATACCTCTCTCCCTCTCTCTCTCTTCGGCGAGACCGCGAGACCCTGGTTCTCCCTCTCTGTCCCTCTCTGTCCCTCTTTGTCCCTCTCTGTCCCTCTCTGTCCCTCTCTGTCCCTCTTTGTCCCTCTCTGTCCCTCCCTGTCCCTCCCTCTCTCCCTCTCTCTCCCTCTCTCTCTCTCTCTCCAGCGCTGTCAAGCCTTCTTCCCTCGTTTTAACAAGGATTTTATATAATTAATGAGATTGGGAACCACAGGGATTTTCTTTCGAGACCCTACTTTTTATTAGGGCGAACAGAACATTGCCCATTTGGGGGTACAACAGGTGCCCCTCAATAATAAACACCCCCTATTAGTAAAAACACCCCAGGGTTTTTATTAATAGGGGGGGGGCCCCCCGTTTATTATTAGGGAGAGGGGATTAGCTGCTCTAACATTTTTTGACCCAGATTTGCTTGTGTCAACTCGTTGCACCTTTGGTGGGGTGATGAGCTTCAATATTATATATATATATATTATATGCATCAGTATGCATCATTTTTAATCTAGTTGATTTTAGACGCACAGGTTCCAGATGTTTCCTGTTTGGTGTTGTTTTGTCCGAATCATGGTTCCGTGAATGACACTGAGATCCTTCACCCAGACCGCCAGTTCTGCGTTTTCATTCTTCGCAGGAGCTGGGATCAAAGCGTGATCATTTGGTCTCAAGAAATGGAAGGCCAATGGTCGTTGCAGGGTGAGGGTGTATCGTCATAATGTGTAGGTGGGAAAACTAGAAGGAACAGGTTGTGTGGAAAACATACATTGGTTAGGGATCTCCTTGTTCTAAAAGGCCTATGTTGGTGGGCTTGAACCTTTCTCACTTCGCGTGTCTAGCTGAAACTCTCAGGTTTGCTGGCACGATTGCAGTAATGGCTTCATTCAAGGAAAAGGGTATAAAGATTTGGGTTAACCCCACACTGAAATTTGGCTGAATTTAGGATGTTGTCTCATCAAGGGCCTTTTCAACCAAGTTGGCAGTGGTCCTTTAGCGTGTTCACCACCATGACCCAGAGTCACCGCTAAAGCAAATGATTTCAGTGTAGTGGACATACCATGAACTGAGGGGGAGAAGTCACCCAGAAACATGACATGGACCATCCAGCAGTTATATAACAGTAAGAGTTGCTCCCAGTGGTCTTTTCGGTCCAGCAGTAGATCGCAGTAGCCTCTCAGCCCTCAAGATCGGGTGGATCATGGTAGCCTCTCATTGCTTCGCCCAACAGCCAGTGTTTTCCGCGAACATCACGCAGCCCGACAGTGATGGCCAAGAATGGCCGTTCTTGTAGCTCGACTCCGTCGACCGACTGTACGCTCGGCAGACCAACTTGGCACCGTCTCAGCAGTCACTGGGCGCAGTCACCGCCGGTGCCGTGCGCGGGTGCGGGGAGTTTTGCAGCACCGCTCAGACCATCTTGATGGCCCCGTTTTGTATCCGACCTGGTCTCGACAGGGGTTGGAGGTGCGCCTACGCCATCAGATCAAGGAGATTGGGTGTATTTGTGCTGAAGAACACCTGTTGAAAGGTCAATGTGGAAGGAAGGGTCAATGTCGCCGCTGTTGAACGAGAAACTCTGGCAGATGCGACTTGGGCCATCTTGGGCGCCCAAGACCGTGTGCCATTCTTGCTTCGATTCGACCAAGAAGAGGTTGCTCTCCTGACTCTCCTTACGGTCCAAAAACGTGAGCCTTTCTCACCTCGCACAGGGCTTGTCGCTTCACAGTGCTTGATCCGGCGACAAGTCGCCGGTCAAGGAGCGGCTATGATTCTCATCCATTCTCCATACAACTGCTTGTGTTTTATGAGGGACCGCCATGTAGATGAGCTACCAGACCCATACCCAAATGCGAAGGGGCCACCCAAATGCCCGCCAGTATGAAAGACCCGTGGAATGCAGCAGAGATGGTGGAATGCATGCAATTCTGTGGAAAGGCAATCATAATATAACCGTTACAATTTGCATCTCAGTTGTGGGGCCGTCGGGTGATCCTTGTTTGCTGGTGTTGGGTGTTGGGTTTTCAGAGCGTTTGGTTGCTGATGTTAGACTGATGTCTTTTTTTCCACTCAATTATTTTTGTTCAGGAGGATTCGGATTCTTGGTGGCCTCTGCAGGGATCGTCCAAATCGCTGATGGCTACATCTATAGTTGGGAAGTGACATTTGCATGCTCACCAAAATGATATGCCTACATTGTTCCTTGCACAACAGTCATACAGTCTTGCGGAGGATAGGGACCAAAAACGTTGTGTTTGCATGGGTTTGGTGTGTGGCGCTCGACGCTGTGCCCCTCGAAGTGCAGTACCTTTCATCGCAACTCCAAGATGCGGCAACGAAGGCCTTACAGAAATTGAACAAGATAAGGAGGGCATCAGCTCGAAATTTGCTCAAAACAGCGCTGGCAAAACGATATCGGGCGAGCATGGGACGTCCTAAGAGCACCCCCTGCATGGTGGGACTGGTTGTATGTCTGTGGACGTATATAGCAAAGAGAAGACCCAGAGACCTACAAAGACAGCGAGCAAAAAGAAACTCAACTCCGAGAGAGCAGGCGGAGTAGGATCAAAGGTGAGTCGAGAGCGGAGGGAGAAGGAGCAAAAGGAGAGAACTTCGAGAGCAGAGGAAAAGGAGAGTGCTTCCAGCGCTCCAGAATCTCTGCCACCACCGGAGCCCTGCAAATTGAGAAGAGACTCCTTGAGACTCATAGAGTAGCTATGGCTGTGGGTCAAACCCAGAATAACTTGGTTGACATACCTGGGAGGCCAAGCTACGTGGGTGGGGGGGCTTCAGGTTTCGACCCATCGTTACTGCAGCCTGCAAGCCCTTCCACGTGCAGAAGAAGCCAGTGCCACAGTTTCACATCCGCTGTGGCGGTGTGGCAAAAAGGTGTTGGATGAGGTCTCCCGGAGAGGCTTTTTTTTCGTTTGAAAGGATATGTTAAATTGTATAAAATTTTGTTCATTGCCAGGTCATGTCAGAAAATAAAGGGTGACACCCATTAGACTTAGGTATTCTTTATTGGGGGAAAAGATGAGAAAGTACTGCGAGGGTTTCTGACTCTTCAGGTTGAGTCGAGATTCTTAGGTCTTACGGAAGGCAGATCCTGCAGCTATTGAGACCCCAGGATTGGCGGCAAACACCCCTTAGCATCTTTGGGTGGCTTATTCATACAGTTTTTGGTGTTGTTTGCATCCCTGAAGCCAAACCAACCAAACCATCCAAACCCCTATCTTTTGCTTCTTCCGGCACATGCCAAACTCTGTCATTCAGCTCGGTTGAGGCCAAGCATGGAGACAAATCTCCAAGATCCAGTTGGATGGAAAGGTGGAGTGCCTTTCCTGGCCAGGGCGCCCGTTTCAGCGTCTTTCTGCAGATTGCGGATCGCGGATCGTCGATCGTGTGTTCTTCAAAACTTCCATTGTTATACTCCCTATAAAATCATCAGGGTTAAGTGGATGGCACGGCTCCGAGTTCGGATGACCATGAAATCCGAATATCTAGCATTACCTAACAGGTGGTGAGTGCAATCTCTTACCCTCACTAGCAGCATTTCAGCGTCCCTTCACGAGGATCCCGTAGAGCATCCTCTCGTCCCTGGTTTCGCATAGAGCCGAGTCAATCGAAGTCGATGGGTAGGCTCGCGCTGCGAGTCCTCTTTGTTTCTCGAGCAGGGGATGGAGGAAGGATCCAGAAGATTGTGCAGCTATCCCTGTGCGAATTTCCTCTAAAGAATAGGACAACCCGGGTTGTCTTAAAGAATGAAATCAGTATGAAAAGCAGGGTGGAAAGGACCACTGTGAAGGTGGGGGTTGAAATTCTTTACAGGTGGGTAGGTGGACCCTGATTCTTTAGAGAAGAACTATGGATGACCATTTTTAAAGACACTTGGGCAGCCGATGGACAGAGAAAAGAGGAGCGTGCTTGAAGATACATCTCAAATGGCAAATTCGACTCGAGCCCGGGTGTACTGATTCTTTAGGTTTTTGATTTTTTTTGAAGGTCAGTGTCTATTCTTTAAAGAAGCATGTTTTCCATTGATTCTTTAGGTTTTGTTGCTCCAAGGTTTGTGATTTTTTAGTTACCTCTGACTACCTGCCAGCCTGGGTTCCTAAAGAATAGGACAGCCCGGGTTCGAGGTCGAATTCGATGGGGGGATGTGCAGCTCATGAATACCAGGACAAACATGGACAAACAAACGAGATATATAATCAGAGAAATTCTACTGCTCTATGTACAATGCACAGTATGTGCACGTACTGTAGTCATGTCCAATCATTTCTGCAAAAGACCTCCAAGGAACTTGTTGCCTCACCACGTCACCATCCACGTCACCGAAGCCCAAACCTTCGCCCGGTTCCGTAAGCCCGGCCCCGTCCTTCGCGTTTCTTGGCGAAGCAAGCGGAGGTCTATTACAGGTAGCATGCTGGCGGTCTCCTATGGCCACCGGGCGGCGCTTGGGAGGAAACTGGAGGAAACCGGAGGACACCTGGAGATGATCGAGAATCTGGAAGGAATCAATGTGACCTGGTCACTGATGGCACCAAGGAACGGCACCAAGGAATGTAACGATGAAAGGTGCCCAGTTGTGCCAGAAGTGGACATGGTTTTGTTCTGATCTATGAGAGTCACCTGACAAACCTACCCCGTCAGTGGAAGACCTTTAACCTTTAACCATTGTTGAGGATTGGTGTCCCATCAAAACAGTGAACAGATAGAAAAAAGGATGAAAAAGATGATTCTGTCCAACGGAACTGAGACAGTGACAGACAAGTATCAGTATTACGATATGCACGGTTACGTTTCTATTGTTTAAAAACACTGACCAGGAAGAGACTGTGCGCTTGACCGAGAATGAATGGACCTGGGCCCCATGACCGGGATGACCCGCGTGTTGCACACCGTGGATCCACACATCCACCCAGGCTAAGACGGAAAAGTGAGTTTCCCAGAGTGATCTGAGAAGAAGGAACTTCAAGCCCATCTGTTCTGGAAGCCGCACACCCGAATCAGCCACGCCTTCGATGCTCTGAAAGGGGGGGAAACGAAACGAAGAGCGTGGGCTGCAGGTCGAAAGGCTGGGGTTCTAGGCCTTCGTTCTTTGTTTCGTCACTCAAGAGCGCGTTGCATACATTTAAACATCATCATCTTCATAGGTGTGTCTAATCATCTTCAAAATCATCTCCAACTGGCTCTGGTCTACAGGTGTGTTCTAGTCCTAATCATCTTCAAAATTATCTTCAACTGGCTTTAGTCTAAAGGTGTGTTCTAGTCCTAATCATCTTCAGAATCATCTTCAACTGGCTTTAGTCTAAAGGTGTGTTCGAGTCATCTAGCAAGAGCATCGAGCACGGCACAACTTTCACTGGGTGCATCCACTTCTTGTGAAGTTGGTGATTGAAAAGTCATCAAAGCGGAAGCAGAGTTGGGCACTATATCAAGCGAATTCATCGAGTTTGTGGCATCTACTTGCAGCAAATAGCGGTACTGGCCTTGATGTCCCCAAAGCGCAAGGCAAGGGAAAACACCTGGTGGCCAGTGGTCGACCCGACCTAATTGTGTCGCCATCCATCAGCTCTGAGAGTTTCTCCAACCTGGTGGACCAACCTGTCACTGGATCACGTGCGTTTGTCTTTTCTCGTTCAAAGAGAAGGTTCCAAGGTCCCAAGGTTGACGCGATCATTCGCTGTTTGGGGCGTCCCCCAGTCCACCAGAACAAGTGGAATGGTCAGGCCCGCAGCAGCAGAATTCCTGTTCACACAAGAACACGTGATCCACCAAGGTGACGGCATGTCCATTATCTTCAAGGAGGAGAGGGTGAGAACCAAGACGACTTCTACTTCAGGAGTCTGCAGAGTCCCAATCATATCCGTGGGGTTCGTGATCGGGTTCCTTCTAGGACCCGATCACAATCCCCCGAACATGCGCAACACAGTCCGGATGTTTTGCTGTGCTGGGTTGGTACAACCCTGCGGGCAATGGGGATGTGGAAGGCTAACATAAATCGTTTTTGAGGCATCCAGCTCCCGCTCGCTGGAATCTTGGGAAGGGCTTCATTCAAGGAATCTGGAAACAATAAGCCTTCTCAGAGGCCTCATTCTTTAGTTGTTTTGATTTTGCAGGAGCAAATCCCCAGATACCTTGAATGTCCTGTTCCTATTCTGAGACAGCCATCCCCATAGCTTTGCTGCCCCTTGTCACAACTGGAGATGACTTCATTCCATTTCTCGATCGCCTACAGCACATGAGGATGACCTTGTTTTAGTCAGTGCCAAGAACCGAGGAGGACAGATCTGCGCCTCGCCTTTCACCGCGAACATGCATCTGTGTGACGTCACCCACCGACTTCGTGGCAGTTCCGTTCGGTGCCCCTTCTTTTCTCCCTCCGGAGGCCTACAACGGTCATTTCGAAGAGGCCGGGAAGATCGAAGAGTCTGGCTTCACCGAGGCCGGAGGGCGCGGCGCGAGGCGCGAGGCGTTAAGCGGCGCGTGGCGTTGGGCGAGTCCGCAAGCCCAGTGAAGCTGGTGGGTGAAAGACGGTGAAAGAGAGAATACACGTGGATGAGCCTAAAATCACCTGGATCAGATGATCAGATGCAAGTCTTGGACTTGAAGATCACGTGATGTAGACCTCCAGTCAGAACTTTTGGTGGAATTCTTTTGGGACATGGTACATAGATTTCAAATGATTTCAAAGTATTTTAAAAATGGGGTGGGGTATCACTGTCTCACCAGCTCCCTTGTCCCTGGGTCGGCATGATTCCGGTGAGCTGATGCTCAAAAAAACCAGGTGGCCGGCAAGCTGTCGGGTGCACCCCCACCGCAAGGCCCCGCCCGACGAACGAAGGGATCGGAGAACACAGGGACTGGCCGGCCGGACGAACGTGGAGACCACAGATGTCTTAACTGATTCAGTGTTGTGAGGGTTGAAGAACCAATAAGAACCTCTTCTTTTGGGGGGGGTCGTGAGTTCATGTTGTTCTTTACGTTTTCAAGATCAAGATCACATGTATCAAGAAAGATCTTTGTTTGGCACAGTGGACAAGTTCTTGGAAAGCACGTCCTCAAGGAACCATGACAAGCAGGGCAGACCTATATAATGTATTATATGCATTGTATACATTAATCTTGCATGTGTTGTGACTGCTGCAGGAAGAAGCACACAACAACAGATCGAGAAAATAAATCAAGCTGGAAAGAGAGAGATGCTTTGCAAGTCTCTTGGATCATGTCTCCATTGGTTCCACAAACACTTGCACGTGACTGCCATGCTGGTACTGTAAATGGGCAACATATTGAAACCCTTTCGCCGACACAACCCCCTTCACCCCCAAATCTCAATCTTGGATGCATTCAGTGGACGCAACTAATCAAACCAAAGGTTTAGAACTGAAAACACCCTGTAGATAGGCGCTCCACCACCTCAGCTTTGATTCTTGCTTTCCGATTCTTCATCTACCCACCCACCCACCCACCCTCAGGGCAATGTTGGGATTGGGAAAAGCCATGAAAGAACACATCGAAAACTCCCAGCCATCTCTGACGATTATGACGAACCCAGTGGCGAACCCCCCCCAATCACCTGCCAACCCTTCGGTGTGTCGCCTGAGCGAGCAAGCTCGGTGTTTCACCCTGCGAGGAGATGGCCTCGCGCCGGCAGGGAACCCTGACCCTGCCATCCATTGGGTGTGTTTCTATCGCGCGCCTGTAGGGGACGGCAAGGTTCCGCATGTTTGTTGTGTGTGATCATGGGTTCTTTGTGCTGTAGCCTTTGTCAGCTCTGTTTTCTTGCGCAGAACCCGATCCAAAACTATAGACTATATATGGCTGGAGGTGTTTGAGCTTCCACTCGCGTTCCTCCTGGCGGGATTTCTTCGCCGCACCGCCACGCAGGACGAAAGAACTTGACCAAGCTACAGAGGTTGAAGAACCCTATGTACTATCCCATAGGTACCTCAGTAGTCTCAGTAGGGTCCTACAAGGTCACTTAACCTGCTTTCTTGGAACATTTTGCCCTTGGGCCGTTGGGCATTGCATCAAATCCTACCAGGGTGCACGGCTGAGGCTCCAGCGCCGCCCTCCATGAACTCCGAAATGGCGCAGCAGCAGCAGGCGATGGGGAGTTCTGAAGTTGGAGACTTTCGGAAGGTTTGATGTTGGAGTGTCCTTGTTCCTAGGGCCAGGAGCCCCGTTCGTTTTCGTCCTTGTTGATGTTCTGGAGCCAAACTTGGAGGAGTCCATTGTGCCCCTGTCACATCCACTCACTGGATGGGACTATTAACCCAAAGGCCTTGCCAATATTTTTTGTTCAGCTTCCTGGACAGCACATCCAATACTGTATGTTAACGGTCTTGGTAGAGGTTGGCAATGTCTGATGTGTTCGTGGGCATCCATTGGACATATTTGTTTGTCTTTTGGCCAGTTGATGCATGTGTCCCTTTTTTTCCTTCAAGAGCCATCCCATCACATCCTTGTGTGCATTTGGGATCCTCCCATCACATGATGGCTCACATCCTTTGATGGCTCACATCCGAAGTGCATTCTTTCGCACCCCTTGGTGCCACGCATGGGGTTCGACGTCTGGAAGCGTCGGCTCGGTATGACCATCTATACTCCTCAAGCTCACGTATGACCTCTTTGTCGGCATTCAGTTGGGTGGTCTATGGTCTATGAATGTCTATGGTATAACGTTATATAGGAATATTACATATGGTGGCTAAGAACGTTTTACTGTACCAGACCCAGAAGGTCATCCTGATCCCCTGATTTGACCCTGTCTCTCCCCTCTGCAGGCGGTTCTGGAAGCCTTTGGCATGTGACGTGGCGCGGGAGTGGCGAAGCCTCCAACAAAGCGACACAGTGATCCCACCACAGCGGCGTTTTCCCCCGAAGACATAGAGAGTGGAACCAGTTGCCAAATGTTGCCAAAGCAGCTGAATCTAATCTAGTTGTGGTTGGTTTCTCTATGACACTGTTGAGGTGTAACCAGTTGGACATGTTTTTTTGAGGTCATACCACTTCCGAGGGGTGTAACCATCGGGTTAGAAGCCTTAAGGCCCTGGCATATACTTGTGTTTGTTCCCGGCAAGGCATGTTGTTGGCACTTTTGGGATGCAAAACCCCAGAGTTTGATACACAAACACTGACCGAAAGCCTTGTTTGGTCGGGGCCGTGCGTATCTTTCCAGCGGTGCAACCCCCCCCCAATGTTGTCCCGATGTTGTATGTGAATTCTTACTCAGACTCCATGCTTGTCGGTGCCAGAGACTGAGGTTTAAAAGCAGATCCATGTTCCACCAATACAATCCCTCAAACATCTCAAGGATTCATGCGAAGTCAGTGCCATGGTTTTGTCGATCAAACCTGGTCTCCAAAGACCAATGGTTGCTGCACCACTTCTTGCCCGAAGTGGAATGGGAAAATACTAGGCTCAATGGGACCAAGACACTCCCTGGTTTTCACAAGATGCATAAGCATCCGCCTCGTTGTTTTGATCATGGCTCACATAAGCAATCTTCAGTTGTCCTGTTATTTTTCGTTGGAGCACCACAGCTACTGTCCGACTTGGCCAAAAAGTAGGCCAGTTCTGGCGGTTTTCAAGCCGCCTCTTGCTGCGCGCCATGAGCTTCAAGTGCTGTGTGGTTTCAAGTCAGAGCCTACAAAAAATGCTTCAGCGTGGCCTCTCCCATCTGTCCCAACCCACGCGCAAAGCAGGGCGCATGGCAACCTCCAGCGGTGCAGAAACATCCGCACGCTGCGCTTAGCGCGCCGCGCGGGCTGAAAAAAGGAGCGAGAACCAGTGAGGCCCAAGAACTAGGATTCCGGAAGATAGATATGTTTTCGATCCATGCGAATGTAGAAGCCAATGGTCCAATGACTAGTCCACAACCTTCGTAGATGTTCACAGATTGTGGGTCTCCCGATCCATGAACACAGCCACCACCCTGACCCGAAATAATAACATGAGCAACTGGATCGGTATGTGTTTCCTCATATAGACGTGGATCACAGGAATTTCATGATATAATTACAGCAGTTTGAGTAGTTTGTTTTAGGCATCAATATACATTATATATTATATTCCTTTAGTTCACCTCGGTTGAAACACCTCTTGTTCTTTGAGTAATAAGTCAGTCAAAGAATACAATTTTAACACAGTGTTCTTACAGCAACCTCTCCGAAAGGTACTGTAAATCTTCATCCAATCCGTCGTTGCATGAGTTTGGGGGCTGCCTTTGCCGACAAACACAGTTCCATTGCAATGCCCTAGTTGGAACTCCGCGCAAGAGAGATCCCTTGGCACCGAAAACAGCCACCGGATGTCGTTTACACGTGATCTTTTTTCGGAGTCTTTTTTGATTCAGAGCATCATGAGCATCCAAGATGTTTATGGCATATACTTTGGGGTGGTTGTTTCAAGGTATTTGAAGAGGGGTCCACAGGAGGTCCAAAGTGTGTGGGAGTTTCTGGGTCTTGGACCCTTCACCAAGTGAAGTGACCTTCACCTCGCGCCCTTGGCGGCATTCCTCGCAGCATCTGTGCCCCCTCTGGGGCGTCGCCCGCCACCGGGTCGGGCGAACAAGCGGCGGCTCGGGCCCAGTGGCGACGTCGGGGCCACTCAGTGGGGGAGCTGTGAGGCTTCGTGAGGCTTTCGGAGCTGGGGAAGAGTTGGTTTAACGGCCGAGAGTCAAACGGCCAAGAGAGAATTAGACATTCGACTCTTCCGAATGTTTGTCGACTCAAGCGGTCTTTTCAGATTGAGTTCATGCAAATGGTATATGTCAACATGTTTAAACCATGTTAAACCTATAGCCAAAAGATGCAACATGATGCACTGACCCTGAAGCAATTATATACACGTCGTGGCTCTTAAGACCATGTGGTTTGGTGCCTTCCCAGCGCAAGAGATGCGCTCAAGTACCGAGGACGGGCCATGAAAGCGCTCAACAAGATCCGTCGGGGCATCGCTTGGGGCACCCAGTCAGGCTCAGATCCGGCTCCGTCGGGTGGTCAGCACGTGGGTTGGGCGAGTGCCGGACGAGACTGGTGACCTCAATGGGAGTCGGTGTTGGAAGTCGTGGTTCGTGGTGGCAGGGGGGTGCGAGTTCTGGTGTGTTTTAGGTTTGGACCGGTTGTCTGGACTATCCTGGACTTGTTGGAAGATCCTGTAGGAGATTAGGGCCAGCAGTGTAGCAGTGTAGCAGCCTCCAGAATGTAACGATGTTTCCTCTACAACAAACTGGCTGAAGGTGATCTCTTTCGAGGAACTTCAATGGGTTATGGGTTTGGTATGATGTCGGTAATGGTGGCACGTAGATCACCTGATCGACTGAGAAATTTGCTGAATCCAAACTAACCAACCTGGACTTCGAAGTCCGAAAATCCATGGAGAATCCGAGGGGCCTCACTGGGCCTCACTCCGACCTGTTTCCGACCGTCCGACCGCCGACCCCCTCTCCTCTCCCCTCGGTGGGATGTTCGGAGTTCACCGGCCGTTGGAAGCGGCGAAGAGATGAGATCAGCACGGCGGAAGGCCACGGAAAGTCTGAGCATCTGAGTCCTAAACATCCAGCCTCTGTTGGTGCCAACAGAGGTTCAATGACCCTACTTCGACTATCTGACTATCCCAGTTGGGTACCCCACTATAGGCTATAGGGTCCTATTTACGGTCACTTAACCTCTGTTGGTGAGAATTGGTGAGTCACAGATATCAGGAAGTGCCAAGTGACTCACCTTTGGGGTCTGAAAAAGGAAGTGACTCGTCCCGGGACCAGCTTGTTTTTCAGTGTCCTTGCCGCCTGCAGCCTTTACCGAAACCGCTCCATGTATGCCCAAGAGGGGCATCTTCCTGGGGTAAGACCTACCTGGGAGTGAGGAGTCTTTAGGAACATGAAAAAATCAACATTGTGCAGATGAAACGGCCAAACGTACTCAAACATGCCACTACCCCTTGGATACCCTTCAAATCCAAAACACAAGTACTGACCGACCTGTCAAACAAGATCTTCAGAGATTGATGTCTCACAGGCCCCGCTAGAATCTTTGAATCAGCAGAGTGCTCCAAGTCATGAAGGCGCTTCAAAACGACCAACCGCAAACTCTTGATGTGATCGAAGGCGGAGTCTGCCATCGAAGGAGCCATCAAATGAGCCATGTGAGCCATGTGAGCCCGCGTCCAGACAGCTTGGAAGTTTTCGAATGAAAGGCGCTAACCGGTTCGACGATGACTGGATACTGGATGCGCCGGTGGTACTGCTGCAAACGCCCCTTGGGTCTCGTGCGGCCTCCACGTCGAACCAGTGGACTGGGCGTTTGAGTGCTCCCGATCTTTCTTAGAGGGATGTTGAAAGGGATACTTCCAGAAACTAGCACAAGTTTCTTGATGAGGAGCAAGTCGGCACAAGCTTCCTTTTTTGATTTATTCCAATTTCATTATTATAGGACTGTACTAAATATGTCACTACAGTCCTTTTTGAGAAGAACCACAACAGTTACATTGGCTACTTTGATGCACAACACCTTCTGTTACCAAGTACAACAAGTACAACAGGTACAGGCCATGTAAAGGGGAAGAAATGAACCATTTGAGTCTCCTTTCGGTGAAACCATTAGAAGCAGATCTGTGAATACTGTAGATGAACCCGTTTGCCGTCCATGACCGTGTTTCAAAAGGTTGAGCTGGTTTTGCAAGTAATGTAAACTCCTTTAAGAATCACTATATTAAATCAATGGTGGTTGGAAGCCTAGGGTTGAAGTATCCTTACAGAGTGGATCCCAGTTGTTCAAGTCACCACTTGTCCTGCTCTAGTGGATTTGCTTCCGCAGGATACATCGACTTCCTACCAAAAGAGCTGAAGTGTGGGCATGACATTGACATGATCTGGCGGTGAGTGATTCCACTAGGTTATATTCAGATCCCAACAATTCCCATGTGGCCGAAGAACTCATGGGTTGGAAGGTATGTAACCCCTTCATGATGCCCGGATTCACCTGATCAAATCATGTGAATATATGCAAATGTTGTGACCAACGACTCCATTGTTCAACCGACCTCTAGTTTGCAGATGCAATCATCGCCAAAAAAACGATCTTCAACCTCAGTTACCTGAGTGCAAGTGCCGCGTTCTTTTTTCCCTGTGAACTGGCTCCTTGGTTCCCGCAGGTGTGGAACATTGGCACTATCAGCCCCAGAGTCAACGCAAAACCAACGTTCAGGATCATCTCTTGCCATCTGAAATGAAGGAACATCTCCAAAGATATATCACATTCCTACAGTATACAGGTTCCAAAATCTCCAAAAAACACCAACAACACATGACACCGTCTTCAGCGTCTTGCTCTGTCTGAACGCACTACCAGTCCTCCGCCCCCACCCCTGGTCTGTCCTCTGGTCGTTCACGAACTCCCCGAGGTCGAAGGAGCTCTTCGTGTCTAGCTCACCCAATCGATGGGTGGATCTGGCCTGGATCTCCAAGCTGCTCATGTGCACGGCCTCTTGACGCTGGTCATGTCCGGATGTCCCCCATCTTCTCCAAGCATGAGGGGAAGCGGGCGACTGGTATGTTCTTCTCCTTGGTATGTGGCGACTGTGGGTGTTTTTGGGCGAGACGGGATGAAAACTAGGTGAAGCATGTGAAAAGACTGAACAGCTAAGTGATGGAATCTTCTATGTTGGTGCTTGCGGTAGTGTGTCTTTCTTTGAACATTATAGCCACCCAAGGGTGGTCCGCCCGTCCCCCCCCGCCAGCAAAAAGGTCCAAACATGTCCAGTAGACACATAGCTTGGCTTCAGACATGTGTTGTCACAGTGATTTTCATTCAATCAAGAATTGTTGAGATGGGGGAGTGGCTTGGAATCGTGTTCTGGTTTCATGTGTGTGTATCTCGCCAGCTGCCAGCTTCAGGACTAGAAGGAACGTTGGTATTAATCACCCATCAAAGAAAACAACAATCAAGGTCTAGGCCTAGCTGATGATGAGCTCAAACACCTTGGCTTTGGTCGCCTTCCAAACCTTGGCTCCTTTGGTCGCCTTCCAAACTTTGGCTCCTTTGGTCGCCTTTTGGTGTTCATTTTTGGACTGAGAGGTCTCTTTCGACTGGAAGCTCAGACCGCATGTGGACACTTGAGGGAGTTGGTTTCTCACAGTGCCTACAACTTCTATGCCTCAGTTTTCCCAACCAATCCTAAACCAAATCATCGATCTTCTGCTGTCCACACAGGGAATATTGACCCAAAACAGCGCAGGAACCAGCACAGGTCGTCTCGAAGTCGCGGCTGAGGTCGCTGCCGGGCTTTTGATTTTTTTTGCTCCTCAGTTTGGCAAGAATGCCGGGGTCGGAACGGAAGGGACCAGTGTGTCAGCACCTACCCTTTCGACCGGTCCAAGACCTGGCGAAGCCAGGTCAAGGCCGGAACTTGCAATGACCAATGAGTCATTTTAAAGCAGTGTGTCGTCTGTCTTCGCTATCTACCATAAAGGGGATAGGTTCCACTATGTTCGTTCATGGGTCGTGACTGGACTCTCAGGGTCAAGTGGGAGTCTCTCAAGCTCGACTTTCATTGTGAATTCGACATCTTCATGAGCAAGAACACTTGTTTGGCACAAGACTCACAGGACCTCAGACCAATCTATCTATGCTATGCTGACAAGGTTCACGGGAAGCATGGTCGAGCACCTCTATTCTATTGGTTTGGTGGGTGATGGAGTGATGGACTGGACAGCCCAATTTGGAGATGAAGGTGGCTGAAGATGGTTTTTGGTTTTGGCTAACTGGCAGGCAGTCAAGGATATTTCCTTGTTGCATGGTCTAGGGCCTAGGGTGTTTGGTGGGGTTGACGGGTACGTTGACTTGTTTTCCTGTGAGTTTGCTGGTCTATAGCATCAGCTATCCACACCAAAACAATAATACACATGGTCTTGCCATCTCTCTCTCCACGGTCCGCACGGTCCGCCTGGGACAGACCTACTGGGACGGTAACGGACCTTGCTTCTCCGACCATAGCTGATCCACCACGGAACAGGGTTCTCCGTAGCTTCTTGTTGCGTTCGTAGTAATTGCCAGGAGCGCCCCAGTTCGTAGCGCCCGAACGCTCCAAATCTTAGAATATCGCCCAGATCTGTTTTCGAAGCGCCATTGAACCCGCATCTCCGGATCGTGAGTTCACGGGGCTCCGCTGAATGACCCGGAACAGACTTCCGGATCTTCCGGATCTTCAAGTCAAACTTGCGCTTCAATCTGAGGATTTGGATCGCCCTGTTTGGAATCCCTGAGATCTTCAAAGAGAGACCCCTGCGATCTTCAAGCGAGGTAGCGGTTTCCAGCCATGGAAACCGCCGAGGTGAAGCGAAGATGGAGCAGGACTTACCCAAGTCGGTGGTGCTGATCTTGGCACTGACCATGGGTGTCTTGGAAAACAGAGTCGGTGGTGCTGGTCCGTGCCGGGTCGATCTACCAAACGGTCCGGACAACGGGTCGTTGGAACGGCCTGTTTCCGGCGGGTGGAAAGCCTTCCACGTGGACCTCGGGTCGTTTTCAGGATTCAAAAAGACTCATAACTGCAGGAATCCATGCAGATGTCATTGCTTTGACGCCCCAGCACAAAAAGCGCCATGGAAGGCCAGATGACAAGACATATTTGATTGAGCATATTTTTGACCCTGAAAACAGGTTATTAGGTCTCTAAAGTGGTGGGCCCTACCATTGCCTCCATTGCCTTGAATTTTCAGGGTGTTTGATTGATCGTCTTTGACAGGTTTGTTGTCTTCAGACTTTCAGGTTCGTTCCTGTCATTCATCCCAGCTTTGTCGTAGCTTTCACCACCGCGTCGCGGCGTACCGGCGTCGCACGTCGCCGCTGGTCCGATTCCAAGGCTTGGACTACTACTCCACGGACCAATACCAGATCCTTGGAAGCGCTTTTTCCAGGGATTTTCTTTTTGACAGCTCGTCTTAGGTCTGAAAAGGCCGGATCGGCTGTGGACCTCTTGTGCTCGAGTTCGTCAGGTCGAGTATGCCTAATATGGCTGTGGAGTTTCACGTGTCTCAGGCTGGGGTAAGATGAGACGAACAAGTCACGAGGTGCAGGTGAGCAAGTGTTTAAGTAAGAGATCCTCGCGCATAGGTATGCAATTACAATGGATTACATAATATATGATATGGTTATAGTTATAATATATATATAATATAAGGACTTTCACAGCCCACCCTGACAGCATGAAGGAGCGTACCTCCCAATGTGCTCGATAAAGCCAGTGTAGCTCCAGCTCTTCGTCACTGTGCACATTTCATAGCACAGCACACATGCATAGCTAGCCTACACTATAAGGTTGTTGAGGTAGGTATTGTTGATCATGACACGTGTGCTCTCTCAGAAATAGACCTTCAGACATGAACAATCTGTGAACAATATCATTGTTATTGTGATCAGACACCACATCCTTAACATGGCCACGGCCTGTGATGAAACAGAGCATCGATTCCGAACAAGACACTGCACAACACCCTGTGTGGTGGTCATCTAAGCTATATTATGTACAACCAGAATTCTAAAGTGGAATCGATATGAACCATGTCAAAGTGTAAACATTACCCATTCATCTCCGACAATGAGAGTGATTTTGTGGATACATTTCTAGTACTCGATCTGGTGAATCACCGACGACTTCAAAAAAAACATGAACAATAGACATGTACTTGAAATTCTGGGGTCATGTCTATTTCTTTCTTTCTGCGTTCATGGATCCTCAGGGTATATATATATATTTTTAATAGACAGATAGATAGATATAGATAGATAGATTGATGATAGATAGATAGATAGATAGATAGGTAGACTTTTAAAGTCATCCTCACATCCATGTTCAAGGTGCTAATACTGTCTTCAATAGATCCACAAATCGTCGCATGATATGACTCGATCTTCTTTGATCCTATGACAACAAAACGCGCCGCATCGCTTGCCAAGCGCGGGAGGCTGCGATGGGAATGAGCATCATCATCCACACCGTGGTCCTGTCCGTGACTAGGTGGTGGTTTCGAATATTTCTATTTTGAACCTCTACCTAGAACAATTGAACCATATTGAACCCACTGACTCATGACTTGTCACACGAACTGACAAAGCCTTTTACTTTATGTTTACTTGATATGTTCGTTTCTTCACCTTGGTCAGTTCAGCACCAGCACGGTTTCGCATCGGTTTCCAGGTGAGCATCTTGATCGCTGGACCTTTGTCCGATCATTTGGGCCGCCGTCCCTTGATCCTTCTTTGCCGCCCGGCGGGACGGCGAAGTGGGTCGTGCGGCTAAGCCGGGCCGGGTTCGGTTCGTGGGGCGAACGGTGAGCCCGCGGGTTTGAAAAAGGGGGTTCCGCGTGGTTCAGCGTATGTTTTGCTGGTCACCACAAGACAAGACACCCTATATGGGAGGGAGGAAGATGGAGAACTCTTAGAAAAATTGATGGATCTAATATAGTCGGTGGGAGGGGAATCAACCCAACATCTGAAGGTTCTGCCACTATTTGAGGCCAACTGGTTCTGGCCATCAGCTCGTTCTGCTGCGCCTTTGCAGATACTTTCGCATGGCCACTTGGCTCTTAGGGGTACCAACACTTTTGGGCCTAGACATGAAACATGAGGAACGTATCATTTCTTCCGAGCCAGTCCTTTGTTGGAAGTCAATACAAGACGTCCGGGTGGCATAGATTGGCATGGGTGTTTTTGACTGTCTAGGATGTTTGGGAAGGTCAAAAAAGAACAAACCATTCATACTGTATTCAGCATTAACATGGACTAATCATGACAAATTGGATCCATTGTCGTCCCGCACTTGGGGATTTGTTTGCGGTCGATCTTGCAAGAGACTGGCAGGAGCCGGTGATGTCGAACCTTTGGGGTCGAGGGACCTTGTCTCTTTGTGGTGTTTGTAACCTTGTAGATCATGGTGACACATTGGCCAGGCACAAGTTGCGCTTGGCTTCCTGACTTTGAAACTGAACATGACTAACATCCTGCTTGCAGGTCCTGCTTGCAGGTCCTGCTTGCAGGTGACTTCGTAGTCCGTTCGTGCCGCAACGACAATCACGTCGGTGTTTGTGTTCCACGGTGGGCGTTTTCAGACCGTCCCGCACCTGTCATGCACATTGGACTTGGCAAAACCTCAATCCGCATCAAAGATCCCAAGCGGTCTCATGACGTTGAATGGGTGCACCATATGTCGCATGTCTCCCAATCTCAGGCTTAGTGCGCCACCCGAGCCACACATCTCCCAACTCGGGCACGAGATGGTGTGACACGCACAGGTTCATGGGAGCACGAGCTTTTCAGGGTATCTCCGCTGCGGCCTACAGTGTGATCCTAGCCACTTGGCAGATGAAGCCGATGGGTCATGAGGATTCTGTGGATGTGCAGGATCGGATGAAGAGATGACAATGATGCCCTAGTTTGGTACCACATTTCTGGCGAAGCATGTCCCGCCATGCCCAATGCGCGGTTTGGTTGGACCCTCCCATTCGACCCATGCCACGTTCCCGAAAGATCTTCTCAGTCACTCTTCTTTCATCCTTCCTTAGGTGAAGATAGGTGAACATCTTCCGTTTTTCCGGGTGGGTGGGTATGGTCATGGATGGTTACTGTATGGTATGTTATGGTCAGGTATGGCAGTTGAGCCATGTGAACTTGAAGGATGCTTGGGCTTCTTGCTCTGTTGCCGCTTCCAAGCTGGAAAGGAGATGCATGACCAAGCCAACCTACTCAGGAAGTCCGTAGATGACCTACTGAGATATGTTTCCAATTGTTTCCACAAAATATGAACAGATGCAAGGTTAGGTTCTCCTTCATTTTCCAAACAAAACTGGATCCGAGGCGTAAACACTCAGGCAAAACACTCTTTCCTCCTGCTCCACCATCGTTAACATCCAGGTGTCCCCGGGACAAATCCCTCGTCCCGGACGCGGTCCCGGACCATCCGCGGGTCCCGGACCATCCGCGTCCCGGACCCAGGCCATGATCCGGGACTGCTATGAAGATGAGGTCCTTTGGAAGTGACTGAAACACCAAGTGACTTGCGGGGAGGACGTGCCGGTTGAACTGCCTCCCAACGAGAGAATCATACTAGATCCTGTTGGTTTTGCACATGTTTGCACATTCGACCAGCTGAGGGAATCCGGAATATTCCGGAATCACCCAGCTTGGAAAGAGAATCACAGATTCTTCCTGGAGTCTTACTGGTGTATGAATGTTTGGAGCTTCAGCAATTCCAAGAAAATACAGGGGTGTCCCCCTGACATTATTGTTTGGCAGCCAGCTGATTTACGTACGAAACGCTCAAGTTTGCTTACAGGACATTGGGGAATGGATGGGAAAGAAATGTGTACTGAGTATGCGGGCAGCACAGTGTAATGCTTCCCCAACCACGTTCTTTTGCCAAGGGCAACCAGGATAAGAGCCATGTTTGTCATATTGTTTAGGCTTGCTTAAGGCCAGGGACCCCCCCCAGAATGCAAGTGCCGAGTCTTGAACATCAAGCAAAAGAGCAACACCCATTGGTTGACCAGCTCCCTCGCATGAAGACATGCATCAAGACACCGGTTTTCATTCAGTTCGTGACCTCGAGAAGGTTTTAGCGACGTCTTATATATAGGTTCGTCTCCTGACGGGACCAGACCTAAGAATATGGTCCTTGGGCACATCAAGGGTGGCTTTGTGCCATGGAACTGCTCCAGACATGCTTCCAGGGACTTTACCTTGCCACCAAGATCAGCAAAATGTTGTATTATGTGGTATTATTGTTACTATTGGAAGACAGAAGGCCAAGTTGCAGAGTTCCTTTCCATGCGTTTTCAAACCGCGAAGACCAAAACGGCTGCGGCTAAGACCAAGCGTTTGGCCTATACGAGCATGGTGGTTTCGGTGGCACCTCGGCTTGAAAACCAGAAAGTAAACGGTGGAGTCATATAGAGAATGTCATCGAATCTCAGGATATGATTTTTCGGCTGGTATATCCTGGAACAAAGTTAAACAATTTCTTCCAGGAGATTCTCCTAATTGCCGCCTGTTTGTTTGGCTTATTTAATTACTGTATAATTACTGTATGTTTCTATGATGAGGGAAAGGCCTAAAGACCTGCTATGTTGAACAGTGAGAAAGGAAGGACTAGGGCTCACCTGCCAGGATAGGAGGAAAGCTTATGCTGGGATCGTGGAGAGAGGTCGATCGCTTCACGTGGTGATCGCTTCCTGCCGAGCCGTGGTCCAGGTGGCGTGAGGGCGGGTTAACGCTTCATGCAACGTGAAGGTGGACGTTGAAGGGGAAAAAGGCACTGAAAGGCCATGGATGAAGAATGAGAGTTTGTTGGACCAACATCGATGAATGGCTTTCGGCATGAAGTCGGACGAAAAAACAGGGAGGGAGAGTGACTGGATTCGTAGTGACTCGATTCATAGTTTGCTGGGTGATGAACATGGATGAAATCAACGACCAGGAGCTCTGATGAAACAACGACCAGGCAACGGGGGAACGACCAGGCAACGACCGGCGGCCCTTCCGTGAACACAGGCACGTTTGGAAAAGGATGGACTTGTGACACTTTGTTACACACATCAACCATCGTTCGTATTCGCTCGTCTGAATGCAAGCAACAAAATAAGTCAATCCACCCGTCAACCGTTGACTCCACCGTTAACCTCTGGCGGACCCTCCACAACCACCATGGTCCGAACAACGTCGCCCGATGGGCCAACACCCGAGACCGTGATTGGCCCCCTTGCTGCGCCCATGGTGGGGGGCTTGTTCGCTTCGGCTTTTGGCTGGAGGCGCTGTGTTGATGTGGCATGGGTGGATGGGGTCACCACAGTGGAACGTCTATATGCCAAAATGCCGGATGAGGTCAACCTCACAGACCCTCCAGTGGGGGATCAGTGTAGATTATGTGGTCATATAGATTAAACAGGAACTGTTTGTGCGAGTGCATCTCTCAGTCGAGACGGATCGGTAGAGACCTAAAATACGGCAGTGCCTAAAAACGGCCTGGCCGGATCTGTGGTAGTCATATATAGATTTTATAACATGAACTTTATGTTGGATCGACTTGCCGCTCTGAGCTCCTGGGCGTTCCATCCACTTGGTCGAATCCGGGTCGTGACGCTGCAGTCGGAACCGCGTTTGTTCGGCGTGTTTGGGCAGACGGCTAGCCACGGCTTTCTTTTGGGTTGGGGTCATTGATGAGTCAGAAGTCTTGAGAGTTTTTGAAAGGCGATGATGTACAAAGTATGCAAATCAATACAGTCGAATACAGTTCTTCATTCCATTAACCCATGCAATGAATCAATGCATATATGAATCATTTACCGCATTGTCATGCATGTTCATTCACCGCAATGAATATGTTGTGGTTCATTTACTATAATATTGTTCCATGGCGGCCATGACCCACAGTCTGGTGGATTTGTCTCAAAATGGGGGGTCGGTTGTTTCATCATTGCGGCCAAGCATTCTTAGGCTCCTGCGCAGCTCCTCAAGTTGCATGTTCAGGATTCATTGGACGACGTTTGTCCGGATCCTCAAGCTTGACCGCTTGAAGACCCATCACCGGACCGATCACTGGACCGATCCCATGACTTTTTCGAAGCGAAAACAGATCGAAAACGGCCAGCTCTTGACGGAGCGCAGGTCTTGCTTCTACACTGTGGCGGCCCTGACCTTCCTGCTCTTCATGATTAGCTACAGAGTGCTTGAGGAGACTGCCCCCAGCTACCAAGGCCCCCAGCAACACCTTCACATTGTGTAGGGTATAAGGTTGCAGGAGGTGCGCAAGGATGCGGGCAGGATGTGGAGGCATGGCCTGGGACCCTTTTTGAAGCTTTGGGTCCTGAACTTACAGCACAAACTCATCAAACATCAAACACTACTATATATATATAGACGATATAGACAACTATAGCAGCATTGACCCTCATGTCCACTGGTGTGGGTGAAGGAACCTAGTCTTCCTTCCCATTTCAGGAGTCATGTTCACTGCTAGCTGCGGTTGGCTTCTTCAGACGTTTTCACCATTCCCTGCACCGCACCTGCGGCCACCAGGGCCACCTGGACCTGTCAGGTGGCAGTTACTTCGATTCAGTCCAACGAGTCTTGTTTCACAGCCGCCGAGTCCTCATTTTGGCGCCTCGTTTTCGGGTCGCAGCCGGTCGCTACCGCGTGCGGAGGGTCGGGCGAAGCGTGTTGTTTGCCGTGCACATCCTGCCGAGATCGACGGGTTCTTTAGAGCGGAGAAGATTGGGGTTAAGATGCACTATCAGGAAGATGTGCAGCTGTTGGCAACTGTTGTAAGCTCACCTACACCTAGCATTCTTTCAGATCTGTTCTTTTGACATGGTTTGACCAGATTTGCCCCACAAAAAAGACACGGGGGCAATCAATCCTAGTCGGAGTCAAGAAGAGGGGGGGTGGACGCCATCGCTAGTAGGTTGGAGGCCATTGCTAGTTGGGTTGTCAAGATTTGCGGAGTTCCGTTGAACGGACTCAGAGCTCCCTCCGCATGTGGATGACTACATGGCACCACATGGTCCAGGGTGGTCTTAGGTCTCCAAATCCCATGGTCATTTTTTGGAAGAGGTAGGTTGATGAGATGAAACATTCAGAGTCCATGTTGGCTCATGCAATGTTCCACTGTTCCACTTCGAGCGTACCTCTTTTCTTCGGCTATTGAAAGGAAACACCGATGTTGCTCAAGGCCAGGATTTTGCTGCAGATGTTTGAGGCTGACAGAAGAGATGTATGAACCGATTTTCCCTACATAAACCTGAAGACTGGTGAGGAACACGCAAAAATACCTCATATAAAACATGCACCAAGACTGACAAGGAACAAACACCAAGACTGGCGCAACAGAATTGTAGTGCCCTAAGACTCCGAAAGGCTTTGGTTCGGATCCGGACCCCGTTTCCTGCGTTTCGGGGTTGGGCCCGGTCTGTAAGGATTCTTAGGGACACAAAACATCACAGGGCACGCCCGACCCAGAGAGTGAGGTATCTTTGGGGATTTGCAAGGGCTATTTTGACATCATTTCGGGAGGCAGGGACTGCAGTCTGGGACTGGGTGAGCTCTGATGGCTGGCTGTTGAATGAACGAGCATAAGACTTCAGACATTCTCGAATGCTCAATCAGCGGCGTGACAAATCGTGGATGTGCACTAGAAGTGACTGCATGTGTAGGAATACTACAAGAGAGGCAAGTCCAATGATTAAAACAGCGGCTTCCATATACCTGGCAAGCCCAAGGCCATGTTAAGTCAATTGCCATATCCCATTTCATCCCCGTCTTGACCAACATAGTCCTCAAGGGGTGATCCCATGTATAGTTGCTTTTGGAGAAGATATGGAAAGGCCCAAAGCCAACATGCAACTTGTCAGTCATAATTATCCTTGAGTTCTTACCATTCTCTCTAGAATGAACGAGAATGAAATGTGTCATACTACCAGGTTGCAGCCCCCCCAAGCCACCGCATGAAACAAAGAACCAAACCGTTGACTCATGTGGATTCCAGGGCGCAAAAAAGACAGACTCGCGGTTCATGACGTCTTCGACGCTTCACGTTCCGTCATACGGAGGAGCGGAGGCGGAGGCGGAGCCTCGAGGAACGGCGGAGCGGAAGTCCGGCCGCAGGATCCACCTTCATCCTCCAATGGCATCATCAATTCAACATGACCCAGGCCGGGCTCGCCGTTTCGCCGAAAAGAAACGAATCGATGATGGAGCGAGTAGACATCGGAAGACGAAATCGGCAGGGCCGGAGAGACTGAGTCCGAGCGACCGGCAGTCGGTGAACTGGGACGGGATTTGTAGGAAAAGCTGGTGAAAGAAAGAATCACAACAACTTGGCACCAGCCTCGCACTAGCTGGAAGCAGAACATCATCATCATAATTATCGAGTGTTTTTATTGGAGTCCAATTCTTGTGCTGTCCCGATTTCAAGTGGCGCAGGGGTTCTTCCAACTGTGGAGCTCATTGGATCGATGATGATCGAAGTGTTCTCCCTTAGCTGGTCAAAGGTGAACCTCTCGACATATGCAGAGATTGCCTCAAAAAGGATTTGCCCTTTTCAGCAACAGAGCTCAACTGGCACATATTACTGAGATGGGTGAGCGCACATCATTTGTTGGGAGTTCTCCCCTGGAATACCATCTGTGTTCAAGATCTCCAGATTCCAGACATTTTGTTTCTTGATGTTCTTCATGTTCCATGGATTTTCACCCTGCCAAGGTATTTCTCTGGAGAAAAAGCACCCGGGATCCCAAATATAGATGACTGTGTCAGAGTACTCTCACAATCGCTGAAGCCGTACTAGTCATTCTCCGGAAGGCCTCGTTGCTGTCCACCTTCTTTGCCCTCTTCGGGTTTCTCGGGGTCCTCATCTCCAGCTACAGTGGCAAGACACCCAGCGAGGCGCGGTGTTGGTCAGAGAATTTTTTGTCCTGAAAGTCAACCCTTTGCTGATCTCCGAATCTGAACCGGACCAGGAAGCATATGAGGAAACCATTTAGGAAACCATTTACAACATATCACGACATGAATCTGCAAGTGGATTCCAGCACGGAAGACATAATTCGACCATTTTAGACCTTTGACTGACATGTTTCTGGTGGTGCCTGGGGATTTCGACACCAAAGAGGTGTCCTCCGCAATGTTGTCTGCGTCCTCTAGACATCTTTGCACCGTGCCATCAGGTTTTCTGGAGTTTCTCCTCCTTGGTGGCATTGGCTGGAGTTCTCACCATCCTCGCAGGCGCCCCATCTGCATCATTTGGAGAGGATATGAGAGGATGCAGATCTGACCCCATGGGTGTTCAAGTCTCCACATGTTTCCCACATGTTCCACAGATGGAAAAAACAGATGGAAAAACACATCTCACTTCTCTCGTCTCACCATCCACCTGGTCTTTCTGGTCTTAGACTTGGTCATTAGTCTTCGCTCTCAGGAGCTCGGAACGGAGCTCGGGGCCAGGAACGAACATCGGTTCCACGGATGGGGCTCCTGGGTCGGGCCAGTGCCGGCAACACGGAGAAATCACAGAGTCTTCATGATGCTTCATGCCCTCCTCGCGAGAGTGCGTGGGGGCAGAAGAACGCTCCGGGAACCGGTGCCTGGTCTCGCGGTGCCGTGTCTTTGGCGGTTCTTCGCTGCGTGACTGCGTGGTTGAGATGAAGAGGACTTTCAAAGGTGGAGGAAGATCTAATGTTGAAAAAGGCATGTGAAGAAAATGATGATAATGATGACAATGATATAATGATGAGTCTTTCTCCTCCCTACCAGGATGCTTCTACCTCTCCACGTCCCTGGTTCTTCCCTATTTTATAGGGACCGGTCACCATGAAGTCCACGTCTGTGTGGGTCTTTCAGAGTGTGAAAAGCCCTTTTTGAACTGTCATAGTTGGTCTATAGTGGTTGGTCTATGTTAGTCTAGTCCTTCTGGGCTCTCTCGTCTAGTCAACTGGCTAAATCCTTTCTGAGCTTTTCCAACACCCGTGCATCTTTCACCCTGTGAATCCACCAGGTCTTCAAGAGAGCAGTGAGGTCTTGTTCTTGTGCAGCTTGGCAAACTCAGTTTCGAAGGCTCCGGAACATTGGAATTGAACTGTTCGCATACATTTATGCATTTTATATCATATTTTATCATGTCCTGATTTTTCTCAGATGGGATTTTGCTAGGTTAACACCTGGCAGATTCACTGGTCACCTTCCACAGCCACTATAGAGATCTGTTCAACACCTGCATGGGTAGTGAACACTCGTTTTCCATCATCTCGGGATGGGTAGGGCTCGAAGCTTTCACTTCGAAGCACCGGTCCTTCACTCCGACTTCCTGGAGACCGGACGGACCTGGAGAGGAGACCGGACGGAGAGAGGGACGGAGACGGAGATGGATCGGTAGCGAATTCCATGAACTCGGTCGGTGTAAGAGATCAATCATTTCGTCAAGTGAAGCTTCAAAGCTGCTTGACCTGGAACTCTTCGAAATCGTCTGGCAGCTTCTACAATCGTTTGCATGTCGATGGTGTCAACAAGCACATCGACCAGTCAACATTTCCGCTGGCTGTCCCGGTGAATGGAACACGCCGTTCTCTGCCCAAACGGCTCTCCTCTCCGGTCAACGGCTCCTCCGTCGACCGAGGCAGCATCTCGCTGGGGACCATGGTGCTTTACCCGCCCTACTTGGCGCTCTTGACCGATTTTACGGCGCAACTGCAGGAGAACGAGAGTTCGGGGGGCGTCATATATATCCGATGCTCTTATTGATGGAGGGGGGGGCCTTTTTGGCTCTACCCGGTGGTGGGTGGAGAAGATGAAGCCTGGCGAGTGGGACTCGTAGGCGGTGAATGTTCTGCACTTGGCAAAGATCTTCAACGTGAGACCCAAAACCACGCTGAACAGCAATGCGTCATGTTCAAGTGGATTTACTGTCCCTTCTGCATTCTGCCGTGGGGGCCCAAATGCATTTTTCCATGTTCAAACATGCCCGTATCAATTCAATCTCTGATCTTCATGTCTTCTCGCCGTGAATCCTAAACCTTAAGAGTGCCCAATGGAGACACATGGAGAAACCATAAGTAGCCCAAGATAGTCCATTGGTGACCCCTTGGAAAATGCAGGTCCCTGATATTCCTGCTCCTGTTCCACTCATGGTGTTTGCCACCGGAATTCAAATCCCTCACGAGAATGCGGCATGTGCTCCTCCTTGTTCGAGGACATCGCAGGATTGGCGACCTCTTTGGGAACCTCTGTGGCACAGGTGCTGAGCTTCGCGCTGAGCGTGCCAGGCGTTCGAAGAGCTGAGAGGAGAAGGGGAGTATAGGGGAGTTGGGAGGGAGTGGGTTCTGTGGGGCTTTGGAGCCTTCTTGTTTTGCCAACCAAATCACCTGTTGCCGACCTGTTGCCTCTACATAGCCCTGGCAGTCTTGCACGGCAGAAACTCAACTTACGACAACGCCCCAAACCGATGTCGACCACCACGCTCACAGAGACTGACTCGTCCACTTCGCCCATTTGATGGTGAGGTGGCCGGGGTTGAAGTCAAATTACTACTTTTTGCTGGAGGGTTTTCGCACGATTGAGCCTTCAACCAATCGCTTCACAATCGGTTCCTGCCACACCAGTTTTTTGGGTGCTCGCGTTGTAGGAGTTTGGGCCACAACGTGTGAGCAATTCTTTTTGGCTAGCTTGGGAGGCCTTTCACCACCCAATTTGGTGCACCCCACCGTGAAGTGTCCGCAGCGAACCGTGCACCCGAGCCTTTCACGAGGCATGAATTTGGCTGGTGTGGGCCCACGGCAGATGATGTTCACTCTGGGTGGCCTCCTCTTCTCCTCGCAAGTCCTTTGCCTTGCGCTGAGTCATGGAGCGAGATCGAGATCGGAGAACTCGAGAGTGGAGAACTCACGGGAACCTGGGTGGATCCCCCAAGGCATGGAAGCAGGAAGCAGTAGTCAGTAGCAGGAAGCAGTAGTCAGTAGCATGTCTAAGAATCCAGGTCCAAAGCAGAAGGGTTTAGTTCGGGTCTGAACCGCTATGGATGGCCCGTCCGGAGTCTGGAGTCCGCTAGGGACATGTCGATCTTGGTGGACGCACGCGACTCGCTAGACCTGGTACCTTTAAGGGTTTTATCACCTTAGAATTTGGGCATTCGCTGTAGGCTACATACTTTAGGCTACAGATGAATTTCGGCCAAGATTGAAGGGATGTTTTCGGTGGTCTGGCCCCTTCAACCTGCACTAGAGGGAGCGAGTTTCTTCAGTATTTGTTTGACCAGTGTCGTTGGTGGTCTCTTGGACTAAAAATGCACTGGGCACTACGAACAGCAAGACTGATTTTGGCGGCAGGAGCGATGTCCTGGAAGAATACTGCATAACCTTGTGGCACTGGCTCTCCAAGGCCACGCGACGGACACCACGCGTTATGCCACGTGTTACACCACGCGTTACTCTGTGGGTGACGCCGCGCAGGTTTGGCACCTTGCGGCTTTGTTCTGAGTATATTCGTGGAGAAATGAGGTGGCTCCACAAAGGGTCAATGCATCTCCTCTTGTTTAATTGGTACTGGCACATATTATAACATGCCTTTCCACACCCTTCCAAGCGTTCCTCTCGAGCAAGAACCTTAACGACAGGTTTTTCTACCAGGTTTGCTAGAGTTTTGGCGTCTATCAACTGTTGTTTGCCGCTTGCCATGCCCAGACTATAGGTATATATTTGGGGGGGTACCGCATAAAACAACCCGCAGAGCTACCTCAGGCTATGGTGCTCAGGGTGTGGTCAAGTGCTAGAAGATGCTATTAGAAGTACTGGGCAGCGGACATTGAATATTAAAGGCACATAAAGGCACTATTATAATTTATATCATTGTATCATAGACCCACAGCAGAGAGTCATTGAGTCATGTTTGAGTACAGAGCTACCTTCTGACCTTCGGCTTCAAGAAATGCTTTCGGGTTTTTTGTGCAGTGCAGCTCGAAACAGCGACGTGTTCGTGCTTTCGTGCTGCAAGCTATTCACTGTGGCCAATAACCCTACTACACTCTACGCTGCCCCTTTTGCTTGGTTTTTCGTTTCCAGCTGGTGGAGAACCCTACTCCTGCTAGTTTTCTGAGTCAGTCTAGTGGGACTCTTGATGTTCCTTGACCATGATACGCCGCAAAGTGCCTACTGATGTAAGGATATTATTCAGATTTATATCTGATTGGTTGTAGACGGAGTGATTGCAAGAATGCTGGTATATCCAGTATAGGGTACATGCCGAATCTGCAAATCACCCAGCATGTGGACACTCACTGGTTCCCTCACTGGCTCCTAGACTGGCGCCGGTCTACCGGTCTAGACCTTGAGGGATCCATGGCATCATCACCGTGGCCACACCACAGCCCAGGTTGAAGCTGCAGAGTTCCAAAACATCGATTGGGACAGGTGAGAGTCGCTTTCAGATGCGCAGAGGCTTTTTCTTCATGTATTCAGGATGGAGGTTTTGGACCCTTCAAACATCTTCAAACTGTGGAACTCTTGGTCAACTTTAGAAAAGCTTCGCTGCAAGTTTCATTTGCCCCAAAGTGTAGGAACTGCTTAGACGCCAGACGAGTGGCAGCTGCAAAGTCTGACTCTTGTGGCTTGCTGCAGTTCTGGCGGAAAAGGAACGAGCCGAGAAAGGTCTGCCACGCCAGAGGTGCCTCCGGCTCAAGCTGTAGGTAGTCAAGACTCTACCGTAGGTTTTGCATGTCTTTCTTTTCCAGTCCAGAAGCAGCACATGTTTCCCGAATTGGTTGCATACTTTATTCAAAGATGGCACGATCGGGTGCACTATTTGCCGGGGCTTTTGTGGGCCTAGCTTTGAGTCTCGAAGTGCTTCTATGATAGTGATCTCATGATACTTGCTTGGATTGAACCCTTGTTTGTACATTTTTATGTACCTGGTTCTCCTGATCTTCCTCCAAAAAGTTCTTGGATCCAATTCGATTGATAAGGCCGGAGATGGCGTGGAGGAGGAGACCGCACGCGCGTCTTGGCCAAGAAGAAGTGGAGAAGTATGAAACAGCCAGTGACCAGGTCATGTGAGCAGTCTTTGTCGTCGCACTCGAGAAATGCCGCACCAACACTCCAAGCTTGCGGGGCTGTTTCGATCGGTTTCGAACAGATGGAAAGATCATGGAAAGAAGCTCCCACACCACATGAATTAAAACTGTTCGATACCCTCCTGTTTGTTAGGCTTCGAGACCGTCCTGGGTTGATGCAAAGACGCCCCACACTCTCTCGCTCACCCGCGCGGGCGTGAACGCGGGCGCCGTCCCTGCCGATCGCCCGCTGCGAACGAGGCGGTCGAGCCGGAGATGAAGATCTCCATCGTCCGAGTGAAGGCACAGCCGCGGAAGCACAAGGCGCGCCACGGGCGGCGCAGGACCGTCCTTTGTGGCGATCGGAGAAAGACCGTGTTTGGATCGAGGAAAGGGAGAGTGAGCGGGAGTGAGTCGGGAGTTCAGATCCGCAGCAATCCATGTAACTCATTATGGGACTGGAAGCATATTGTAATCAAATATATATATATATATACATACATATTATAGCAATAAAATGCAATAAATAGTGCAACAATTGTTATATTAACTATATATATATATTATATAATACTGTATACACACTCCTTGAAAGAATCATGGAAGTGGATAGCACCACCTGCTTGGTATTCGGAACATGGTCATCCGAACTCAGGGCCACGCCACCCACGAAAATTCGGGGAGTGGCCTGAAGCGATGGCCTCCAACCTACTAGCGATGGCCTCTATAGGGACCTAGGGACCTTGTAATTTGTCTTGTTAGTGCCTGCATTGATCCCGTTTTCAACCACTCCAACTGCTCGGGAGTCATGCTATGTCCCATGAGGGCGCCCCAAGCCACGAAAGCTCTTGATTCAAGCCTCGAGCTTATTCATCCTCGGTCACAGCACCTGGCACCGAGGGCAACGGTGGATCTGCCAACATGGTAGGTTTGATCTGAGCTGAACATTCGGGGACAACCACTTGCTAGAGAAGCTACTGAGGGGCTTTTGTTGGTATCCACATTCTTGTGGGGATTGTAGTAGAGTCTAGAGTCTAGAGTTTGTGAGCTTTTGTTTAATCATGCTTTATTGACATTTGTTGGTTGAGAGATGCTTTTTTTGATAATTTGCTGCTTGTTTGGTGCTGGGAGAGCTAGTCTGCCAGGCTGTCATGCTCATCCGGATTTCAAGCCATCAATGAAAGGGGTTTGGCTACTGTAACTGCTTCAAAGGCGGACTGAAGGAACCAGTTTCTTTCATACCGTATAGACTCAATAGACGGACTTCACAAGGGATAAGCAAAAATAAGCAGTTCTTGATCGATACAACGCACTTATTGTATATTCAGGTCTATGTGGTGGCCTCGTGTGCGTGATGCGTACGGTCTGGGACGGGTCGACGACGTCCATCACTGTCCAGAGGGGCGACCTCTCTTTCCCCTGGCCACAGTGCCGCTTCGCCAGCTGCGGCATGGTCATGAATGGTAAACCGTAAACCCCAGACACGACGAGTTTGGGACTGCCTTTTTCTTTAATGCCTACATTGGGGTGGTTTGGGGGGGGTCAATTGATCGGCATATATGGCAGTCCCAGACTCGTCGTGTCTGGGAACGATCAAATCCACCTGTCATATTTTTGACAGCTTGTCTTGTGCACAACTTGGGATCCTAAATTACTTATTTCGTCCACGGCTTCCACATGCTTCGAAAGGGAACAGCAAATACGTCGTTGTTGCATCTTTTGCTACCTCTCTTCGTCAACGCCGCCCTTTGCAAGCTGACTGGACTGTTGTCAACGCCGCCAGGTCATCTCCTATGGCTATCGGAAGCTCATCGATGGAGAAGTCCCAGAGATGTACCGCTTTCAGCACCTCGGCGGCGGAGCGGAGCGGCGGAGTGGATGGATGGAACACGACGGATGGGATTCGGTACAGAGCTGCGGGGTGTCCACCCGGTCTGAGGTGTTGTACACAGTTATGAGAGATTGAACAGATTAAGCTTCATGTTTCAGGGAAACTGAGGGAGTCGAGTCAAGGCAAAAGGTAAAGCCACACTTGATTGGAAGAAGAACAAATGAAACTTGATCGTGGCTTTAAAGGTGCAGGGGCTTTCGGTGTTCACTGTGCCCCGGAGTTTTGTCAGTGGATTATGGTGGATGCATGGGTGAGTCAACTGTGCACTCGGAACTGTGCACGGGGTTTTGCGCAGCCTTCACTGTCCCACGAGCCTTCGAGCATTGAGACTGTGCCTCCAAGAGAAACAATGAGAGAATGGTGACACGGAGGTGTCACCATAGAATGGGTCATGGAATGACCGAATCAGCAAAAAGTATTCTTGGGTAGCCTGGTCAACAGCTTCCTTGGAACTCTACTCTGGTGTTTTGCTTGCTTCGCTGGTGAAGCTGGGTCTCTAGTCCTTTGCGATCATTGAATTGATCACTCAGATGTTTCGTTGGAACTCCCTATAGTAAAACATAGCAATGCAATGGTTGGGGTCAGAGAAAATGAGAGGAGAAGATACGAAGATACGCGAGTCCTCGCTGAGCGAGGTACTTGCCAGACCCTGATCTGCCAGAAGACTTGCATCCAGGAGTCCACCTCTTAGCCCAAACAGAACTGCTGACAGAACTGCTCAGTGGTGGACAGACAGACAGACAGCGGCTGTGTGGAGCAGCTGTTTCCCTCTTCGAGGCTCCAAGTATGTCCAAACCTGTTGGGCCAAAGAAACCTCTACAATAGCCAGTGTTTGCTTTTTTTTTCCGGGGTGCCATTCACGGGCGATGGACTGATGTTCAAAGCATTGGTTGTGTTGGACTTGGTTTGCTTGCTTTGATGGCGCTTTGCCTGGGTCAGAGCCACTTTGGAGGGCCTACGGCGGGCCTACGGCTTGAATGCTTGTAATGATTTCGTTAAGCAAGAGCTCGCGGTACCATTCATAGGTGGCCAACTGGTCTAAAAACTATTGACATGCTGTAGCGCCAGTGGCAGCTACCTACAAGAGGGCTATATTATACAGTATATACATAGATGTTGGCAAGTTCTTCCTGCGCACCATTTTGACCCAAAAGATCGAATAGAGTTGGTCCACCATGATCGAAGCAAACTCCAATCTTGAGGTCCCTGAACCTCATCAATTTTGAGTAGATGCGTTGTCATTTGCATCATGTTTCTAAAACGTGGCGTTATACATACCCCAGAATCGGTGCCTTCCGTTGCTTTCACTGATTTCAGCTGCTGGTCCCTCCCGGTCCCCGTCATGCTCTGTCCTCTCGCGCGGCGGGGGGGTCTGCTCAGCTCAGGTGATCCCTGCAGGCTTCTCTGCTTGCGTGCCGGTGGATCAAGACATGGCCCGGGCCCCGCTCCCCTGGCGCCCCAATGGGGATTGACGAGAGGTAGAAAGTCCATCCGCAAAGCACGCCGGTGAGCGGCCCTTGTCATTGGTGCTTTTGAGCTTTGTTTTGTTTCACTGGTTGGTTTAGGCAACCTCCTTTTTGAAGCGAAACATAGTGAAACTTCAAACAAGGAACGAGCGCCAATAACAAATGGTTGCAAGCTTGAATATGAAATGGTTGCAAGCTTGCCCCACACAGGTAGAGTATAGTAGACTTCCCTGTGTGCCTTTGTGTGTGTTTTTGCTGCTGAGACCGTTTGTGAACTCCCTAGGGCAACTCAACCAAACGCCCTTCTTTTTTGCTAATCCACGAATGGCTCCGCCCATGCAACGCTGCAGCGCAGCTTTCACATACTAACACAGGTTTCGTGGCTTTTGGAATGATGGTTCACCTGGGAAGAATCACCATGCTGGCTGTGAATTGCACTCCCTGGTCTTTGGACGACATGTTTAGAATATTTTAGAATCCAATTTGAGTGTGTTGTTTGAGTGGATTGAATCTACACCAACAAGGGTCTCACACATTCTGACACCAATGTCCGGATTTTTCACTGACCAGGTCTACTTTCACACAAGAGAAGGCGATACGGGGCCAGAGTATCAGGTCGTGTGCGCCGACCCAGACGATGTGCTGCGAGCGGATGGAAGAGTGGATCGGGCGTCAGAGCTTGATTCAATATCGACACTGGTGAGCTAGCTGCGCCGACCACGCTCGCGCTAGCTGGCGCCTTAGTTGTGTCATGTTGAACTCCGTCATATTAGTTTTCTCCCAGGGAACATCAAGGAAGATTTATCTCCAAAGCACTTTGTGTTTGATGAATCTTGTGTTAAAATCCCTAGATCCGGTGGGTCGAGCCTTAAGACAAGAAATCCTTTCCGTCAAACTACTTTGGAACCCCCTCTCTCTCCTCATGGACGTCCATTGTTGCCGCGGTCGCGTACCGAAGCGGCACCGCCAGGTACACGCAACCGGATCCGGCCGGCGGCGATGTCCCGGCACACTCCATGGTCTTAGAATGGCCAGTGGCCCCAGTGGCGATACGGGCGACCTGGGCGAGCTGGGGGCGTTTTCCCCCGGAAAAAGGGCCAAAAGGACGGCCCGAAGAATGTTGGAGCTGGGTGGTGGTTTCAGATACCTTTCATGTTCAACCTGTACTTGGGATGATTGTGTGAACCCACTGACTCATATTTTTTCAGCTGAGTTGAGACCACCAACCAGAAGGTCTGCGGTTTCGGATCAAAGGATGGGTCCGTTCCACTCAACAACTTACTTGCCAAGCTCGGTCAAGCTCTTGCTTGGTTGTTTGAGGTTGTTTGATGTTATTCATACATCCATACATTGCACATCACTTCTAAGAAACCTTTAGGATCCTGATCCTTATGGATCCTTTAAGCTGTATTGTGTAGAAGTATCTTGTGGAACACTTGAGATCCAATCCAACGTCCTGTTCCGGTTGTGATCTCTGAGCCCATTGAGGACCAACGATGTCGATGCCATTTGGGTCGAGGCCATGGGCGCGAAGCGAGTTCTTCGGTGAAGGACACCACAGACCCTTGGAGCTTCCCGAAGCGAGTAGGAACGCGATGCTTGCAGTTGCTATGCGTTGCTACTATGAATAGATGGCACAAACCATATCACAAACCTAAAGATATCTTTTCTATCCATGTAAACCACCTTTTGTTGATTGTGCCATCTACTCTGAAACCAATGTAGATTAGCGAGATTCACTAGAGCAACAACTAGTGCATAGATGGTTGCACTAACGTAAGTGGCTTTCCTCCAGGACCAACGACGTCCAAGGACCAACGGAGGACGCTTGCCTCCGTTCACACCCCGCCCTACTCAGTGCCATCGCATGACTGATCGCCACTTCCAGGCGCTGCAGCAGTTAGAGGACAACGCTGGACTTTCCGAGGAGTTCCGGGCATTTGGTTTCCATGTGGATCTCATTTGGTGGTGTTCTTCTCTTTTTTCAACAACTTCAAAAGTTACATAAAGTGACCACATATGTCCTTTGCTTCAGTGGAAACAGGTACAACATGGTACAACATTCGCTGTTGGGTCCGGGGTCCTCTGCGTTTGGAGTCCAGGGTTCTCGGTCCGTTGCTCCAAAACACATTGAAATCTTGAAGCCGCTCGACTTTTTGCTGGGCACTCAGATCAGCATTGCGCTCATTTAGTCGTCAACCATCGTCAGCCTGATGTTTGTTAGATCTTCCTGACCGGAGACCATCAGGCGAAGATGTCGCCATGAAGGGCTGGATGCGAAGATGGCATCCTGCAGCGCCGGCGTCATGCTAGATTGTGCAGCTATAATAGGTACTAGGGGTTGGATAATATGCTTACACTCTGACTCACAAACATGGAAGTGGAAAACCCGCTGTTGGTAGAGGAAAGTAGTGTTCCAAGTGACCATTTTCCACTTCCATGTTAGTGAGTCAGAGGGTAGATAGAGCTTGTTATTTTCTCCAACAGGGTGGTCGAACAAAAATACTCCAAGAGCCTTATCAAGATCTTATCAATAATGCAGGAGTTCCACACGTCAGTGATTTGAGGAGAGGGGCGAGCGAGCCACATCACTTCCGGGGCCCATGAAATGAGCCACCTCTTCTTCCCTTGGACTGTCAACAACTTCTTGGCATTGGATGGCCTTAGAAGGTTCTTTGTCTTTTGTTGGGCAGTCGAAACATGCGAAGTCCCCAACGAAAGGAATGTATGCCCCTCCAAAACGGCGTCGCACCATCAATTCCTATAGGGATCTCTATGAAGATCTTCGCCAGCGGGATTGCTATTTAGTTACGAGTCTTGGGTGTTGTGTTGTCCCAACATCAGGAGTTTGTGTGTTTGAAAGGGTGACCGTCGTGTGGCTGCTCTTTGTCCCAACCTTGCGCGCCCGCAAGCGCCATGCTTGGCCAGCATTACCGCTCATGGAAAAGGAGACTTTAGAAGACTTTCAAGCACTGGCTTAATAGTAGAACTTTAGAACAGATCGCTCAAGCCCAACGCAGCACACAACTGCATCTAGGCTTTTATACCTTAGAACATATTTGGACCATCCGGGCTTCCAAAAGAGGCAGACATTGGGGAGGATGGACAGGAACTCTCTCCACCCGTCAGAGTACGGTAGAGTAACGAGCCAGTGGCCAATCCGGAACAAACACACTGGACTTGCAGGTGGTTTTTTTTCTGACTAAGATCATGACCATCTTCAGATGTACTTGCTGGTTACCCTAGCCGAGCCTAGCCAAAGCTTGATGCGCACCAGCTTTCTGAGCTTAAGGGGTAAAGAGTTGTCAAGACTTTACATGCCTTCATCAAGGATTATCATCCCCTGACAGTTACTAGCTTAGTGACCCGAGATGTGTTTCTCTTCGAAAGTTCTAGAACCCTTTACTCAACATCATCCACCGGATCTGTCCGTCCAGTGAGTGAGTGAAGCACTCTGCCCACCGCTGACCCATGTCGGCCCTGACCGCTGCCCTCGCCGGCGCCCTGGTGCGCTCCGGGTGCGCCCCCGACACTTGGCAGGTGCGCTCCCGACGGGGGGCTGGTCGGCCGGGGCTCCGGATGTGTGCGGGGCTGTGCTTTTCTGGGCCCTGATGAGATGAGGAAGATGAAGAAAAGGACAAGACTGAGAAGGAGAAAGACATAGAAAAACAAGGAAGGTGCCTGGAGCATTATGTCAGAACGGACTTGTGGGCTGAATGGATCTTTTTGTATATATTGTATAAGCTTTAATCAGCACATAATCGGCATACTTCTACGGTATGTGTCTGAATCCCATGCAGTAGATTGCTTGGATGGTTCATATTTGATTGCTTGGAGGTCTATGATTCATACCGAGCCAGAGATCTACAATCAGCGTCCGTCAATATCACTCAGACCTAAATCAGCATTGACTGAGTCAGCGTGTCCTTCTTCCATCCATATTTCTCCGTCTCGGGGATCTGGGAAAGCCACTTTTGGGATCCACAGCCCCAACCACTGAGAGTGCCAGGGAGAACTTCAGCCTCCTCAGATGACGACGGACTGGTGCCTTGGGATGGGACTGGTGTCCTGCGACCAGACGATACCAAATGGAGATCAGATGCTTCTGGTGAACGTTGTGGTTTAATGGCGTTCCAGGTGATTCTGGCGTTTTGCACATGCGCAGCGCTTGCAGCGAGTTGCGGCGCGAGAGGGGTTGCGCGCTCGCATGGATGTTTGCAATCATTTGGAGCCCTTCACAGCTGCAAGTGCTTGAGCTTGTCCTCGAGCATTGAACACAAATCGATACAAATCGGGTCTCGACTGAGCATCCGAACTTCCCCAACGAGGTGGGAGCTTCACTACCTGCAGACCTTGGAGGAGATAGATCTCACCTTGGATCCGCGTGACGTTGGGTAGCTCAGGGGGGCGATTCAGGGATGGTAGCTCGATTGTTCAAGTAGATCACCATGATCAACCTATATAACAATCTGTGCCGGTTAAATAGGTTGATCAGCCTGATATAATATATAGGTTGTTACCTATAGGCAATAGGTTGATCAGCCTATGTAACATCTCCATCACCACACAGGCCGCGGAGTCACCCCGGAGTCCCCGGAGGCCGTGCGTCCTCACCTCCTGAACCCCCCTGACCTGCGCTCGCTGCGCCTACATGAGCCAACATGAGCTCAGTAGGATCAGTTGGCACATCAAGTCAGGGACTAACAAGCCCGCAACCCCCCCCAAAAAAGTACTGTATCTAACAAGCAGGAGGTGAACTGTAGGTGGCCGTAGGTACCTACTGAGAGGGTTGATTCAGAGAGGCCTGCTGATGCTTTGAGGCTTGTAGAAACACGCAGGACTGGAGGACCATGCAGGACCAATCTTCCATGACATTCAAGGACTCAAAGACCCGTTCTCCAAGGAGAACAGATCACATGTCGTGGCTTTTTCGTTAACATCCATGAAAGTCACGTTTGATGCTTCTTTCGTTGACAGTACAGACCTCCGACTCAGGGGAGAGTTCCTGTGCCACTCTGAATGTTTGTCCCCCTCAAAGGAGATCACAAATTCAGTGAAGATCAGTGAAGCGGGCTCTCTATGAACCAAGCCGATGGTCCAGGTTGCTTGGTTGGTCGATGGAGTCGATCGTTTGTTGCGCTGTCCCATCCATCGTTTGTTGCAGCTTCCTTGCCTCCCATCGAAGCCTTTGGCTCAAGAAGCCAGCGCCGCTGTCGAGAAGCCAGCTGTCGGCTACTGGGGATGATGTGGGTGTTGTGGAAGGGCGACTGTGGGCATAGTCGTTCAGTAGTCACTTTGAAAGTTGGCAAGACTCTCACAAGTTGGTAAGACTGTGCTTTTTTCCAGGAGAACACTGTTCTAGAGGGAAAACATCCCGGATGTATGCGTGCTTTTTTTCCCATCAACGGCAGCGACAGTTGATAAGGCTTCCCCGTCTTTCCTATCAACTATAAATATTTAAACGAAAGGAGGAAAACTACTTCAGACCACGAGTGAGTCGGCAGTTGACCTTGTGCATGCTATCACTACGGAAACACTCTTCAGTCCATCGGTCCTTCCTCAGTCCATTTCTTGAATCAATACGATCCCTTAGGTCTGTCCCATTACCTGTAACAGGACCCGTAAACAGTTACTATTTTTGGACAAGGCCTCTACTAACCATCATCATCCACTGGGCCCAGGTAGACTCGGATAGACCCAAACGATCCCAATGTCTCCACAACACGGGAGATGGTCCCAAATGGTCCCAAAAAACCACCCCCCCCTTGGAGGGTCCTGGCAGTTTTGGTTAAACTATTGTCATCGAAAGAATGACCCATCCTTTTGGGGAAGGCCCACATTGCGAACTCAAAGATGGAGTGATTCTGTGGGAAGGCAGACTTGTGCGCGAAAGTTCAACTTGCCACTCCCAGGTCAACTGATTACCTCTGAGTGTGTTTGCACGGCCTCCCACACGCAGAATCCTGTGCGGTGGTAAGGCAGGTGTCGTAGCATGGTCCCCAGTAGCAATCATAGGCATTCTTTCCTGCCAAGGTGGTGACGCTCCCTGACCTTTAATTGCGATTCAACATCCCAAAAAAATCTTTGTAGATATGTTTGTTGGAGTTAACTGTTCATAGGCTCAGGTGCCGCGTTTCACTGTTCACTGGCTTCAAATCCTTTTTCCCAGCAGGTGAGCACCATGAACGGCTACGCATTGCATTGGGTCTTCCGGACCTCTCAGCTGACGCATGGCGTTGAAAGATGCTCAAGTTTTGGAGGGTTCTTTGGAATATCCCAGACACTCCATGTATGGAATTAAAACAAAAAAATACATATTATGATGCAATATGGACAATGGAATATGTACAGTGACCCCATGACCCCCTCCCAATGCAGGTCGATATACTCTATACATACAATATACATACTGAATTATGTGCATGAAGTGCTTGGGTAGGTCAAAAATATTCATCGTACTTTCTTTGCAATTCGTTTTGTCCAGATCAGTTCCAGCGCAGCATTTGCACATTTGCTGCGGCATTTTCTGCACCAACAGCAAATGAGATAGTCAAACCACCCTTTTGAAGTGCTAGGAACAAAGGGCATCGCTACTGAGCAAGAAACTACTAGTAGCTCCTGGCATTACTACTAGTAACAAGAAGCTACTAGTAGCAAAAGGCGTCGCTACTAGTGACAAGAAGCTACTAGTGATTCTGAATTGATCAGTCATGCGAGTCATGCGGCGCCGTGTGGCCATGTGGCAACATTCTGCAGTTGAAAGGTCGGCATAACATGTTCGAATTGAGGACAAGGTGGACATGCTCCTGAACACCTGCATCCGCCATGTGCTTTGTAGGGGTTCTACGCTGTTCATTTGCTGTACGATCCTATGGATTCCTATGGCATATATTTACACATTGTGTTTCACCATGCAAATAACGATTATCTTTTGGCTGTGAGTTCGTCTATTATTCAGCATTGTGTGCGTGAAAAAAATACCATATTAGCAGGCCTCCTATAGATGTATACACTCCCGTTTTTAGAATGAAAACAGATGGCACCACCTATTCGGTCTTCGGAAGACAGTTATCAATTCGGGGCCTATTTTCCACTTGCCATCATTAACCCAGAGGGAGAACGAATCCCTACATTGACCCCTTTTCAACCACCCAGAGTCTCTACCTGGAACCGGGTTGACCTCTCTTTTGAGCATAGGACCATGTTTACGGGTCTCATAACATTACATATGTGAAAATACGCACCTTTCCCCAAAATACGTCCTTTTCATGATTTGAGAAATCTAGCATTCTACATATCTCAACACTCCAACCCACCTGAACAACCAAACACACCAAACACTTCTGCAAGAATCCTCCTTCCCACCGCCATCCTCCGCCCATCCGCAGCCATTTTCACACGGGTGGTTGCATCCAAGTGCAACCCTGTGAGTCGAGGCCCCAGATCGGGGGTGTGGCTCATGTGGACCTGAATGCCAGACACCACAACTTCTAACAGTGGAGGTCAAACAACAGTTTACCAAGTATGAACTTAACTCTCAAGGGTTCTTCAGTTTAGCAATCAGGGTAAGCATCCATTCCACGGATGTCAACATCGGCTTTCTTCAAAGCCTCTTCATACATGATCAAGCACCTTAGCATCACTGAGCTGTGAAGGCTCCTACTCGAAACACGCCTCGAAAGTCGAGACGGTCGCCCGATAAAATCCTCTTGGATTTGATTGGTGCGACTCAAAGGATTGAGACAAAAATCAACTTTGGACGCCTGGTCCAACAAACCGTGAGCATCGTGTGAAATCATATGATGCTTTGGCGTCATGCTGAACCTTCGCTTGTGCTGCTGCAACGTGATGTTTGCACAAATCGCATAATGAGCCAGGAAAGTATAAATCCAATTTCCCACCTGCTGTGCTTTTGCCCTGCACATCCAGAACCCTGAACGGTACATTGTCCCCAGGGCCTTGTTCATCGCAAAGGCGCCTGAAGCCTCAGCATCAGCAAATGCAATCAGCAAAAGGTTAGTAGACACCAAACCCAAAAGACAGAAAACAAAAAACACATCTAGTTGTGCGTAAACATATACTGAGTAAAGCAAAAGGTTCAATGGACAAAAGCAATGGGTCGTGAGTCTTGTTCACAATATGCTCTTGGCAGAAGTGATCTAGAAACCACATCAATTGCGTTGACACCACTCCCTTCGACCACCGCCCAATAGGGCATGTAGAGCCCTGTGGAAAGCCCATGCTTTCACGACTGATCTCAGTGAGGAACGGAGTGGAACCCTTGGAGCGAAAGAAGGAGATGTACAAAGAAGTCAGCCACTGGAATTTCACCTCCACGGAACCTGGGACTACACTTGGCAAGGACGATTCAATGATTCCCACAAACGCACTTCCCAAAAAGTGTTTCGAGACTCCAAGGTGGAAGTTGTGCCACAAGTCTGTCATGAAGAATGCAATGCGCTCAGGGTCTCTCAAAGGCAGCCCCTCCAAAATCTTTGGAAGGGATTGCCATGCCACATGTTGGTGCAGGGTGCTCACCCAGGCTGCTTGAGGCGACATGTCCTCGAAGGGAATCGACCTTCGATCAGGGCCCCAATTTTCAACCCCTGCTAAGCACAAGTGGCAAATGCCAGCGCATGCCTTCTGTGAGCGTGCTCCACGTGGTACGTGGCTAAAGCTCCGAGAAAATTGGCCCAACCGGACCAACGCAGGCAAATCCCCCTTCGTTCCGATGTGTATCAGGTGAACCTTGCGCAGGCCGTCCGAAGAAACCACTCCGTTGAAAAGTAGTCTTTGCGCATCCTCGGCGTACAGTTTCACAATTGCATCTTGCGCTGCAGGACACTTCGAGTAAACTGTTTTGAGCATTCCCGAAAAGATGAACTGCGTCGACCAAGTCCCACCAACGAACGACAATCCCATCTCGTTCTGTGATAGTGGCTGTTTGTGACACTGAGCACCGATGTAGAGGGATGTCCCTCGACCAATTGCTCCGTGCGATGACAACACCCAAAAGCCCAAGTGTTTGTAGGATCTACCTTCATCGGTGTGGCTGTAAAAGGGTATGCAACAATCCAGGCATACAATCCCTTCATCTGCAAGGTCAAAAAGTTCAGAAGAAGGTGAGAGAGCTTTGTAACGGCGCCAAAATTCAGCGAGCACCTTCTTCATTTTCTCAAAAGAATCTACACCAACCATTTGCCGTGGCAATCGGCCTGTATCAAGCAAGTACTTGACCCAGGAACTAAGTTTGATAATTGGCCAGTTCTTGACCGTTTTCACACCATCCACAAGGTTTCTACGCTCGATTTGCACTGTTGAAGGAACGAGGCCATGCTTCCTAAAGATCCTGTGGCAACCGCTTTCTGCATCTTCCACACGGACACGGGCAAACTCCATCATCGGACGACTCGGACTGGGGTTCGCCGTAACGTGTGCACGAGCAAGCTCCACCAAGTGCGAGCATGGGGCCTCGGCAGCGCCAGGATGTAACATGTTTCGATGCATCTGTAACGAGAGGTGGAGGTGAGGGGGCAAAAGCAAACCGTCTACAACACTGAAGTCGCACAATCAAAGGTCAACCTACTTCAGCTCATTAGTGTTCTTATAATGGCGCATGAGCTGGACAACACAACAAACATATATCAAACATAACATATCTAAGATACTTCGAACACCATGAGAATGAAAGAAGGTCAATGCTTGCAACTGACATGCAGCGGGCAACAGTTGAGCTACATGGATGGATTTGAGATGTGATGCTACTGCTGTCCCAAAGCAGCACGGACATGTGTTTTCCCTAAAGCAGTCCAGTGTGAGAGCTGGTGATTGTCACAACACTCTCCTGGCTTGGTCAGCACGGGCAGCTGCTACATAAACAAAATATGGCGGTGGAGGAGGGGGGATACGATTGAGGGCCCCATCACCACCACTCCCTGCAACATTCCTGCAACCCACATGTTTGTGGAATTCATGTATCAAAGCGGCTTCGAGCATGTGGACAAGATCCACAGAACAAGATGTGGCTAAAATCCACATCATGGAATAGCCCCCGTTTCTGTACAACTCAAACCGATTGGGCGGCATAGATGTAACGCCAATTTTGAAAATGCAAAGGCGAATGCCCATTTTCTCCCTGAGGGCTGTTACCTTTGCAACACAGTGAGCCAAGAGTTTTCCACATGTGCGGGAGGAGCCCTTGCTCGAAAAAGAATGGTTGTATAGGCCATCTTTGTTGGCCTTTTCCCAATTAAAATTATGAGGGTCAAAAGGCAAAGAACACACCTGATTCATATTCAAATCACATTGGCGATCCTTAGATAGTGTGGGCAACAATGTTGTGCACCCAAATTATTGCTCAAATGGAAAGAGGACACAAGCATACAAAAGCGTTTGCTGAGGTGCTCCTGTCATGGATGGTCTCTTCGCCTTCTTCGTGGGAGGAGACTCTGGGGGGGCTAGGGTGAGCTTCCGTATGATGACCAGGGCGGTTGAAGTATTGCATCAGATCCTCCTCAAGCTCTGGTGTATGAGAGGGTGCCGGATTAGCAGCACCCACTATAGGATGTGGCTTCGCCAATGCAGGTTCCAACAACCTTGGTGGTGGTTGACTGTCTTTACAAGCAATGTTGATGGTGTTGGTGGCATGGAGGACCAACATCATGGGCAGGAAGATTTGGTTTGGAATGTTTGGTGTGGGATCGATATTGACCTCAATGGTGGTTGCTGTATGCTACCGTGAACAATTTCACTGAGATGATCAAGTTTCTTAATACTCTTGATGTCATGAACCCAGGTTGAAGTGGACGCGCCTTGTTTGGTTCTATTGAAAGATCTATAAACTATGTACTTTTACTGTTTGACCTACAGTGAAACACAAATAGAAAACACATGAAGGCCTGAGACACGTTGGCTGGTCATTGTGGGCACCGCCAGCAGTTTGTTTCTTCCCCCGAATAGGGCAAGTGTACGTAAGCAGTGACATCAGCATGTCATTTGAATCGTCCGATTCCTCTCCATCAACCATGGGCAAAAAGGGCGATGCGGCCAACTAAGCGTAACCTTCTTGAGCAATGTTGCTACTTCAGCCACCATCGCTGACATTTGGAATACAAGAACGTGTGGGCCCAGTGGGTGCACTCAACCCCAAGACCTTGTTGCATTGCATCAAGTTGCCATGCCCTACACGCGTGCACAAAGTTCCCAAAAGATAACCCCATACTCAGTCAAGTGGTTGTTTGGAAGGGGCTCAATCCAAAAGCCCCAAACACTCAGTTATCATCAAACCTAGACCCACTTGATTCAACAACAAGTGTTTTCCAAGAACTTTTTCCACCCATATCGTGCGCCCTGGGCGGCAAGGATGAGGATCTGAGATTCCCGACACCGTTTGCGATGAGGCGTGCGCATTGTCGTAGCACGACATCAGGGTCTCCACCTGGCAGCGGGGGCTGCGCAAATGTGTTTTGCAATTCTCTGGCCATGGTAATGCAGTTACACTTGCGCTCACAGTTTCCTTTTGCCAAGAGCGGTCTCAGCAGGATCCCCCGCTGTGAGAACAGCGATTGTTTTCCCATATCTGCAATTGCATGCATCCATGGTACTTTGGAATTTCACTGCCATAGTTTCACAAATGGCAAGCGGCAAAATTCGATCAAAGCTTCCCTGGTCACTAGTCCATCGTCTTTTGACTCTAAAGACAGTGATAGGTTGGCTTCAACATCCCCAAACCAATTCAGACTCCTTCCTGGGGAACAGCTTTCCGAAGGATCTTCAACAGGTTCCTGAGCTCACGAATCCATTGAAATGGACGTCGGCAGGGCTGAGGTTGAAGCTGTTTTTTTTGCATCTTCTGTCAAACATGTTCCATTTTATTGTCATTCATGTTGATATACCTCATGACCCATAGTTCAGGCAACTGTCTTCCCAGCCACTTCCGCAGTGGTGACCTTGGCACACCTTGGGAGAATGAGTGAGTATGGGAGGCCATGAGTGCACCACTGTATCCTAATGTTTTGATACCAAGGGGCTTCATCGTGGTAGAACGGATTTGCGAATCAATCTTCATGAGAAGCCTTATGATCACACCAGCACTCGGTAATCAGTAGCCCTCCACTGGCAAACATAAACTCCACACATCAAAAAAGGTTTTGTTTGTCCAGAAACCCATTTTTCTTCCCTTCATCCTGCTCCTTCCCCACCCCTGCGGTTTCAATCTTCACCCCTTCACAACTTTCGAACTCCTTCTCCAGGGTTTGCACGGCAGATTCGAGCAATTGCACCGACCTCAAGCCATTCCGGGGGAAGGGCGGTAATGTTTCATCGAGCGAAAGAAAAGAAACCAGATGAAACAAGGAAATATTGATATCCATGAATCACTGGGACCAAGACTTTGCAACCCTCTGGCCATCATGGGAACTTTCGGTTTTCCCACCCTCATGAAGTGCAGTTTCCAAGAGCGCGATGAGCTCAGAAATCTTTGAAGACCGAGTCAAAAGACTGTCGGTGAACTGTTTGAACTTCAGGTGTTCCTGCACTGACCAACCAGATGATCAGGAAACAAAGAGGTGGTCGGTGGTAGCATCAAACAACAAAAGATATTAGTGAACTGTCCTTCGTAGCTGTGTTGACCTGATCAGCTTTTGCCTCTTGCTCCTCCTCGCCACCCTCAGACCCAGGTTCATCCTCGGCCTTTCCCAATCGCTCGAACTCCACATCGTCAGCGTCCACCTGAGGTCATTTCAAGATGCTGGAGAAGATTGGCTCCTACAAGGTGTTTGTGGCATTGTGCTGGGAGCCTCAACATCTTTCTTCTCGTGTCGTTCCTCATCTTCAGAAAGCTCTTCATCACCCTCTTCATACACAACGTAATACTTCTTGATTTTCGGGTTGTAGCGGTCTTTCCTCAAACATAATGCAGGTTCAGGTAGCTAGTCTCAACTGAGGGTCACGCTAGTATAGAATGAAGGTGAACAGAGTTGAAGCACTGTCAACACTGGGCATTTTGAGCAGTGCAGAAAGGCAGCTTCCACAATCGCTCATTGCCAGGTCGTTCACAATAAGCCACAACATCTTTGATGTAGCTCCTGAGATGCTAGCTACAGTGATCATGATTCAATATGATTCAATGATCACTGTATTGATGGTTTGTTGTGGGGACACAATCACAACATGATTGAAAGAGAATGGTCACGAGTAAATGTTTTGGAAGCAGCCTACTTTTGACAACCATTCATGCTCATGACTCATGAGGGCACATGTGGAGGACATTGTTGAGCCACACGAACCCGACAGTATTTAAGATTAGGGACGCAGACCACTGCAGGATTCTGGACATGGCTTCCTTCGTAAACCAGCCCCTCTTCTTGCGCTTGCTTAGCTTGCTGATCTTGGAGATGGACTTGGTGATTCGGGAAATGAAGATTTCCTGGAAAACATGTTGGTGATTGAATGATCTCAAACAACATGTTGGTTTCACATTCACGGTATATTTTCATAACCTATTTTCATAACCAGGATTTAGCAAACAAGGAAACACTGTCCTTGGCCCAATTAGCCTTTTCAAACTCCTCAACCATGGCATCCCGTTCCGCTTTGTCGGCCTTCTTCCAACGCTCATGAACTTCTTTTGGCACAGCGCACTTGCCGCTCGGCTTGACCTCGCAAAGGCGCCTCAAACGAGCATGCTTTGCACCTTCGGTTTGCGGAGCAGGCGGGATCTCAGCACCAGTCTCAGCACCGTCCACTCCTTTGGGGCAAGTAGGTGGTGGGCCAGGTTCCTGCCTCAAACTCTTGCTCTTGGGTTTTGGGCTTGGGGATGGCGCAGGGTGTCGCGGTGGCGGAGTCTTGTAAGATGAGGAGGAGCCCTTGGTTTGAGAGGTTGCTTCATCGCGGAGCTTGGCCAACTCTGCTTGCATCCTCTCATTCGCCTAGCCAGAACATCCAACCAAATCAAACTTAATTAGGGTTGGATAGAATTGTAGCGTTTGCGTGCAATGAGGAACAAAAGCGCTAGCAAATCAAAAATTGTGGAAAGGGTCTTCAAATATCAATCTTGAATTCTCTTGTTCGTGTATAGATTTGTGACCCCATTAGAATAAATCCCATGGTGGCACCTTGCGAAGCTCCTCAATCGCCTTCTGTGGATCTTCCTCCGGCTGTTTCCCCTTCACCCGCTTCGGGGGGTTGGGGTTTGGTGAAGCTACGTTTTCTTTTTGGGGTGATCGATTATGCTTCACACTCGGCTTCGCTTTGGACTTTGCTGAAGTTGTAGCCGGCGCCCTCCCCTTCCTCTTAGGAATAGAAGCTTCCAGCTCTTCCGGTGTAGCCTTAATGGGGCCCAAGCTGAAGTTGCATACCATTGGTGGCAGAAGGATTACACAGCTAATTGGGTAACAACATGCAAGCTGGACGGACGCCAAGGAACTGGAACAGTCTCAGGGAGCTCCTCATGCAAATCTGAATCCCCAGCCTTATGTCCAAAACAAAACTTGTCCGGAATGCATTGTTTCATCGCATTCATGCCCCATTGGACTTGAAGCTTCTTCCAGTAAAGCTTAAAGTAAATTGGTTCCCAGCCACGTTTGCAGCCTCAGCAGCTTGCTTCAAAGACTCAAGCTGCGCCTCATACTCCTGCAGCCACATTGTGTCACCCTCAACTATGGTCGCGGGAAGGACTTCTTAAGTCCAATCATCAAAAGACCCAGCTTGTGGCATGTGATTCAACTGACCGGGTTTGTTGTGTGTGTTAGATTTCCCAAGATGTATGACCTTAAGTTGCAGACGACGTGAGAGCTTGTACCAAAAAACATGAGTGACTGGCAAAGTGTAAATGACATGCGTAAACCTTTGGAAGTCGCTTGCATGCCTATGACCTAGAGAGGATGAGAGGACAAAGGGTCCACACTAGAGGCTGGTGTGGACCCTTTGTGTCCTCTCAACCTGTGTTGGGATGTGTATATGTTCCTCAGATCTCATACAATTTGACAGCAACAAACTTCTATGGGTCCTTGATCTGCTTTTGGAGGTCAGCTGTGGATAAAGCTTCCTGTTTCACCTTCATCAACGCTCGTTGACCTTCTGTCAGCTCCGAGCAGCTGAACTGTCTGGAAGCCACAGGTTGCTTACTCCTCTCTGTTTTTGGAGCCATTCCCACTCACAAATGTGTGAGGCTGGTGGCTGGACGGCTCTTCTGAGCCAATGCAGGTCGATTCATGCATCGAGAAGGCTGGATGGTGAAGGGACTGGGATTGAAGCTTACAAACATCCCTCAAACAGCTCAAAACCATAATGTTTAATGAACTTCAGCGTTACGGGAAGATGACGGAAATTGCACGTAATCCGGTACGCAAAACCACGCCCCTTTGATGGAAAAATACGGTCCTATTACGCGTTACGGGTCCGTTACGGGTCCGATACGTACAAAATGCGTACAAAATACGTATTCTCAAAACATGCTGAGAATTAATCAAAAACTGTTTGAAAGTCACTAAAGTACAAGTGTACTTCATGTAGTTGCAAGAAAAGCAAAGCTTAGAGATGTTGAAGCACCTTGACATCTCCAAACTCAAATCAGGACTGCAAGATTGTTCAGTGGAAGCAAAGTAAACAAGTTTTTGCACTGTACATTCAAGACCGTTCTCTCACTCAAGTGGTGTAAACGAGGCCCCACTGTTTTTTCTATCATCTTGGAATGGTCAAGCTCCGGAATCCATCCTCTAAGTCCCAGGCTCCAAATTGGGATCAGCTAAGCTGCAGAATCCCAGAAGCACCGGTTTTGATGAATTGTAACACCAAATGAATTAAGGGTCACACATGTCACACCCAACATCTCCCAAAAGTGAAGAAACAAGCATCTATGCCTCCCAAAGACGACAAAATAACGACAAGTTCACTGGCACGGACACCGTGTATCACACCACTGCTTTTCTAAAGCAGTTCTATGAAACATTCTTGGAGACATCGGTAAGTACTGTGACCAGTCTTCAACTTAAATTTCAGTTGGAAAAAGGGACCTCAAGCCCCCCAACTTCAAATCATGACTCCCCCGCAAATAGCGAAAGACTGATTCCATTCTGGCGTCCACCCACCAATCCACATCATGCCACGGCAAGGATTCGAAGAGATCGATGCCAAAGTTCAAGTTGTTCTCCTCCACATGAGCCCAGAAGCGAGGACGTGTGCGGATGAATCGTGGGTAAAGCCTGGCCAATCGAAGTCCAAACTTTGGAGGGTAAGACCTGGGCAAGTGGCAAGACAAGATTGAGGAAATCTCAACCCCACCCTAACAGGAAACTTGCAGTGAACCCAAGATTGAAGATTGTTGAGCAGGATCCAAACTCCAATTAGATCACTATGGTACAAACATGACAGACAAGGAGAAAAGGTTAGTGGCTATGACACTGTAGCCAAGGGACCCCGTTGACTTCAATGCTTTGGAGCCAGCAAACCTTTTGACACCGGTCTTCGACTTGTACTGCTTGGTGCTCTTTACACCATACTTGGCAATCGTGTCTTTGTACTTTTTGCACAAACGGCCCAAGTCCAAGCATTGAATTGTGGGGGAACTGCTCCAACCAATGTGCCTCTTCCATGTCGGAGCACCGTACATTCCAGCCCACCACTTCGCTTGGTAGACCTCCAAAATATATATGTTTCAAGGAAAAGAAATAGGCGTCCCTATCTATCATTCCCATAAAACGCTGATGGTTGGCAGTATTCAACATCTCTGGTAAGAGGTTTAACAGTTGAATTGCAATAGGGTCTATTGTTGACACGCTGACAGTTGTGTGTCACACTCAGTTGGATAGCCCCCAACCTTGGGTAGGAGTCTCCACAAAAGCCTGATTCTAGGATGCCAGGTTAGGAGCGAGCTTCTTGGCTGTTCAAGCATCCAACTTCCTCCCATAGCAACCACGGCCAAAATCAATAGCGTGGTCCTTGGTTTGCAGCGGACAGAGTGTGCTAAGAGGTGTTCTTTCACACTGGGGCATTGGATGAACACCCAACAGCTCTGCCTACCTAGCGCGAACAATACGCAACCCTGAAAACCCTTTTGGCTTTCACCACTCCTGGCCGCAGGAGGTCATTGGTATGGGTTGTGGAAGATTGGAAGGTTGTGGAAGGCAGGGTTGGGAAGCAAGTCCTACTTGGCCAAAGATGAGGTTGATGGAGCATTGATTGGGCACGAGAACAACGTTCTCAAAGACTAACTTGTGGTTTCAATTTGTTTCCCCAAGGTTTGCAAAACTATGCCTTAACAGAAGAGGTCAAAAAGCCTTTTAGAGCATACGTCCTCCAACACAGCATTTGGAGGACGCATGATGCCCTTATCGAGGAGACCTCATCCTCCCATGAGGTTTTGGACCTTTGGTAGTGTTGGTCCATCTTGCATACCAAGAGGGGTCAAGATGTTACAAGACTAATAGAGGAGGATTATTAACATCTAGTATTCCTGTATATTCCTGTTGGCCTCTTGACCTCTCTTGGTAAGGGGGTACCACGTGCTCTAGAACATGGATTGTCTTGCTTGGCGAAGTCAAGTTTGAAACAAGTGTCTTGGCTGTGAACTCGTTGCCATGTTTGACAAAATCCATAGATTCTAAGCCCAATGGAGAGCTGGGACATCGATAATGGGAGCCTTTGCTGATTGTGACATAGCTTGAGCACACCAGTCCGAAAAGTGCCATAAAGGAATCGAACTTTGCATTCAGGATGGACACCAAGACCAACCTCATATCGCACGACGTGATGAACTCAGGAATCTTCTGCGCAATAATGTTTTCTATCCTTCCCTGTGCAAAGCACACATGCATCACATGCAACAAACAACATGGGCAGTCCATTTGAAGCTATGCAGTTGAAGAGCGAAAACCCTGCATCGGATAGCAGGTCCATAGCATCTTGCTTGCCAGGCAATGGATCTCCCAATCGAATGTCAAATGAAACAGTGGCAATGCCGTTTGCTTTCATGCACTTCGACACCCAGCCATCTCCACTGAAGACTTCAATAAATTCAATGGACTGGCAGCAGGGAAAGGAGTTTCAATCTATTGTGGAATCTTTGAGAATACCTAGCTAAACCCACTATGCCCCTAGGTCAGTACACCACAAGCCCCATCCGGAGCACCCCGCCTCTGTGAATGTGTCCAATTTCGAGTTTGCCGTGAGCAGGATGATGCACGCCATCAAAACCTTCCAGCGAGGCCCGATCGGCTTTCAGGATGGTCTGCGGACAGGCATTGTTTCCAAACAGGACTTACCACCTGTATGGACCTGTAAGGTTTAGGTCATTGCTACATATTGCAACAGTGGAGTGTCAAAATGTTTGAACCATGGCCTTCATGGAAGGGAATATTATATTACACATTCAATGGCACGCGCAAGCCAACCTTCGGAGCACCCATGAGATAGAGTCGCTGCAGAACAAGGTTCAGCTTCCATGCTTTGTCAGGGCTCAAGAGTAGCTCATCCATGGCTAAGAAATTGATGAGGGCTTCACTACAGCAGAGCCAATCGTCTGCAGATTCAACAATGGGACTGGCGAAAGGGATTGGGCAGCATTGCAAAGTTTGCACGTCATAGCAAGTGACAGTGTGCTCTTTGATTATGCAGGGCTCCCATTGGAAGTGGTACACAGCCCACCCCAAGCAAAACACACAACCAGATTAGGACACATACATCGGTATACAGCCAAACGTTTTCAATTGAATTATGTATAGAACAAACTTCTCAGAAAGAACCCTGTGCCTTTATTGGCACCATGTGTTTACTTGTCATGCATGTGTTTGATGCTCTAAACCTTTAGCCCCTCTCTGTCTCACATGGCGCTGAAGCGAGACAGGTCCACCAGCAAAGACCCCTCCAAGATCATTCTCCATGCTGGCCTTAGAAGCCGGCTGCACACGGCTGGTTGTTCCAAAGCCACAAATGGAAAGTTGCACGATTGGAAATCCTTGGGATGATTTTAAACTATTACCTGATCATGTAACCTGTGACAACTAATTGATAATCCATGGAGGGGGGCAAGTTGATCAACCCAAAGGAAAACATGTTTGTCATTGCGCAATTTTTCCTCAGAGCCAGCTACAACGGTGGCATGTGGATCATGTGGCACAGGAACCACTCCGACGCACAAAGATTGGCTGATGAGAAGACCAGGCCAGAAAGCTTTGGTGCATTGCTCCACTTTGTGCTTTTCAAGAAGCCTAGGCATTCATACATTTTCTGAAATGTATCGACGTTGGTGGAAACCATATGAGCCATCAAGAGCCATCGAAACACAGGAGCATGATAGACCTGACCATGTACCAGCTGCTACACACCCTACCGCTGTGAGGGCCCTAAGGTCGTTACCCCCTAAGAGCATAAACATTGTCCCCATTCCAGTGACTGCTTTCCCAAAACAACAATGCAAACAAGAGCTTTATCATGCTTTATCCCTTGGAACATACTGCTCTTAGTATAACTAGTAGTTCAAGTGTTGTTGCGTTGGGTTTCATCTTGCAGTCAGGTTGGATGGAGCCTACGAGGTCTTTGAGCTCTTCTCGCTCAAGCCCGCTAGGTACTCAGAAGCTGCAGCCTCTGCCAAACCATGAATGTTCTTCGCATTGACCTCTTCCGACGCCCACTTGTTCGTGGCAAATTTCCAAAAGCCATCCTGGAGGCAAATTTGTTCATGGGAGCAATTGGGAGCATGAAAGAGATGAATACCTAAGTGAATACCTATAGGCCTTGCAAGGACTTTGATCCCAAACAACAAACTGGTGACTGGTGGCAACATCAGACATGTGGGTAACCTTTAGTCACCTTGAGGACTACACAGGACAATGTGGAACCGTTCAACTGTTCGTTCATTGAGGAGCCTCGCCTACCGCAATGCTTCTGTCTCGTCCTGTCAGGTCCGCGCGCGCGCGCCACTCAGGGGAGCCAGTGTGCATACATGTGGCGAGCGCGCGCGCGCTGACCCGACAGCCACTAACTCAATAGGCAGGCAAATTAACGTTTGTTGGGGGGGCAACCTATATGCGCACATGTTTGATTTCATTTGCACCCACCACCCCCACTTTCCAACTTGTCACATAAAGTCCTCGTGGGCACTGTAGTGGGAGAGCACAGGCTTGATTGTTTTCGCAAAGCAATCCCGTAGTACTTGCCACTTCAACTTTGGAAATTCGGATTTGGGTTCCACCCTTCTCGCAAACGTCATGGCTTCAGCACCCCTTTTTCTTGTACGACTTCCTTTCCCTTCTCCCACATCTTTTTGCCCCTTTTCAGACTCCTTTGCTTCCTCTTCACAATCTTTGATCTTCTTCTCAGATTTCTCTGCTTTCACTTTTCTTTTGCGTCCTGATGGTGCTGGCTCATTGTAGTCAGCCTCAATTGGCACAGAAGCCTCAGATTGACCTGCCTTCTCTTGTTGGGGCTTCTTACGCCTTTTCTTCTCCGGCTGCTCCTTTCCTTTGTCAGGCATTTCCTTTGCATCATCAGCAATGTTTTCTTTTTCATGGTTGCTTTTTCTCTCTTCATCATCTGTACCGTTGCCTGGCGCACTGGCCATCTCATGTTCCACCTCTTTTGTCACGTGTCCTGCCAATCCCCCTGAGCTAGGCTCCTGGGCTTCATCATCCTCATGCGTCAAGGCAGCAGTGCTCTTGCCTCTTCTAAAAGCATCTTTGTTGGCGATGTTTTTCACATGAGCTTCCTTCGAATCTGTCTTCTTTTCATTCCCCTCACCCTTTGCTTCACTTGGAGTGGTTCCATGACTCTTCTCATGTGCATCATCCCCCTCCAAGTCTTCCTCTTCCACCTCTTCATCAGCCAGGTATGGCTGGTCCTCATGATCTTCTTTGTCATGCTTGGCCTTAGCCTTTGCTTTCCCTTTGGGTGTCGCTTTTGCTTTTCCTCTTCCTCTGCCCCGACTCTTGCCCTTTCCCCTGCCCTTCCCACTTTTCTCTTTGCTTTTCAGCTCTGCGTCATCATCGTCCTCTCCCTCTAATTGTTTCAACCCAAGCTGCGAGCGACGCAATACCTGGGCAAAAAGAAAAATGCACCAGTGGGACCCAGCAGGATTGGAAAGGAATCTCATGAAAACACCCCTCAGCGAGACTTGCAATGATGCTAATTGCACTCTTTGGCTGTCAAGGTCGATCTAAAATCCAAGCAACATGAACAAAACTGATACCATAAAATCTCACCGAGGCACCACTGGGGCAGAAGGCAATGCTGTAGTCCCAGGGTCACTAGCATGGTTCTTGGACATAGCCTCCATGTCACTAGGGGGCAGTAGAAGTGTGTCAGCTTGATCACCACCAAATGGGATACTCTCCATCACGTAGATTGCGTCTTGGGAAGTCTCACGCTTCGGGTTTGGCTGAACTTCTTGCTGCGCACGCCTCAACTAAACCCTCCCAAAGTAGACAATCCAAAGATACCTGAAGCCTTTTGTTGTAGTTTTGTTTCGGGATAAATGAGGAATTAGATCAAAGCCCGCATTTCAAGCGCTCTTTTGTTGAATCAACTATTGAATATTGGAAAAGTTCTGGTGGAAAAGAATTGTTCGAACATGTGAGTGAGCATCAAGCAACAACACCACATAGTGTTAGAAAATATGTGTGAATGAGATCCAGGCGCTGAGACGCATACAGCTTCTTGGCATTGTTCAATTTCATGGAAAGCGCCGAGATATGGTTTTCGATCTCAGCCCGTCTTGTGACAAAGTCACAAAAAAAAGCCTTCTCTCAGCTTTTGTTTGTCCTCACTCTTCATGGTTGTTGGGCCAGGGCTGTCTCCAATTTCGATGACTTCAGCCGGGGTGGGCTCGGGCTCCATCTCAAGCCTGGAGGTGTCATCCAACGCCATGGGACGATCACCTTCATCCTCATTGGAGTTGAACTCCATACTCACCATGCCTCCGAGCACCTTAGCCTCCTCACTCTCTTCAACTTCCGGATTCTCCTCTCTGGTGCCGTTTTGCACATCGTGATCAAGAGCATCAAGATCATGTTTTTCCAACTCCTCCTCCCCTTCTCCGTTCACATCCATGAGTGCCGCATCCACGTCATCATTCACACCCTCCTCCTCCTCCTCCACCTCGACATCGGAATCGGACACATCGATCTCTTCATCCAGGTCTGCATCGTTGTCACCAAAGACCTGGCTGTCGGGCTCCTGAGTCTGCGAGTCATTGTGGAGGTTTTTCTCCTGGCAGTTGGCGCTGGAGCTGCGGGGGTCAAGAAGCCATGTAGCAGTAGCATTGTATTCAACATGCTAGTGGGTAAAATACAGAAGTAGTTTTTCCCTTGCTCATGAATCCTCCAATGGAATTGAAAGTTGATGGTTCACGCTATGTATGCATCGCCATCTAGGACCATGAACCTTTAAATCCCAACACTTGCCATCAACAAGTTAACTGTTGAGCCAACATTGAACAGCTACAGTGAGAACACACTGGGATTGGACAAGTCCTCAGGATCGAAGACCAAGGCCAAGAGCCTCCTAAACAGCTTTCCCCTGCAAAGTTGATCACGCTGGAGCTTTCGCTTAACCAAGACCAAGAATGCCTTGGCAAGCTTAGCTTGCTTCTTGACCAGTTTGTTGGATGGTGTAGAGACCTTCGACTTCAAGTACAGCTGTTTGATCCTTGAGTGGGCTTTTGAAAGCCAAAAGAGAGAGTATAATCTTGCAGCAATTGATCAGGAGGTGTTTGAAGTAAGGTAATTTTCCCATGTTTCTTTCAGGGAAACTAAAACAAAAACACTTCAAACATGTTGTGAGTCCAGCAAAGTGTCATCTGTTCGATGTGAGGAACGCAATGCATCCCCACTTGTCCAGGCGGGTCTTGGAGTCTTCGAACCAAGGGTTTGAGAGCTTTAAAGTTATGCTCACCACACTCCACATTCACACGGACATCCGCTTCGGTCGGAACGGGCACGAGCAGCTTCCCTTGCTCACGAATCCGTTGCCGAACGATTTGGGAATCATCCCATTCATCAACCACTCCCTTCAAAGAAGCCATGGGACAGGGCTGGCTGAGCACCAAGCTTGGGCAAAAAAAGGTCTGGGGATGGAAGAGAACAAGCTGCATGTTTGCAGTCACAATCCCCAAGATGGCAGTTGACTTGTTGTTTTCAAGATGGCTCCATTGATACTTCCATTGATTTTACAACACACCATCAAAGTGCCTAAGAACTTGGGTCCCCCAAGTCAAGTTTAGAGCTATCATCTCCTGCCAAAGACCGCCATCAACTCATTCAACTCCAGCTGGCTGAGGTCCCAGACCCTTCAACCAGACACACGGCCCAGCGCGGGCCGGAAAAAGATGCTGCACGCTGCAGCTGTGGCCGGCAGGGTGATGGGACACGATGCTGGGCAAGGATCCCGCCCAAGACCGATCGATGATGATAGGGATTGTTTCATGATAAGGTCATGGTAGTCATGTGGGTGATACTGATCCTAGGTGTTCAAAGGTTGATCCTGAACAATGGATGCCACCAATCTTCAAAAAAAAGGTCTTTTCCAAAATACGCCCTTTTGGTCAAAAGGCAGCCTTTCGAAGCGAGGGACGAATCTTGAAAGTGACCTTCAAAAACGAAGGACATTCAGGATGCAGGTATATATAGGATGATATATATATATATGGAGATATGATGAGCTATGCTTGTCTCTCGTTCTGGTCTCTCCAGTTCCACCTGTTTCACGGTACTCTCCACTTCAACTCCACGCTCCACGCTCCACCCGCTTCCGCCGGGTCCGAGATCGATCCAGGTCTCTTGATCCAGTCGGTCCCTCGGTCCGAGGAAGCCCACCTTGGACTTTTGTGAGCAGGTCCTCGGCATGCGCCCCGGGCCGGAACGTGCGTTAGCTGAGAGGTTTTTGGCGGATGCTGGCCCAGGGGTTGAAGTTCCAATGGGTTTTTAGACGTCCAGCTGGTGGATGAAGAAGCAGTTGGGGGTGAGGCCTATAGAATGGTGCAGGCCTAGGTTTTTGTATGAACCATTGAAATATATACCTATATGTTTTACGTAGACTGTACCTGATCTTTCAAGTGACTTGTTTTGTGGGCTGGAAAAGAAAGGTTTACGCAGGTTTGGTTTGCTCTGACCTTTGTTGGCCGACCAAGACAACTCACTGACCTTTGCAGTTGTAAAAAAAATGACTTCTGCAGTTTGGCGTTGTAGAACATTCTTGTTTCGGGTGGCTTTATATAGTACCCCACCTTCCAGTTTGTCAGGGCTTGCTTTAGTAGCGACCGTGTGGACCGATCGCGAGTGGGTTTCGGGTGGATAGTTTTTTCATGTTATTTCATGATGTCAACATGACCTTTTCCACCGTCAAGATGACCTTTTCCAGACTCATGGACCGTCCGTGAAGCACCGGTACGGATGATCCTCGGAGTCCGCGTGTACAGACTCCACAGATGGAAAGATCGGAAGTGGTTTCATCATGCGGGTTCGGTCGCTCTAGGACGAAGAAAGCATCAAATCGTAGCTGATGAGTTTTGCCATGCTTTGCCTCGGAATGTCGCAGTCCAATCATTCGATCCTGTAATAGCTGCTAGGGCCGCCCACCATCCCAGAGAACAGAGCTTCGACCGGTTACCGGAGTTCTTTGAACCGGGTGAAGTATACCTCCTGTCGTAGAAATGACCACGATTGAACGATGCTGAAACTTGAACAAGACACAGCAAGGAATTCACTCGCTTGTTTTGTTAAACAGCTGCCCCGCCTTTTCTCTAGCCACCTTTCCCCTATCCTCTCACGTCTGTGTCACCACGAGTCTTTTGAACAAAGGCGTGTGCTGCGGCACGAGGAGAACACAAGCGCCTGAGGTGGGATTTCGCGCTGCGTGCGCGCAACGACCTGGCCCTGGTGTTTGATTGAATTGATCATAAGAGTTCGCTGAGAAAAAGTAGCTATAGGTTCTTTATGGTTCTTTAACGCTCTTCCGCTTGGAATTATCAGTGATGCTCAAGATCATCCTGAAACGGGGGCTATCGGTGATGTTCATCGTCATCATATATAGGCTTCACATGGCTGACACGGCTTCACATGATCCAACGGCCTTTTTGCACCAGGGGTTTAAGTGGGACGGTGTGTGGAACGCCTAGCGCATCCAGTGGCCACTAAAGCAGGCAACCGATGATTTCAGCTACTGATCAGTTGAAGCAAGCAGTAGTTAGACTCCACAACTGACATGGAACTCTGATACAGCTTCGAACAGGTCTTCGACGTAGTTCAGGCTGCAGTTCTCACCTGCATGGCTTGCTCAAAACGAACTTTGTGCAGAATAGATTGCTCCGAGGTTATCACCTCCCAGTTTCCACCACTGCTTTTGTTTGTGTTGAAACCGACCTGGGCGTGGTGTTTTTGCAGCTTCCAAGGGGTCTATGGATTCTTTTCAGCTATAATTACACTGTAACAACCTTCAAGCACAAGTTGAATCATACAACACACACCAGCCGCTTGCACCTAGAGGTTGGAACTTGCCTGGAATATAGATTATTGTTGTTCTTATTGATTATTGATCGTCAACATCTACTGCTAGGGGTCAATAACTTTGGCAAGTCTCAGCTTGATCCTCCGACCACGCTTCCCGGGCCACAAGGCATCACCTGCAATGGGCCCTTCAAAACTGCATGGAGCAAGACCATGGTGGGCTATGACCTGGAGGTTTCTCGGTACAGTGAATCTTATTGAGATTCTTTTTGAGCTTATCATTGGTCAGTGAATCTTTTGAGGACACCTGTGCAGGTTTAATGGGTGTCTTATGGTGTCTTGCAGAAAGGTCGTGTGACTCAGGATGATTGTTCCATCAACTGTTTTTGCATTGAGCGGCCAATGTTCATATGAAGCTACACCTGTTCAAGCTTCTTTGGCGATCCCTGGCAACCCCAGTCATCCCAAAAATCTCAGGAACCAAAGAACTGGGGCAGTCATGTTCAATAAATCTGATCTTCAGAGATTACTGACATAAGACTGATAATATGACTGACATAATTACTTGCTCCTCTCTTCGAGCGGTCTCGGTCATCGAATTTGTCGATCGGTCGATGGTGTGTCCAGTGGGCGTAGGACCGGGCCTATTGCATGGAGCTGACGTACAACTATGGATCCTTGGACAATCCGAGACCATCCGCGGTCTTTCTTTTGGTCACATGGCTGCGGATTATAGCCATATAGCTTGGAGCTGCTGTGGCGCTTCGGTGTAGATCTCGGTGGTCGCCGTATCATTAAAAAAGTCCCTCCTCGGGGTGTGACATGACCTACCAAAAGAAGCCCATTTGTGAGCTGACTAAGGCTACACGCTACGATGGGTATCCTGAAACCAGCTCAAAGCACCTCACAACCCGCAGAGCTGCACAGGACTAAAGCTGCAGTTACTTTGCCCAACACTATATATGATGGGTATTTGGGGGTTCTACGGGGTCGCTCCATACTGGTTTGCAGCGGTTTTGCGTACCTATCACGATGGGAACTGCTGATTACGGATGTGCTTAGGTATCTACAGGAGTTTGACAGCTTCACCCCGGAGTTTTGGTCTAGAATTTAATATCACTACACACTACTACAGTAACACTGCAATGCGCACCCTTTCTTCGTGGGTGATGGGCTCCTGGCGAGCAAGCCTTCAAGCCAAGACTTCCGCCTCGAGGATTAGACGATCCACAGAGCTACAAGCCCGGCAAGGGCTTGATGGAGTTCGGCATTTTCGTGCCCCTCGGCGAAATCGACACGAAAGGCGGCGAAAGGCACGGAGTCGATGGCGGTTTCTTTTTGGTAGGGCTGAGGCTGTGCCGCGTTCTTTACTTTTCGCACAGCCCACATCAGGCCATGTCTTTGGATTCCTTGCCACCCCTTCTGATATTTCTACATCAGACAAGACATGGCAGACAGCACGATATCAAACTCATGGACAACCATTGCGGTCTTACCCGGCGAGTGTTTGAGTGGAGTCCCTCCAGCTGGAGAAATTAGACAGCCAACATTGGTCAGGAGCGGGCAGAACAGTATTCCAAGAGAAACCCAAATGGATATCATGGCTTGACTGTCCTCAGGCGTACTCTTGGACCCTTAGCATCCTTTAGTCCCTTTGGTTGAGAAGGGATTTCGTAAAGGACCACTTCAAAAGGTTAAACCGAGTTAAACCCTTAGCAAAGGACCCATGGACAGCCAGGCTGGGTTGTGCTTGAGAAGCTGCTTCAGAGGAACTTCTGTTCAACTTGGAGATAGGCAGAGAAACCTTCCGACGATTTGCCCCAATCAAGACGGGCCTGCGGGTTGTCCATGTCACAAACAAGACTTGTTGAGCTTCCAAAAAGATTACAGCAGTTATATACAGATGTCCTCCAACGTGATGATAGATGATTGAAGATTTAGATCTCCACCTCTTTGACATGCTCCAGCCAGCCAGGAGATATCCACCTTCACAAGCTTTGATCCAGATCCGAGATCTGAGGCCAGATGTGAAGGCAGCCAAGATGGCTGCTAGCAAGCTGGGCTATGGAGAGGCACGAGGGCGATGAAAGTTGGATGGACTCAATGCTCGAAGCCTCCAACCCACCGACCTCCTTTGTGAGAGTTTGGCCATCGTTTTCAGGTGGGACTGAAGCAGATGGTTCTCTTCATTTGTGGTATGAGATCATCCGACTTCACCTGGACTAGTCCCCCAGTTCCTCAAACTCGACATGCCCGCGCCCCATCACGTGCCCGCGCACATGGCCACGCGCTGGGGGGGGATGGTCAGGTGCCCGATGGCACGATCATTGGTCCTGACTGCTATCGCTCCTGGGCGAAACTGGGCGAAGTTGGCTTCTGGGAAGCCCCAGGAAACGGGGGGGATCACCTGCCTAGCCCCGGGGACTGGGGACCCCCGCACTGACAACAAGAACCCGTGGAAATGGTGATTGGTCTCCAAGAAGTGTGACTAGAGTTGTTTCAGAGTAGATGGCACTGGCACCCGAAGATGTCTTTAGATGAGGATCCCAATAGACGACCGAAAACTGGGGGCTCTTGTGCCATCGCTCAGTGGCCGTAGTTTTGGGGAACCCACATGCAACTCGTCTTTTGCATCAATGCACCAGCAAATGCCGTGTCTCTGGATTAGCACCTCCAGTTATTGCAAGCTCTTCGATCAGAATGACATGGCAATCTTCAGGTGTTTACAACATGTTTTGGCATCCCGCCTATATGCGCAATAGATTTGAACGATAGAATAGGATAGGATAGGATAGGATAGAATAGAATGGATAGAATAGAATAGAATAGAATAGATAGAATAGATTATCATATGTGTTCAGCAACAATCCAGGATTTGTCCATATTTGTCCCATGTTTCACAGGCACACCACTTGGTCAATCACCTTGTCTTGATCCTCGTTATCCAAAACAGAAAGAAACATGACAAGATTCCGTTGACTTCGACCTCGACTGGGACCTCGACTGATTCACCTCGACAAAGGTCGGCACCGGTCGATGCTTCCTTCGAGTCGATCGGCCCCGATGAAAGTCCGAGGTTTTCGACTTCTGCCACTGCCTGCTGATCGCAGTGAACGTTTCCTTTATGTGCCGGCTGCTGCAGTTCAGAGGATATGAGGATTGTGGGACTGATGCAATAGCGCGCTCCTGAAAATCACTGGAAGTGGTGCAGATGGAGCAATTCGTGAGCAGCTCCTTCAGCCCTACAACCTGCCGTGCCCCTCACCCCGTCAGGCGGGGCCCGCGGGCCTGCGCTCCGCTCACCCCTTCACTCCGCAGAGGTTGATGAGCTCCGTCCACTTTAAGATTCTGGGCGTAAAGGGATTCAATAGTTTGCTCATCCAAGGTATCCAATATCCCCAAGCGGCTAAGTCACGTAAGGAATCTATATAAATCTGCTACCCGGTTGGATCCTGCTAATCCCCTTTGAGAGGGTGATTGGAGACCCTTTTGAGAAGGTATTGGGATCATTCAGGATTCCCTGCCCCAGGATTGCCAGCGTCCGCCCGAGGTGATGTGCCGCTCGGGAAACCTGGACCAGACCGTGGGCTTCTACAAGGAGGCAGAAAACGTACATAGTATAGGTAAACTGTGGAATCGAACGCGAACAGTATACGCGAACAGTATAGTGGAAGGTAAACCTATGTATAGATCACGGCTTCTTCGCGTTCGCAGTAAACTGTGGATTCGTTTTCCCGTGATGTCGCGTCTGTAAATTTGGATGATTCATGATGATCCCCATGCAAGGAGTTTCTTTGCAGAGCTGGTACTGAGGACCCTGCCCCTCATCAGAGTTTGCTTTAATATGTTGATTACATATATGAGAGAGTATAAAATCACCCCCATGTAAGAAATTAGTATTCACATGTCCGCTTTTCTGAAAGCATGCTCAATCCCCTGTAAAGCGATAAGGAAAAATACGATAACCCCCGATCAATCTTGTGAAAACGCGTGCACACACAAACGGAAAACCTACTACTGTTCCAAATTGTCAGGGTCTATGCATGACTGCTGTACAGAGCTGGGAGGGCTTGGACCGCTGTAGCCTTGTGCTACAGCACTGTTGTGCCACATGGTTTTCCAACTTGCTGCCATGCTTGAAGACACATTCAACCATATTATATCGATTGCTCTTAACAATTACAAATCTATTTATGGAAGAAATTCGACCGGTTCGTGGAACATCCGAGCTTCGAACGAAGGATCCTAGAACGGATCCGAGCTTCGAAGAATCTCTGAAGTCAGAACCTCCAAAGAACGGTGCTTTCTCACGCAAAAGAAGGGTTTCTTCCGCGAGAATTCCATCCATGAGATCTACATCCAATTATAAACGATAAGATGCACCCATCACATCCCATCACTGGACTGATTTCTTTCACACAGCGGCCAGTAGCTTCCAGCTCGGCCAGCTTGAGCTGGAGCTGCACATGAGCTCAGCATCCCGCGTGAGGTCTTGGGTATGGTAGATGCTGACGTCCCCTCCGACGTGAAGCCAGCGACGGGTGCGGGCAAGACCGCGGCGGTGAGCAGCTTGGCGCTTCGAGGATCGAGGAAAGGTGAAGAGCTGTGGCGTTGTGAAATCGTGTGGAGGGATTGAAGACAGGTGAGCTACACACGTATGCTGGGTGAGCAAGAGGCAACACTAAGTGTGTACAAGTTGCGTACAAGGGAAGCTGTGTGAACCCCTGGTGATTCTTTGGGGATCACCAATGGGTTCACTTATGTCTTAGAAGACTGCAACACGTGCTATACACACTACATATACTCGCTAATCGTCGAATGGCCTCTTTTCCTGTGTCCAAGGCTACACCTCCAAGACACATCCTCATCAACGTGAACCCGTGCTGCTGGTTTCTTCACTTCAAGAGCTTGACTGATCGGCCAACCTCAGGGGATGGGTGGGGCCCGGGGATGTCATTTTCATGGAAAAGAGATGGAAAGAGGGTACCTGAGCAGGTGTGCCAGTCGGGCAGTTTGGGCTTTTGAGTTGGTGTGTGTGTGTGTGTGTTTGTGTTTGCACCTTTGTGCACAGGAATTAAACTTACGTGATGTGTTTGGTCCATGAGTTCATTGCATCATGCCCAGCATTCCAGCAGGGGTGTGTTCCTTGTTCTGTTTTTGTTTTCTTTTTTCTCTGGCCTAGCAGTGCACAAGTGTTGCTCTCTGACCATTTAGGGACGATTCCTGGTGTGGATCAACAGCCTTCAGGCTTCTTCCCATGGCTGGCAGCTTCTCACCACTGACTCGACAGTGCCCGTGAAGGTCCATGAAACCATCCGTTGCACCATTCATGGAACATCATGGAACCATCCATGGAGCCAATCATGGAACCATCCATGGAGCCATTCATGGAACCATCCATTGAACCATACATGGAACCATCCACAGAGCCATGCATGGAACTATCCATGAAACCATCCATTGCACCATTCCTAGAACATCATGGAACCATCCATGGAGCCAATCATGGAACCATCCATTGAACCATACATGGAACCATCCATAGAGCCATGCATGGAACTATCCATGAAACCATCCATTGCACCATTCATGCAAAACCATGGAACCATCCATGGAGCCATTCATGGAACCATCTATTGAACCATCCATGGAACCATCCATAGAGCCATGAAAACAAGCTAGTTGAGTCGCTGTGACCTCAGCTACCTGGTTGGTCGGTGTCCATCATCAAAGGCTCCCGAAGGGCTCGGATTCTGGGTCGCTGACTGAGGTGTGGTACGAGGACGAGCAGAAACCGGAAATCACTCCATGGGAAGGCCGCCACGCTTTGGGAGTCTTGGCCTGATGTTCCATGATTTTTACTATGCAACCAAGATTGGGGAAGAAGCCCTCAGAAGTTCTGCTAATGCAAGACCTGCTACTGTAGAAGACCTTTCAGAGTACTTTGACCCTTCGGTGCCCAGTGGGTGCCCTGGGTGCCCCTGCCGGCTGCCAGCTGACACAAACGCTTGGAAGGAGATGATGTGAAGGTCCACGGACCTTCTTGGATGAATCAGCATGAATTCATCCCCTCGCTCCAATCCACGACAGAGACCCTCGCTCCAATCCTGCCGTAAAGAAGGTCGTTCTCCCCTTTTTTGGGGGTCTTGGGAGGTCGTGCTGTTTGAAATAGGGCTCATGCCATGTCCATGAGCCATGTAACAATGAGTGTGACAGGGAGGGTTATTGTGGTAATTGATCCGCAAGATCATGCATCGCGATACCAAACCACGGACCTCCAAGGAGCCCATCAAGGAGCCTATGTATGGCACCCCAACCTGGTATGGCAACCGCCAATCAAGGAACCCTGAACCCGCTCTCATTGTGTTGAATCCGCTCTCATGGTGTTGAAGTCGTTTTTTGTGTCTTTTTTGGTCTATCAATGGCCTATCAGGGCCTATGGGTCAAGTTCCAAGATGTTTCAAGGGGAGTTATTAAACAGTTAAACATGGTTTCAATAAAACGTTTAAACGTTTGAGAAAAGGCAAGACTGCAAGATCCGGAAAAAAAACAGTGTTGAAACAGCTCGTGCCGCATCAACCCTCACTGCTTCCCACACCGAGGACTTGATGCAGAGCAAATCAAAGCTTTGCATGCAAGGCTGTCGGATATCGGGTGTCGACCCGCGTTCGGATATAGGAAAGACCTGTGGTGCGTCGATCCCAGATCATGTGAGATTCGAGAGCCAAATGGCTGGGAAGGAATGAGCGGGGAGTTCTAAATATACTTAAGGCACCCGAGTATGTACATTGTTGATTGTTTAAGTGCAGATTAATAGGTTCAGATGTAAACCACGGAAGACGTATCCGGTATAGTTTATCAATCCATATCAATGCCAAGATGATATTCATTCTAGTGAACTGCAGCGGACTAACTGGGTCGACTGTTCGGGGTACCTTGCGGGTGACCCGCGCATTGGACATCCAATTGACAAGCTCATGTTTGTACTGGGTGATTGTGTTACAGTGGTGTTAGAGTAGATGGCACTGGCACCCAAGGATGTCTCTAAAAAAGTAAAAAAAGGGGTCCTTCTAAACACCAAAGTTGGGAATTGTGCCATCTGCTCTGAGACCACGGTATATTATGTTACATGACAGCGCACATTTACATCAAACCACTTCATGGGGAGAAAAGAAACATGAACATCTATATATATATATATACACATGTAACCTATGTTAAACTATGTTACGCCCAGAGAAACCTACCGCAAGCTTTGGATATGTTTTGACTGTTTGGCATGAGGACATCTCCAACGTGAGTCTTCAGAACACGAGGGGTCCATCAGGCCCCCCCGTCAGACGCTGTAGACGCCTGTGAACAAAAAAAGTGCAGACTGCATTCAATGGAACTCCGGTGTCATGTACCATCACGTACCCTCGCCCCGTGAGGGTCATTGGTACGAGCCATTCGACGTATCCGATGTATGTACTTGCGTAGGTATCAGTTGCACCAGTCCTGTATTTTGCTGCGAGGTACCAGAAAGAATTTCCGGACAAGATCATGCGACTCGGATGATGCGACCGTGCTGGAGGTTTCGACGTCCAAAGCTTCACTCGGTCCAAGTACGACTTGCCCACATACGGTAATTAGTCACAGCAAGGAGTGAGCAGATAGTTTTGGTGTTGATTCAAATGAGTTGACTCTGGACACATACGCTGGGAAAAATAGGTGTTTGAGCATAGGGAGCATAGGAGCTGGCACCAAGAGATTGTGGTTTCCAAATTTGAATTACGTGCCCCTGAGAAAAAACTGCATTTGCAACAGGAGGGTTCCATGCGGGTGTAGCCTAGGGTTCCATGCGTGTTTCCTTGTTCGGGAGGGTAGGGTCTGCAGCCCCCAACGACGCTTGGAATCACAACAGCCTGGCGAGCCAGAGTCATAGCTTGGAAATCAGGTAACAGGTGGAGTAGTGACTGGGTTGGTCCTTTTCCCATCTTTTTCCTATTTCCCCGTGCTTATCGAAATGCCACTTGGTCATGACTAGTCATCTTCAATGACATGTCAGAGCAAATCATCCCCAGTCACACCAGTTGGAGCATCCCTCAACAATTATAATCACCCCCATAGCCATCTCAAGAACCTGCCAAAAAAGAACAAAACAGCTCTCTCCATACTAGTTCTCCATCCCCAACAGCATCTTTTCGGCTAAAACCCCGCCTCTTTTCAGCTTCGTTCACCGGTCAGTCCAGTCCTTGTCCGCATCGGTCAGTCGTCCCAGGCATCAGGGCGACGGAGGGCCCATCTCCCTCCAGGCGCGCCTGCCGCGGTGGTCGCGTCTTGGGTCTGGGAGGCGGTGTGAGAGAATGGTCTTGAGGGAAAGTCGGAGGGGTGGTAACAGGAACAGCTGGTAAGGGATGGGACGGCATTAGATGAAGCTCCCAATCTGGGTGCTTTGCTGCTTCAATGTTCACACCTGTATCCTGCTGTGGTATTTTTTCCTGCTTTTGAGGCATACCGGTGGAAAAGGGGGGGGGATGACAGGTCAAGAGGCACTGCGGCAGCACTGCGTGCAGATGCTGTGTTCATTTGGGAAGGATCTCGTGAGGTTGGAAATCAAAAGTCATCCAACCAAGACGGTCGGTGCCTTTGCCCCACTTCAGCTCAGTGAGTAATTCTGCTTGGATTCGTAGATGATGGTTATTCCATGTCATTCCTGCATATCTATCCAGCATTCGTAGACGATGGGGCCAACTGAAGGTCCTTACCCCAAACATTTGTGAAGTGACTCATGCTAGGCTCCATTGGTTGCGCATTCTGGGAAGTTTGCCCTAGTCCTGCAGAAGCAATCCAAAGTCAACTGGACGTTCCGCTGCAGGAGAAGCTCGGAACTCTTTTCATCTTCATCGCAAGGGACATTGATGGTTTCTCGGCACAGAACGGCTTCGGAATCGAACGTTGCTTTTGGAATGGTCTTCTCCTGGCAGTCCAAAAGAAAAGAAAGAACCCACAGCTTTGGTCTTATTTGTTCATTCTACAGTGTGACAAGGGGGGGTTGAGGTGGCTTTTGGAGCGTTGAGCTCCACGTTGAGCTCCAGATGTTTTTGGGAAACAATGATGAAAAGGAACACCAAAAGCCACTCTTCAAGCCAAGCAGACATACATCATAATGGTCCTTTGAGTGTTCAGTCAGCACATGCGCTGAGTCTAAGTAACTCTATAGGCATGTAGGTAGGTAGATGGAATGGATGGATACATAGGTAGATAGACAGATTGATAGACAGACATATATAGATTGATCAGAAAGATAAGAAAAGAACAGAACAGACAAGAAAAGAACCAAAATTAGAAAGAAAGACGGGAAGCATGAGAAAGACTGAAAAGAAGACTGAAAGAAAGACCTAAACATTGGGAGTTATATATAGATAGTTATAGAGATAATACATGATAATACTTCGATGGTGGCGGGTTTCCTAATGAATGGGTGCTTGGAAATGAGATAGGTAGGTAGGTAGGTAGGTAGCCAGCCAGCCAGCCAGCCAGCCAGACAGACAGACAGACAGATAGATAAGTCGTAGAAGACCAAGAGAGCCTCATACATGTCACCACTGGCGACATGTCTACAAAACCCAGGTGTGCAACAACGACAGAAAGCGGTTTCAGAACACAAAAAACATGGTCCCCCCTGTGTTGGTTGCCACTGCCCCGAGACGTGTTGGTTGCCACCCTTTCCTCGTTGAGGCTACGAGATGTGCTACGTCTCGCGAGAGACAATGCTGCCGGCCGTGGTCGAAGCAGTGACCAACTACGATGGCAAGGCGAAGCAATGGGCCGACATAAGGAAGGTAGCAGTGAACATCAGGGTTGAAATCACCCAGGCGCTCCATGTATGGCAACCATGGGAAAAACCACCCATTACTATGCAATGATCCCTTTTCAACCACTCCAATGTAAGTAAATATGCAATACATGTAGTGTTTGGGACATGTTTAAGATGATCAAACCTCCTTGTGTTTGGGGGGGTCACACCAGGACTCTCCAAGGATTGTGATTTTGAGGTAGGGTCAGCAACAAAACCCACTCGACCTGCGCCTCTTCGGCGCCCGCACGGCGCGCGCCGGTTGCGCGAATGCGAGGCACTAGATTGGGCAGCGAGAGGGAAGCGAATCGACAAGATCGCTCTGGCGGGGAAGCAGGCGACGCAAATCCGACGATGAAATCCTATGAAATCCGATATACCATTTGAGGTGTGAACAGTGCCCGCATGCTTTTGCATATCTGAACAGAGTGAATTTAGAGGATCCCCCTGCGGGATCTTAGAGGTTAATATTTATAGGACTGTTGTTTCTAGTGTGGCCCCATGTGGTTTTTGTGTGCAAGAATAAGTTTTGCTGCCTTCAGATTGCTGATAAAGGAAGAAGAAAGCCGAGGGAGATCTGATCCAACCTGCAGGTGGAAGAGCTACTCTCCAAGCACTCTGTAGCAGCTTGGTGAAGAACGGTGTTTGGCAGCGCAGGGCCTGAAGCCCCATCCGGTCCATGAGTCGAGGTCCCAGCGGTCCCAGCGTTTGTGTTCACCACTTGGGCACCTGTTCTTTTGGAGTTTGTTTCATGTTGTTTCTGTTGGAATTGAAGGGATCCCTCATGTTGTCCGCCCTGTTTGTTTTTTCTTCCTATATATTCTTCTTCTTCTTCTTCTTCTTCTTTTCTTTGCGAGGGGGTCTCAACCAGTTCCGAAACAAGAGCTCATCATGAGCTTGTCGGACATGGGTGGAACTGTCAAAAGTTTCAGGTAGAAAGGCAGAAAGGCAGATCTCCTCTTATAAATATGGTTCAACAAATTAAGACATGTATGTTCTGTATGGTACATCGTTTTCTATGTGGGGACCTTGTTGTGGACCAAGTCCCAATGCCTCCATTGGAAAGAACTGCCTCCATTTACGATGAACATCCAAGCCGCTTAGTGTGATGGATGGTGGGGATCCCGGGTTTGTTGAGGTGTTCACACGTTTTCTTGTTTCACCCATCCCCCCCAAAAGTGGCAGAGCTATGCAGAATTATGCAGGGCTAATCCAAAAGTCAAGAAAACATGTTTCAGGGCTGCCTGGAAATGTGAAGATTGTTGTTATGCCCTGTTTATAGTGCTCTTTGTAGATGTTGCAAGAAGACTTTCCAGGGACGATGGCGTTGCATGAGCCTAAAACATTTGGGTCAGAAATTCAGAAACACGCATTTTCACGGAAGAGCTGCTTGTCCTTTGATCAGAAGCTCAGTCCCCGAGGTCTTGTTTTCGAAGGAATGGTGCCCTTTTTGCAAAAAGGCGGGTGGCACATGTGCTCGCATGCGTACGCTCGCGACGGCACTGCTCGTGAAGAGGGACTGTGTTGACTAAGAAAACCCGACCCCAAACCTCGCTAAGCTTGAGGTATTTCCTAGTATTTGCACCTATATAGTATATATAGACAACCAACGAAAGGATGTCCAATGGAAGTGAATAAGTTGTGTGCTGACCCATTGGACGTTCTTTGCATGTATAGATTCACTCCATGTACCTTCATGTTAAGAAGGGCTCAAAAGAGACTGAAGATCTACGTCCGGCCCCTTTTGGCTGACTATCAAACTGACCTGCCACACCACAACCTGACGAGGGAGTGTCGCTGACCACATAGATTGACATAGACAAAAACATAAGTTACTGACCCTGGTTATATAGACTGCATCTGATTGGTTGGAGCATCTTCTATTTGAAGAATTGTTTTTGCCTACTCCTGGGAACTTCGGCAAATATATATATATATATTACTGTATATGCTGCTTCGATTCGATTCCAGCCTGTAGAGGTGCTGAGAGGCTCCACCAATGAAGCAACATCATGCAACATCCATTTTGGGGGGAAGGCTCCACCGACGTTGACCTGACAGAGTTAACCATTCAACTTGGTGTGGAGAAAGCAGAGACTTTACAAACATGATGGATGTTTCATCTGTCCATTTCATGAAATGATGGAGAGAGACTTCCAGCAACGATGGCTCTTTCAACCTTTTTCATCTTTCCATCATCCTTTCTCCCCCGCAAGAATCGGGTCCCGACAGCCCCGACAGCCCGCAGTGGTGTCGAACGCCACGTCCTGAGGCGAAGGACGCCTTCGAAAGCATCGAGGCCTCGATCTTCATCAAGGACCGTCCACCCGTTGCTCTGAGAAGCTGTTTGGTGGCCTTTTTCTACGGAGATTGGCGGTTTTGTGGCTTGTTTGGGGTCTCAGAAGTCCTCTCAAAAAATGACCTTATAGATCTTGTAGACATGATCCTCGTTGCTATATACCGACATCCTAAAATGAGGGTTGTCGACCACGTTTTTTTTGGGCATGTTATATCCTTATATAAAATAGATGTCACCGACACATTTCTTGGTTGGTCAAATGATAGCTAGCTCAGTCATTACTTTGACAAGAACTGACCGTTTTTTACATGTTCCTAACTAAATGACTCGTAAGACCATTGTTTTGTGAAAGTCATTTTAGTGGACCCATTTCAATGTAATATGGGTGTGCTGACCTCACTTTCTGGTAGCAACGGGGATGTCGTTCCATGTTTGTTGAAAGATGTATCGAAGCAGAGATGTGTGACGTGCGTGTGCCAATGATATCAACTCAAATAGTAGCCTCTTCAATGCCATGTCGGGCACACCACTCTCTTCGGGCCCTTCGGAGCGACCCAAAAGACGGTTTTTCTTGTGGTCTCAGAATAGCTCGTGTGATTAAGTTAATTAGGTCAATAGTGAACATATATGTTTGATGAACTGGCTCTTCTCTTCAATAACGAATGTTAGGTCAGTATATGTCTAAGATGTTTGATCAACTGGCTGTTTTCTTGGACCCTTTTTAGTCTCTCCGTGTGTCTCATTGGCAAGGTTAGGCATGTTCAAGTTCCGTTGACGAAGGTACCATGGCTTTGGCTCTTCAATAAACCATGTCTTCTGGTACAAAAACAAGATTTGACCAGGTGTGCGGTTTCTTGGTGACATGGCCCGGTCTTAGTAGACCCAAGGACAGATCAAGACCTTTTCAAGCCGCCTGTGTGGGAAGAGGGTGGGAGTCAACTAGTCCCACTAAACTAGTCTGACTGATGGCCTAGGTGCACCAACCAGTCTTTGAGAGCCAAATATACCTTGGGTGTGCCATCTGCGATCTGCGCCATCCACACGCCGCTAGCCCTAGCTGCTTCCTCCGGCGAAACCGCCGAAACGGCTCAGCCTCCGAGGAGTTAGAGGATTCAGCGCCTTGGCCCGTCCAGCGATTCGTGTCATGATTCATATGTGTGTGGACTACGTAGTAGCTACTTGCTCCGTTCGGTTCGTACGGCCAGTTTCGCCCCCGTTCGTAGCGTCCGATCGCTCCGTTCGAGTCGCGATGCCAGGATCTCCTAGTAGCTTTCTTGTTACTAGTAGCCGCTGTGTGGTTTGCCACACTGACGGGTCCCAAGGGGGGGGAGACCCCGGACATGTCCCGTTGGCGTTTTCTTCCAAGGTCATGTTCGGGGGAGAGGTCATGGTTGTGAACGAATCTGATTCGCTTTCTTGTCGAAGTTCTGAACTGCGCTGGCTCGACATGGCTTTGGGTCAAGATCGTGCCTCCAGTCTTTGTTTTTCAACTGACTGAAGATGCTAAAGGTCTGTGGGGCTAAAAAATGAATCCTTCAAGGATGGGTCATAGAGTTCTTCAGCTAATCCACGGACATGTCCATGCATGTCCATGTTCCTCTCCCCAATGATTTATATAAATGCTCGGAGGCAACGCCTATACATCCTGATATATCCTGTGTGTCTCTGTGTTACAGTGTTTTCCAAAACAAAGAACATGTGGAGCGCTTGCAAGAAGAATCCCCTATTTGATTTGATGATCTTTGATGTTGTTCTTCCCTGAAAGCCGCACCGCTTGTTTCAGGCGTTCCAAATGTTGGTAGAAAGGAACTGAAGGATAGATCTGAAAACAGGTGTCAAAACCTGGAACTTCACGGCCACCAATACAAACATATTGATCATATTAATAATACTATAACTTACTATATATATCTATTATATATTATATATTTTTTACGCTTTTATGTATTAATATGTGCATGTCTATCAAGCTGTTGGAAGTCAGAACTTTCCCCACCTTGGCCTTTTGTTCAGGCTATTGTATTCCGGGAGCTCTTGACCACTTCGCTCCCCATGGGACGCTACCCACGCGACGAGCCGTTCTTGTCTTTTGAACAAGGAGAAGAAGCCCATCGTTGAAGAGCCAATGGCCTTCCAAGAATACCTGGCGGTGCCTGCCCCAGGTCTGTTGTGAATTCTTCTTTCACCAGTTGGAAGCTTTAAAGTGTATTCGGCTCAAAGAGTTGTAGAAGGTGGTCAACTCAAGTTAGATATTAATTGTTCAAGTTTTGGAGACTGGGACTTTCACATTGGGACCCATCGTCGACCTTCTCTTGTAAACCAATCGCTTCATGCCATGGACCCCGGGTCAACCATCCCAGGTACCAATAGAATTCAATGGCTGAGCACCTGGGGCATGGCACTCGAAGCCCCAAACGACCCAGGGAGACGCTTGACCTCCTCCGTAGCTTGACCTCCTCTGGAGCCACCCAACCGGTCGGTCCGCTCGAGCGGTCGAGCCGTCGAACGGAGGGCAGGGCTGGGAGGGGGCTGAAAAGCTAGATTCGGAGAGCGAGTTGCTTGTGGCTGTAAACAAGGGGAAAAAACAAACAAACAAACAAACACACAAACAAACAGTTGTTTGGTGCCTCTCTTGGTTTTTCTCTCGACTGACACATGCTGCAAGATGACTCTGGTAGTTCAGATGACTCGTCAGGCCAAAACCAATGCTGGGAAGAGTGTGCCAAAGGCAGCAGAGGGGCCGGAAGGAGCATAAGCTCAGGCAGTGACTTTAAATCGATTTAAAAGAACAGGGAGGCACCCTTGGGAAATCTTGTGCTGACGGAGGTGTCGCACATGTTTTAACTTTATCTTTATTTGTTTGTGTGTTTACCATAAATGTGTGTGATATGCCGCACACTGGAGCAGCTACCAAAAATATGTTCAATACCATTCAATGTTTATCCATCGAGAGCACAACACAACCGTAGTTTGCTTGACTAATTCTTGCAAACCTCTACATATTGGTATGAAAACACTGGGTTCAATCTTCCGTGCTTTGGACTCCCACAGTAGGTTTGGGTAGAACTTGGTAGAACTGAAACCAGTTCCCCCCCCAAGGTTCTGAACTCGCAAGTTCCCCAAGTGCTTTCCAAAAGTTCTTTCCCCATGCCGCTCCACATCCCGTCTCAGATGTATTGGGATGTGAAACAGTGTCTAGCCATGCTCAAACACTGTGTCTAACACCGATTCCTCCTCTGAAGCCGCAGCCGTCCTCCGTCGAAGCTGCAGCCTTCCGAACCGTCGCTGTTCTTTCGCATCCGCGACCGGCGCCAGGGCTTTATTCAAGGGCAGTTCATCGGCGGCGGCGATGACATCGTCGACCTCAACAAACGTGGAGTGCTCCTGGAGAAATGCTGGGTCACCCAAAAGTGCGTGAAACGCTGAGTTCTTCAGAGTCCTTCAGAGCGGTTTGGCATCAAACCTGCGGTGTTGCAAGGGTTGATGCCATGCACATAAAGGTGGTTGTTACATTTTTTTGACCGTGTGCCAGGAGAGGACGTGAAGAAAGTTGTTTGCAGGCACGGACTCATGATGCCATAATATAATATAGTAGTATAATGTACTCCCTATAGTATATTATAATATACAATATAATTAAGACAATATACAATATATCCTAGTGGCTTGTTTCCAGCTAATGAACACCAACACCAAATTCCAACCTATTGAAGAGTTGAACCGGGGTGCCCATGCTCCACTGGATAGGGACGCAGAAAACCACCCCTTTGGAACTGTTGGCTGATGATTTGCTTAACTGGTATATATTTCAAAAGCAGCAGTTTTCAGTGGAAGAAAGGCCTTGATAGATGTTTTTCGGAGCCCTCAGCTTGGTGACCAGTGGCCAGTGTGGTGGCCTGCCGTTCTCTAAGGCATTGCTGCTGGTGCCGCAGAGAAGAAGGACACACAGGTGCCCCTGAACATCCCGGGACGAAGTACTTCCAAAAGAGAGGATGTTAGACACAGTGTCAGGTGTTTCAGAAGTACTTCCTTGAATATGTTAGACACAGTGGTCAGACACAGTGTCAGACACCCGAACACCATTGAGACAGGTGTTGATTCATGTTCTCCTACATTGGCCAGTCGCGTTTGCTCTCCCGATGGAGGGATGGGGCTGACTCAGAACCTTTCAGGGGTCGCAGCTGTTTGGAGGTTCAGGGGTCGCTCGGAGTATGATGCCAGACGACCGCATTGCCCATTGCCACACAGACCATCCTTTCAGCCTTTAAGTTGGTTGTGAAAGAGCAGAGCTTCGAGGTGGAATTTCCGCCAGAAATATGCAAGCAAGCGCGAGAGAGAGGTTTTCGTACAAGTTCTGCATTTAAGTAAAATTTGTATCATTCTATGAATACTCTACACATCGCACCACTTCATGTGGTTCAGAGTACATGACACAACCCTGTTGAACTGTTTAGAGGGGGGCCTCATGTGCCATTTGCTCTGAAGTACTGTAGGAGACGTCCTTTCATATAAATTCCACAGTCTTGTTCTCGCCCCTTCCCCGAAGTACGGTCATGTAGAAAGACACCCGACGCGAATTGTTGGAGGTTCAGATTGATTGCATGAAGCCTGGCATTCGAGCGCAGCAAAAATGAAAGGATAGCCCATGATGGCCCCTATACCAATTGAGGGTTGGCCAAGGGTTAGGATATTTTGGGAATGGCCACAGCGCCTTGTATTTCCACCTCCAAAAGACATCACGGCCAAATAAATTGCGGCCAACTTCAACTCCCCCTGATCGACCTGAACTTTCTCTGCAGCCAAGCTACATGGCAAGTGATGGACCAGAACTGCCGGCTTGGAAGAGGTGTGCTCGTCGATCTGCATTTCTTTCTGCCTCATGGGCAGACTTTTGGCTGGACATCCGGGCCTTGGGTTTATTTCGCATTGCCTTAGGTGCTGCAACAGTGATAGAGGTGCTGGAGTTGCTGCGTTTCCAGGATGCTTTCCTGGACAAAGATGGAGTTTGTAAGGATCACATTCCAAGCATGGCCATGTTGGACATTTATTTAGCATCCAATGCTCCTGAGAGCCTTTTTCTGTTGCTCATGATCAACTTCTTCGCAGCACTGGGATTCATGCTGGGTTTCTGGACGCGCATTTGTGGCTGCTTGTGTTGGATCTTCGCTATCTCTGAGCACCATCGCTTCGATGCCTGCGTTACATATGGTGGGGATCAGCTGCGGAGCCATCTTTTCTTTTGGGCGCTGTTTCAACCTTTGGGAGACGTTTGGTCAATCGATGCTCTACATCCAAGCAAGCAGGTGCAGGGCAACCCCTACTATTGGCGACAGGAACCCCTCAGTATATAACCCTCAGTAACGGGTGCAACCTGATTGATATTTGACCTGTTCATCCTTCCGTTTAGCGGATTTATACGGTTTCAGTGCAGCCTGAGGTGGAGCAAGAGGAAGGAAGCGAGAAGAAGAAGGAGCGAAAGGAGTTCAGGAACACTGCAGCTCCATTGAGCACGTTTTTGATCCTCCTCCAAATTGCTTCTATGCATCTCACTCCGAACACAGGTACGGACACGTCAGAACGCGGTCTTTTTTGCTAGCTGCTAGGAGTCTTTTTCAGTCTCACAAATCTTGTTCAATTGGTGTCACTGAATTTGCCAGCGTCAAAGAATTTGTCCAACACCATCATTGTTCCAATCTTTAGTGTTGTCCAAGGGTTGGTGTTTCTTTCAGGGACCTCGAAATTTGGAAGGAACATGACATGAACACAGTTCCGTGTGGGGCAGCCTTGTCCTTTTCAGCAGGGGAATGACTATGGGGTTCCCCCTTTTTCAGAACTTCAATCGAGGAAAGGCTCAACAAAAACTTTGAGTACCACACAAACTGTTGAGGTTTCGTCTTTTCGTGTTTCGTTGTTTGCCACATCAAAAGCAAGGTATGAATATACAGCTTCAACCAAAGTCGGTGAAGGCTGGCAAAATGGCGACGCCGTCGGGCGGACCTTGCGGTTGACACAGTATGCTCGAGAGCCTATGGCAGGTCTCGTAGCTTCCTTTCCCTTGCTGTGCCGATTCTTCACTTACGCAACTTTATACGTGGAGAAATATGTTTGGATCCTGGCCTTTTGTCCTTGGCAGCTGGCAAAATGTGTGGCATTTCTGGCATTCTTCGGACTTCACTTTGGTCTCAACTTGACGCTTCGCGTGGGGAACTTCCAGCTTTTCGTTCTAAGTGCTTGGTGCGTGGCTGTGCCACGTGTACTTTTAGATTGGCTGGAAAGCTTTCTCCTTCGCTGGCCCCGCGTGGCGCGGCATCTCATCATCACTTCACACTCGTCCCGGAAGTTCACGCCGCTCATGTGCCGCGGGTGCATGGTCAGCTGTATGAACTTGGTGGGTTTCACTTTGATGTTGATGGCCTTCGTGGAAGGTTGTCAGAAGCGTGGTGAGCAGTGTGCTGTTGTTCGAATGGTCCCGCCCACTAGCACGACTTCCAAAATGCTTCTGCAGAAGTTGGACTTGCTTCAGCGCTACTCCATGTTCAGCCCTGATGCTCCCCACCGCACGCTGCGCGTCCAACTGTATGGTGTTTTGGCCACGAAGTCCTGTGATGGGGTGAGCACGAGGTACTGGGAATACTGTCCGGTGGTGGAGTTGTGGAACGAAGGCTTTCCTGCCCTTGCCCTTCCAGCCACCAGTCTTCCGCATGGTCGCGCGGCCTTTTTCTCGGGGAGCATGACTTCTTCGGCCTGGCCAATGTGGAGCAATCTTTCAGCACCAGCTCGAGATTCCAGGGACTTTGCCACCAATCGATGGAGAAAGCTGGTGGAAAGCAAGGATCACTTCAAAGCCATCGGATCGTATGTTTGCTCCAAGTGGCTTCCTGGCAGGAATGAGCAGGAGGCTTAGGAGTCTCTATTTTTGATTGCATGTTATTAAAATATGATTGCATAATTGAATATGTATGACGGACATCTTGACCAACCTTCGAACTTTGGGGGAATCCAGTTGGGTCCGTCGTCAAGGTCCCTGAAAGTCTTTTCAAACATTGAGGAGATCAGTTCACGGAGACCATCTGCTTGGACTCTGGATGGTGCGGGCTCAGTCCGTACCCCCTGGGCCAGAAAGCTATGTCGGTGATGGGAAACTCTGATTCGTCGAGCTCCGAAAACGCTACGCGTCGCGTTTCGTCTGGGAGGTTCCAGGACTCCACACGGACGGGCCCAAGACCTCCGCAGTGGACTGGTGGGAAGGGAACCAAATCTTTTGGAGCTGGTTCAACGGTTCATAACAGGTCTTTTCATGGCATGTCCCAAATTTGCCAGGGACATCCAGGGACGCTTTTTGTCAGACACCCCCATTTTTTCGGTTTGCAGACAGCTCAAGGAAGTATTGGTGCCACTCTGACTCGAAGGATTTGATGTCGAATCTACCAACCAGGCCTTGGATTGGCTGAGCGACATGGAATGAGTCGACCCAGTCGACCCACTCGGAGAAAAGGTCCAAACTCCGATCCATGAACTTGGGTGCTGCGGAGGGAGAGAAAGGCGGCACGGGATGCGGAACAAAAAAGGAGGCCCGGAATGCGCCAGGTGTGGCCAGATGTTGATTTCAAGCAAATTCCAGATGTTCACGAAAAACATCTCTTCAGATGGTGAATGGCCCAGATGGTAGGACCTTAGGACCCTGCTGTCGACTCAACACCTCCCCGCTGGGTGACCCCCGCGGGGGCGCGGAACCAACTCTCCGGACACATCGGGACACCAAAGGGGCGGATGTGAGACTCCAAGCGACCTCGCCGACCTCGCCGACCTCGGCCTCACCTCGTCCTCTCGGCCTCACCTCGTTTCCACCACCACGATAGACTCGACTCCACACGACTCGATGAGACTCGATGAAGTTGACGTGGCACACGTGAAAAAGCCGGTCGCCCGACCCTTGAGACGTCTCTTCATGAAGCGAACGACGACTTGTCGCTTCGCAGCATGTCGCTTCGCTTCGCTCCAGCAGTTCCTTGCAGGTGAACCGGTCGATATCCTGGTGCCATGACCCATCCCATTGCATCCGCCATGTCTTTTAAACCCAATGGCTACTTCTTGGATCTTCTTGGTGGCGCCCACTCGAACGCTGGTCGGAGTTGTGCGCTGGTTTTCGCTCTCCCCGCGGCAGGGTGTCGACATGAACTTCTTTTTCAACGGCGCTCGCTGGCCTGGTTGTGCGCCGAGTAAAAGAACGAGGTTCTCCCAGGTGTTGCGGTGAAAAAGAAGGCCCAGGTGTTGCCTACCAGAATCATCCAGAAGCATTGAGTCCCTTGGTTTTCTAGCGGCGTTCTCAGCATCGCCGCGATGCATCATGTTCTGACGTGGGACGAAGTCCAGGTGCGGATGTGAACGAACTAATACTGTGACCATGGCTTTCTCCCTTGTAGAAACGCTTTGGGAGTATCGGAGTACCATGTTTTTGTTGGTGGTTTTTGATCATTTTCTGGTCGAACTTCCAGGACCAGACACTGTCTGGTTGAGGGATGTTGTGGACTGCATCCTACAGAGCTTGAACCACCCAGACACAACCCTAGAGTAACAGTTTAGCCTATCCCCATCCTATCCCATATACCACCAAAAAAGGGTCCCATAAGGTCTCTGAACCGTTCTTGGATGGTACAAAGCCGACCCCCCACTGCCAGGCACCAAAGTGTCACAAGCGGAGTGGCAGCGCTGCGCGGTGTAGGTCGAAAAGAGTGGACCCTTGTCGGGGCGACGCTTGGAAGCTCCGTTTGATGGATCTATGTACTTGGGTGTGCAACCCAAAAGTAAAGGGTTCTGTTTTGACTCCAAAAAGCACAACACACATCATGAAAATGCATGAATAATCTGAGAAGAATGTGAGAACATCTTTGTTACGATCCACAAATCCGCTGATTTCCCTTCTTGAGTGTCCCACGGCCCTGGTTGTTGGTGCCTTTTGTTTGGAGATATTTTGCCCGCCTTTCAAGTTGGTTGGTGGCCCACAAAAGGGACCTATTGAGCATCCCCTTTGTATGAATATATATATATATTATATATGTATTTAGTTAGTTATATATTTTTTGTTGGTGGCCGGTGGATGTGGGATCAATGCGGATAGAGACATGGTGGGATCTTCCTCGCCACGTGGAACGTACGTGACGACCGACTCTGTTGATACCCACTGTGGTTTAAGGACGCCACTAGTACCAAAGGGCATCGCTACTATGGGCGCAAGGACGGAGGACGCTAAGCTCGTGGCTCCTGGCATCGCTACGAACGGAGCATTCTTACTACTATAGTAACAAGAAGCTACTAGTAGCAAAGGGCATCGCTACTAGGAGCAAGGACGCTACTAGTAGCTCCTGGCCTTACTACTAGGAACAAGAAGCTACTGCAGCAGTAATGAAACCCAACCGAATGTTTTTTCTGACTTCCATCGTTTGCCTGATGGACTTCATTTGTCTATAGAAGCCGCATGATCCTTGGATGTGCAGGCCGATGTAAAGGTTAAAAAATGGGTTCGATGTGCTTCGTTGTTCTGCAAATGAGTGACGAAGCATGGAATATCACGGAATCTATTGGAATCTCATTTATACTGTAGATCTTACTTAGATAATCTTATATTGATATCCTTCACTATATCCTTCATGTCTGTATCTACCCTGTTCTTGCTGAGCCCTTCCAAGACATGGTCCGTCCCAGTGTCCAACGTTTATCCAAAAGGATAGCTGTCAATCTCGTTCTGTGGTCCATTTTGAAGTCTGCGGCTGAACAGACCCTCCCAGTGGTTGATCCCCTGACTGGTGCTGATCTACTTGACACATCCTAGCCAGACCTGGCTTGCTGGCTTTTCATGACAGAGCTTTCAACGACGTTCTGAAGGATTCCTACTTTGAACAGTTAATGCCCGGACATTTGAGTGTGCGTCGTTTGTATCGCACGGTGCTGTGCGAACACAGTTTTCAGCTGGCAGATGACCATGCAGTGTCCACCCACACCTGCGAAAATCCTGCAGTCGAGAGAATGCCACCGAATCACATCTTGCAACCGTTTAATCATATATATATACCATATATATATAATCTATCCATTAATTATCGATATTTAACGATGTATTCCTCTTTGAAGCGTTCAAGAGATGTTAACCACCAAATCAGTGATTGTACATGGAGAAGATATATAACTAGAGGGAACCCTGCATCCCAAACATGCGTTATGTTTTTCAGCGTTGGACTGTAAAAAATCCATGGGACGACCTTTGGATCCAGATGATTGATGTCAAACAGGCTTGTGTAGACAGGAGTGTCCTGTCGTGGTGCTTCACCATCTCAACCTTTGGGAGCGGCAGGTTTCAATGTTTGTTGCTGGTAGACCTTTCCAAGGATGATGTGATATCAATGTCAGTGTCTAAATAAAGATCTCCCCTAACAGTCCCGATCAGTGGAAAAGTTAATGAACTTGTGGCAGATTGCAATACCCATGCAGTTGTACAAAGATAGATGGTTTGTTCATCCGCGTGTTGATTCTCTCGTCGATCTAAAAGGCTCATATCGCCAAAAACCCTTCCATGCTTCGGCTCGAATCCTCAACAGGTGTTCCGAATCCAACAATCCAACATGCTTCGCAGCCTCTTTTTTTCTTCGTCGGGTTCCAAAGAATTCATCACAGCCTCTTCCCGCATCTCCGACATCGGACCGCCTGCGTGGCCGTCGAATGGCACGAATGACACCGGCACCTCTCGCCGCCCGGCACTCGGGCGAGAGGAGGGTCCAGACATGGCGAAAACCGAGCAAAAGCAGCGGCGCGATGGCATCGGTTCCAAGACGTTTCCACAAACAACATATTCCCCCTTCAAGAATCATGGACGTGGACAATGACAACTGTAGGAAAATGATGCTCCTCGTCCAAAATACATGAGACAGACTTCCAAGGGTTCGCCCAGTGATTCGGACTTCCAGTGTGATCCCCAGTATAGTTCAAACATCTCTACTAATGTGTTTCACGTCCATCTCGGTCACAACCCAGCAGATCAAAGGACCTGCTCTGATGGTGATCGAACTGACCTGCAGATCGAGCGACCGTGATCATTCACCAGGGGTCCTTTCTTGATCACAAGTGATGTCTTTGGATCTTAATAATATGGGTGTGTATTTTGATAGGGAAGCACCCAAACAATGGGTGTTGGTCCATGTTCCTTCTTCCCGGTGGTCTTTTAGAGGCCTCCCTGTTCTAATACACACCCAAAGTCAACGAACAGCTAAAACACAATTGATGCCCAGGTTGTTTTTTTTTGAATTCGGGAACAGGGAAGCATGAAAGCATTGTTTTGGCCCAATGTAGAGTGAGAGTTGTTGCATCACATCGCGAGTTTGGACCCTCACACGGATGAACTGTGTCAACGAGGGCCCCGAGGGCGCTGAATGGAAGGGGCAAGCTGTGAATGGCATGGAAGGAGCAGAGACTGTTGCACCAATTGGGTGTGTGGAAGTGTGTGTGGAATGTGTGGATTGTACCTCTCACAGTATCCAAAGTCCCCATGGAGCTACAGGGAGTTCACCAAGCCCTTGCTAGTAATTGACGAACTCAATCTGCTTCGGGCCCGGTGAAGCCTATTGGTTGGGGATCTCTCTATTCAAAGTATTGATTAGAATACACATGCACTCATATTCCGAATCAAATTCCAGTGTTTTGGGCAGCGTGCAGGGGTGAAACAGGGGTCCTGGCTTGTTTCATCACGAGTAGTGCTCTTTTGCGCTGGCTGGGGGCTACTAAGTCCACATAAATCATATGCATTGCATATCCCACAGAAGTCCAGTTCGACATAGTTCGACTTAACCCATTGAAGTAAAGGAAGCTCCTTGTCAGATGACAAGGAGCTCACCCAAGACCATTATTTTTTTGTGGTCTTTGATTTCCAAAGTATCATCAAAAGGCTTGAACCCATTTTTTATGTGTTGCGCTTTTAGGTTGGCTTTCCCAAACAGGTGGGAACGAAGTCCAGGATGAAGATTTGTGAAGCAGGAACAGCAGTAGGAACTGCATGCACAAACTAAATGGGCCGAAGGGATTGCAAATGAAGTTGGGTGATGTCAGTACAGATCTCTTCGCAGCTTGCGCGATGAGTGGTCGCAGCAGTGCGTAGATCTTTTGCGGACAGCGCAAAGATAAAAGATGGTGCCGTTGAGATGTGGGAGAATTGACCAAAAGCATAAACCATCATAAGCCCATCCCATTGGTCGTTCTTCGTGAAGTCTAATGTCGATGAGATGTGGCGTGTATATATGTTCATCGTGTTCAACCCGAACCTGTCTGACTGGTGCTTAGTACGGCTGATGACTCTGTTAAGAAAGATGCTTTTTTAGAGTAGACTCTAGATTATTTCTTAACTATAACCTTTTAATTAAGAAATGTGGCTAGCAGGTAGACTCTAGACTCTAAATAAGGTTTCTTATTCTATTTTCTCTCCCTCGAGCTCTAAATCGCTCAACCGCATCGCTATGCGCATGGTCTTCGACTTCTTCGACCCGTATCCCCGGATGTTGTATAATGTTCTATCATGGTATAATGCTCAAGAATCTGAGATGAGGGGAGGGAGGGAGGGAGGGAGGCTCAAAGTTGAAGGCTGCGATGGGATTTCTAAAGAGTTTTAGACCAGTCTCAGACCACCCGAGAGGACAGGTTGGGGACAGTTTTTTGTGAGGCAGATTTAAACAAAGTGAAGCTTTTGCTCTACGGACGTATCATGGAAAGGGGTCATAGATGATGTCAAGTTTGTCATTTTACACCTGCACCCTGGAGATCCAAGGGTCACTGTCTAAAAGCGGATGTTTGATCGCAAGATTAAATAATGCGGCCCTTGTGCCGCGTCATTCCATGTGGGGTCTGTAAGTGAGATACGTACGGGGGTCTACAGGATAATGAAGGCTCGCTTTTAATTCGGTACCATTATGGTCGTAATTCGGTGCGTCCAATAGTACCTAATTGCGGCCGTAGTGGTACCGAATTAAATGCTCCTCTTCATGCATCCACTCCATGTTCTCCAATAACTTCCGATGACCATCAGTGACCATATCACTTTTGCAGCTCCACATGCGTTTTGTGCTGACGGTTTGGAACTTCAGGTTTTTGAACCCAAAATGTAAGTTTTGAACCTTTTTGGAAGCAAAGTGGCACCACGGATGTTGTATAATGTTCTATCATGGTACAATGCTCAAGAATCTGAGATGAGGGGAGGGAGGGAGGGAAGGAGGGAGGGAGGCTCAAAGTTGAAGGCTGCGATGGCGATGGGACTTCTGAAGGGTTTCAGACCAGTTTCAGACCACCCGAGAGGACAGGTTGGGGACAGTTTTTTTGAAACCGATTTAAGCAAACTGAAGCTTTTGCTCTACGTACGTATCATGGAAAGGGGTCATAGATGATGTCAAGTTTGTCATTTTACACCTGCACCCTGGAAATCCAAGGGTCATTGTCTAAAAGCGGATGTTTGATCGCAAGATTAAATAATGCGGCCCTTGTGCCGCGTCATTCCATGTGGGGTCTGTAAGTGAGATACGTACGGGGGTCTACAGGATAATGAAGGCTCGCTTTTAATTCGGTACCATTATGGTCGTAATTCGGTGCGTCCAATAGTACCTAATTGCGGCCGTAGTGGTACCGAATTAAAAGCTCCTCTTCATGCATCCACTCCATGTTCTCCAATAACTTCCGATGACCATCAGTGACCATATCACTTTTGCAGCTCCACATGCGTTTTGTGCTGACGGTTCGGAACTTCAGGTTTTTGAACCAAAAATGTAAGTTTTGAACCTTTTTGGAAGCAAAGTGGCACCACGGATGTTGTATAATGTTCTATCATGGTACAATGCTCAAGAATCTGAGATGAGGGGAGGGAGGGAGGGAGGGAAGGAGGGAGGGAGGCTCAAAGTTGAAGGCTGCGATGGCGATGGGACTTCTAAAGGGTTTCAGACCAGTTTCAGACCACCCGAGAGGACAGGTTGGGGACAGTTTTTTTGAAACCGATTTAAGCAAACTGAAGCTTTTGCTCTACATACGTATCATGGAACGGGGTCATAGATGATGTCAAGTTTGTCATTAAGGGTGCGCGCTCTTTCTCTTTCTCTCTCTCTCTCTCTCTCTTTCTTTCTCTTTGTGGCAGGGCCCTTCAAATTAGAACTTAATACGTATTTAAAAGAAAACGTGTTTTTTTTGACAAATATAGATCTAGAGTCTAGAAACAACTCATTTTCCGAAAAAATAGAGTCTACTTTCTTGTTTAAGAATACTTCTTAACAGAGATAGAAGCCGTAGAGAATGAGGGAAGTTTCGCCCCCAATAGAGATTCCTTTGGATCCATTCCCTCATTCCCTACGAGTCACACCCACGCCGTCACGGCCGAGGCCCGCGCGGGCAGCGGATTGGAGGGTGGAAGCCTGGGGAGTGCTGAGCTCCTCGGAAAGGAAGCGCATGGAAGCGAGAAAGTCCGGTGTTGAGAAAGTCTACACTGGAATCATCATGGAAGTGGAACATGGCCCCTGGGAAGCCATGTTCCTTTACAAAGAGGTGGTTTGCCACTTCCATGACTGAGAGCCAGGTGTGTGGATCTTGGGTCTTTCGCTTCCCCCATGACTCTTGGGGTCTTCTTGGCCCGCCCTCACTGAGCGTTCGGGATGAATCGACAAGGAGGACCCCGAGTCCGGTTTCTTTGAGGCCCTTTTTTGCCCTTTATTGGATTGCTAAAAACTACATCCATCCTTTCCTGCAGCCCTTCCCTGTTTGATGGGTTTGGACACGACACCCATGGCATCCCATGTTTCGTTTTTTTGCGACCTGTAACCTGTATGGTTTGGGAGAGCATCTGGGATCACGATGGAAGTGACTCTTGAAACCCTGGAGTAGATAGAATATGAGTTGAATTAATCCATATGAATCAATCTAAGAAGATTATGGATTTGTTTTTGGATCCATATGCTATCTAGTCAAGGACGACTATATATAATTATATATAATTATACATATATATATATACACACATGTGCGGATATATTATTCATCATTGGAGTGTTAACGTTTAGTTGTTACATTTTTGTGACAATGACTTGACGTAGAGGATATCATACACAGTCAGGCATTGAAATGTTTTTGTACTTATTAATGAGTTGATTAATTGTTTAAAGGCCGAAGTGTCTTTCCCAATGGTTGCCCGATGGCTACTGAACTTGATGTGTAGCGTTGACTCCCCTTGATGTGCTACTGTTGACTCCCTGAGTCTGTGTCCAAACTCCCCATCTCCTTTGATCTCCTCTGAGGCTGTTGGATGAGGCAATCAACTGCGTGGCAGAGGTGCTACCTGGCACCGCACACCCACCAAACTGGGAAAGTGGTGCACCCAGCAGCCTTTGAAAGAGAAACAATGAAACCCCGATGGGCCTATATGGATTTGTCGGATTTGTCAATCTTAGCCCGCAACTACATATCAACCACCTGTTGCGAGGGAAACGCGTCAGGCCCAACCTGATAGATCTCAAGTGGGCAGCTCACGTGGGTTGCCGAATGCTGCCTCAGTTCTCCCAAGATTTCCGCGCATCAATTCACCCAAAGCCTTTGCTTGGACATGCGCAAGCACCCATCATAACTAGATCGAATAGATCAGAAGTTCCAGGTCTCCAAAAACTCCGGAGACTGTTCTAAAGGCGACCCACACTAGCCTTGGGCCGTTCTTTTTTCGGTCACCGAACCACGCCATTTTTTTTTCCAGGCTTTTGGGAACAGCTCGAGCTCGCCGCCGAAGGAGCGAGTGGGGGGTGGAGGGGCTGGAGGTGGCTGTGACAAGGAAAGCACTCCATGGAATTGATTGACACATATAGGCCGGTGCGGTCACAGGCCTGGTCACTCGTTAAATACAGTTTTCCGAGGTGCCGGTGACACCCTGAAGGTTGGATCAGGGTGGTTTGGTCGTGTCACATACTTATGTGTATGATTTTGTTTAACATGATTTAACCTTTACCACCAATATTTGGGCACGATATGGCACGATTCAGATGAGAAGATGGAGAACATCCTTCCAAAGAAGTGAACCATTCTCCTTCCTTCCTTCCTTCCTTCCTTCCTTCCTTCCTTCCTTCCTTCCT
>CAXAMN010000115.1:235354-297359 GCA_963970005.1 Durusdinium trenchii
CCTTCCTTCCTTCCTTCCTTCCTTCCTTCCTTCCTTCCTTCCTTCCTGCCTCTCTCTCTCTCTCTCGCTCTCTCTCTCTCTCTCTCTTTTTGTCTCTCTCTTTCTTTTTAGCTCTCTTTTGCTTATTATAATGCAACCAAACACCAGGTCACCCGGGTCGGACCAACGTCACTGCAAAGGGACTGCTGATACAGACAGCACCGAGAACCCACTGAAGCTGAGCAGCGGCACCCGTACTGTAGATGTCTTGAAACCCCCGCGACACGGCATGCGCCAAAACTGCCGTCTGACAGGTGCTGGTTTTGGGCTGTGGTCTCTCACCCTTGGTTTTCACTTTGGCGGATCGCCTGCCATTCGCCGCTCGGAGTGCGCAGTGGTATAGCGGTCAGGAGTGAGTACAAGGGTGAGGCGGGGTGTCAATCTGCTGCTGGAGTGAAGATAAAATTAATCAGTGTGCTGAATGTGGGGACCCGGAATTTCCTGATTTGTTCGGAACTTCTTCACCAAATCCTACGGTTTTCGGCTGGATCGAATTGAAGTGGAAGCATGAAGAAACCCTGGGTGAATCTTGAGAGTCTTAGCAAAATTAGCATATACTACTGTCTAATGACTTAGGCCAACGTGATGCAAGTGACATACCAATCTGGCTACCCCCAGGGCTAAGTCATGTGCCCTGACATATCGAGCAAAAAAAATGTCTGGGTTGGGAAACCTGGTGTCATAGGACCTGTGGACACCTCCTCGACAAAAAATGTAAAAAACAGCTAAATAATGCTAGATACCACTGCCTGGCACTCTGGTGACACAGTGGTGACATAGGGCGCGACTATGTGTTGCTTCCTTGAATACCTCATACATATTTCTATGAATATCATGGTTGTGGCCTGATGACATAGGCCTCAAGAGGAAATGCCAATGTTGGATCAATCCTGATGACATAGGCTTTTGGAATTGGCGTGTATGTCCGACAAGTCCTAAGTTACTAGTCAGTAGTATAGATGTTCGTCCCACCAAAATGGTTGTTTCGACATGTTTCGACAGCCCACCTTGTTCGCCTGTGAATCCTTTTCAAGCGATGTTCATGTTCTGGTTGAGAGACAACACCCATTGAATGAGTTTTACTTTTTGCTTCTTACGAGATGTACTGGAAGAGTTCTCCTGTGTTCTCCTCTCGGTCGGTTCAGGGTCTTGCATGTCTTTGCCTTCAATGTTCGAAGCACTCATGTTATGTTGGTTTCCACGCTTCCTACCGGAAAAAAAACAAAACATGTTTTGGAATTATATAGTGAGGTTCCCTGCAGTGAAGGTGGGGAAAGCTGAGGAAGAATTGGGGACAAGAAGAATTTAAAGACAATCTGTTTTAAGAAGTACAACCAAAGCACAAACGACGGTGTAGTTCTTTGTTGTTGATTTGTGTCTCCAAATCGCGAGGCGCCCATAAGAGACCTCCAGGAAACTAGAATGCATAGCTCATACATGTCGTTAAAGATCAAATCACTCAAAAAGCAACGGATTCACATGGATTCACCCTCAATATCGGGAGTGTATCATTGAGCATCAGATTTGCAGATCTCCTTTCAACGTGTCAACAATAGTTACTGTACAGGTCAAAAGGGCCAACCAATCTCAAGACATGAACGGGTAGTTCCCCCCCGAGCTCCTTCTTTCAGCTTGGGGCATCCCTCAGGTTCCTGCCTAATTCTTTCCACTATCTCCCAGTGATTTTCATTGATCTTCATGGTTTCCGAACTCTGTCCAAATTCTTCTTTCGAAGCACACGGCGGAGATCCACACGAAGCGAAGCGAAACCGGAGCCGTTCGGAAGCGTTCGGCCCAGGTGAAGACGGGATGTATGGAGTTGTCACCGACCTTACTGGAGAGCCTCGAGGCCCAGAGTCGGCATCGCACCGGGTGGACGCGTCCACCGCGTACCGCGACGTCGTCACGGTTTGGAACGCCGTGACCGGTCGCACGGCAAACCCAAACGCGGTGACGGGGGCGATCGAAGGGGAACGGAGGACAGCACGAAGACCGGCTAGGACAGCACGAAGGGAAGGAACAATTGGGAACGTTCATCCCACGTTTTGTCCCGTGCAAAACGCTTTGCGCGAAGCTGGAACTTATGGGATGGATTTGACAGAAACAAATCTGATTGCGACAGTTTTGAACTGAAGGACATCTACTGTGCAAGCACAACATCTTATGCATTTTGGTAGATCTCAGTGGTGGGACCCCAGAACAGATACCTGTGCCATCCTGTGCCTTTAGGAGCTAGACTTGAAATACTTGCAGCAACCATTTCCATCCCTTTCAAGTCATGAGTCATGAGAGCCACATACATCAACACACCTTGTACAAACTACAGTTCACGGAAGGCTTGGCCACCACATCAACCACCACCCTTATCCCACAATCTGACATGACATACTTATTTATACCTATAGGTATTCCCCTTTCTGTCACAATGCCATGCACCACAAATGCATACCTTCCAGAGGTTCTGGGCCCGGGCCCGCCACACCCCCGCGACCACGACCGAGGCCATGGCATGGTCATTGCCGCGGCGGCCCCAGTTCTTCGTGCAGGCGGACATTACGGTGCCTTGGCCCACACGTACCGATGCCACACTGAAACAGAGGACGGAGCGGCCGTGCGTTGTGCAGACGTCGCCGGTAGCGTGACGGAGAAGGCAGCAAGCGATTCGGGTGATCGTCGTCTGAGATGGACGTGTAGGACCAAAAGGATGGAAGATCGTGAAAGGAACGTGGAGTTGCGCCATGTGTTTTTCTTGTTCGGTCGTCATGGTAGGCCAGGAAAGGCCCTCTGGCGGTGGTGGGGGCAACTCAATTCGATCTTGCTAAGCCATGCACCTTGTCCTCAGCAATCTGCTGGAATATGCTAGAATCAGCTGAAGCCAACGGCTTCTTCTGTTGACTGAACCGAGGACCTGCGACGAAGACGTGGTCGAGATCACCAGGCGCTGCGTGGGTGACTAGGAGTCCGGAACTTCACTTTGTGTTCACTTATTCTCAGGAACTGGGGCGCTCTGGTGATGAGAAGGGCCTCAAAAACACTTTAAACATAAAAGAACACATCAAAACCTAATAGTCTCGCCATGTCTCGCCACTGAAAAAGCCCACCAACGATGCGCAGCTGCATCGTTGCGGATGAAGAACTAGACCGACTCCTCCATCCGATTTCGGTGACCGGACGATTCGCTCCGATTCGGAACGAAGCATTCGCAGAAGGAGCGAAGCATCGCAGATTTGAAGGGACATGGTCGGACAAATCGGCTTTTTTTCTCCAGAAATCCATGGTATTTGGATGAGTTTTGGATGTGAACATTGGATGAGGAGGCGGTTTCCTGTCGTCGTTTCCTGCGAAAATTGTTCATCCATTTTCAGATCTTTAGACCGATCCAATGAAGCTGATGGAACTGCTTGGGATCAGCCATTTGTAAACGTGGCAGTGCTTTTTGGAAGACATCCACCTGGCAGACGTGGCAGAAAGAATGTCTGGTCCTTTCCGACTGGAAGTTCAAACAATCAGAGACAGCCAGCAGTCACGAAAGAATGTCTGGTCCTTTCCGACTGGAAGTTCAAACAATCAGAGACAGCCAGCAGTCACGTTCGACGGGGTGTAATCCATGGAGGAAATCGGGGTGCCCGAACGTCACAGACACTCACTGGATGGGACTAAAGACCACCCCGTCTTGTGACTCCTGGAATTTGGTTGTTGCAACATGGAAGTCATGGAAATCCTTTCTGGCTTTACATGTGGCATGCATGATTGATTGGCACGGAGAACCTTTGAACCTTGCTGCTTCACGGAACCTCCTTGGACTCGACTGCTTCTGAGTTCCCAAACATCTTCAACCATCGGCCATCATGCGCCGACCCCAGATCCGGGGACACCCCTGAGATCTGAACCGAGATGCCTGTGCTATCCTCTGGTCCGACACCTTCTCCCGAACGAAGTCTCCCCCGTCGTACCGCGGGCACCGTGGCGATGGTCGAACAAAACCTCATCGTGCGAGTCCTTCGGTTTCTCCGGAGAATCGAACGTGAGTCCGCACGGTGACAGGTGCTAAGTCCGGGGTCCTTTGACGTGCTGGTGGACGAGAATGTCCTGGATGGTTTGGCCATTGGGCTGAATTGGACTGTGAGATGCGGGAAGTGCAGAGAGAAATATAGCTGCACTATATAGCGTTATCTTCAACAAGTGAAGAAGTGGAGTTCGGTCAACTGCCCCGAGAGTTTTTACAAATGAAGGGACATGATAAATCTGTTCACTGGATCACTGGCTTGTGAGGAGGGACCCCAAAAGTGCCGATGTGACTTTGAGAGTTACTCATGTGAGCATTTCTAGCCTCCTGATCCCAACAATTTCTTGGAAACCGCCTCAAAGCGACGGCCCGCCGTCCGCCGTCCGTGGCGACCGCGCAGCGTGGCGACCGCGGTCAAGGCGTGTCGCTTCCCTGCGCAGCGAGGCCTTGAGTCCCTGCGCGAGGCGCGCGGGACGTCGGTGGATTCGTTTCAGACTTGGTCTCCGTCCTTTTGAGGGGGGTTCCAATGAGGTTGTTCAAAGGGTTTATACAGGTTGTTCAAAGGGGTGAAAGAAGGATTAAACCAGTGGAGCCCAAAGACATGTTGTTGTTTTTTTCGTTGACTTGAACATCTTGAAGTGGGATTTCTCATGGCTACCTCATTGGTTAAAACTCTTGAGCTTAAATCAGGATAGACATGGCGGATTTGTTTTATTGCCGCTGAGACCTGGTTGTACCAGGTGAGACGTGTTATGGGCATCGCCCGACGTCCAGACGTGCTTTGCTTGCACTTTGGCAAGCTGGCGAAACTTCCCGGCAAACAAGAACTTGTGGCCGTGGCTCATCCTAACATGTCACAACCAGTGTCACAACCCTAATCAGCAGTTGCTTCCGCAAAGAGGTCAATTTCGCATGGCATGTTCATGCGCACAAGTTCTCATGAGACCCGTCTTGCGCTGTCGGAGCCTGTAGGCCCTGCGCGGCATCGCATGGCTATTGAAGCCTGGAACTGGCCGCTTGCTCACGTTCGAGGGCCCAGAGACCGCCAGACCATTCCGGAGCTTTGTATTGGAAGGAAATCTCGTGAGTAGATATGCGCTTTTGGCTTGAGGTCTCTGCAGATCTTAGGGGTGGATAGATCGACTTGACTGGACCTCACTGTTTTGAGCCCGCGAAAAATTCGTGCTGGATCAGCTTTTGCGGCTGGTCTCTTTGTAATTTTTCACAGGAGCCGTTAGATCCGTTAGAAGGTAGAGGTTGAACGACCCTCTGAGCAGTTATTTCTTTCAAAGGTGCATTGTCCTGTGATTGATCGAAGAAGAGGTGAACAAAGCTAAGGGTCTGGGAGGTTTGTTTCCTGTCAGGCAGCCCATCTATTTTATAAATAGTTCCAGATGTAGTCTGGGGGGTATGTGATGAGCCTGACAGTTAAAGTGGCCCACCCAGACCCTAAAGATCCCTAAAGTACATTGAAGTTATAAAATAGTAAGTTATGAGTTTGATGTCAGGCAATCACGGGGTAGGTCAAAATGTGTGTATTTGTGTCTGATTTTTGTTGGTTTTGTTGTATTCTGTTGTCTTTGGGATAGAACATTTTGGCAAGAGGGTAACCGATCCAAGGCGTACTTTGCAACGGGAGATACTGGGAGCATGGAAACACCATGAAACACCTAAATAAATTGTTGGTCTTGAAACCATCTCAACTTCCACTGGATGGTTGTTCATGTGTCTCCGAATGAGGTGATGACAAACAGGATAGTTGTAGCAACTTCATGATGTTGAGCTTGTGGTGTGATGTGGTTGTGTAGTGTTGAAAAGGACTTGTAATCTCTGTGCTGGTAGTTTGGGAGCTTATACAAACTGATGATATCTGATTATGTTTATGCGCGCTTACATAGAGTTTGAATTTGATAGATCAACACACTCGACAGCCCCCCATGCAAATCCAATCGAAGCCAAGATTCATTGGACTCGATCTGGATTGGCTCTTCTTATGTGTGGCTAGTTTTACCATTCGTGCTTAGCGGGGGGGCGAAGGGTTGTTTTCTGCTGTGCCATTGGGAAGCCTTCATTGCAGGGACTTTGCTGGGTTTCATTTGCACAACCGACCATCGCCCAACCCAATCGATTTAGGGAGGTCCATTTCTGCATGTGCAATACCGAAGACCGCAGCAGATGGCAAACTTGTGTGGCACACTAAAGCTCTGAGCAGCCCATCATATCGATTAATGTGGCTGTGGGTCCAGAAACCAAATCAACAAAAACACATCAGTGGTCAGTGATGGTCAAAAGCCTTGCACCTCCAACTTTTACAGGATACGATGTTTTCTATATTCATACGTCATACCAGTAGTGGAGCCGCCGGTCAGTGAGTTCCCCGCTTCCCACGCTTCCCATGCCATGCCGAAAACGGTTTGGGGGGTGCGACGCATGAAACACTCAGTTGGACCAGTCAGTTGGACCACTCCATGGACTAAGGATCTCCCGGAGATCCACCTTGGTCGTAGACTTGCGATAGACCTGAAACTCAACAGTTCGTCGTTTTTTTTTTGATCTTATAATTAGAAGGCATCAAAGCTTTTTGTTAGGGACGTTTCTACATGTTTACTTAAATTGGCACCCTGAGTTTAGTAGGTTTGCCATGTTCTGTTCATTTCAGTTCTGTTTTTATTACTCGTCCCCCTTTGCTCGACGCCGTCATTCTACCTGAGGATCTCCTTTGCACCCCTGACGGTCGAGCCGCACAGGGAAGCCTTTGATGACTGGGCGGCCTGGCACATGGGAGAGACTCATGCGTCGCGTGCGTGAATCAGTGAAGTAGAGCACCAGTTGGGATTTGGCCTACTAATTAATTATATGTTGCTTACTGACGAGTGGAGGAGAAACTCTACAATTCAATCGATGGACGAAAAATTTGCGACTCACTCACCAAGAGGCAATATGGTATTGAAACCACGCATGTTTAGAAGTCCAAAGACTATTTTTGGGACCACCTAGACTCGGGGTGTTACAGGGCCGTTTCTTAAGAGTGGACCGGACTCACAGGGTATATCAATTCTTGTAAAACCACATGCATGTATATCAATTCCGTGTGTATATTTGTTACATATTAGTATATTCTATCAATTCTTTCAACCATGGTTTTGGTCCCCCTTCCTTGGGACAGTCCTGACAAGCGGCTGGTTTACAACACACGGACAAAACTATCGAGAGGCAATGGCCAGATTGAGCTCAAAGGGCTTCCCACTTGACTTGTCACTATAATAGACATTCTATCTTTGGGGTGTGGATGTGAGTTGGATGGATATATGACAAACCGGGGTCGGACCCCCTACAAGCACCGATGAGAAGGGACTAAAAACATGAAACAATTGACTGACACCGAGTGGGAGGTGTGCACCATTTCCACGCCACGTATCCGTCTCCAAGGTGCTGCTGCCGCCGTGCGCGCTTCAACGTGAGACGATTCATGTGGCAACATGGGCACCCAAGGGTGCCAGAGAAAATGCTGCGGCTCGAGAGACGTATGCAGTTTCACCTTGCGCCCACCCACCACGAATTCTTCGGTTGTTTTTTGGCCGTTTCGGTAGTTTCTCCATGTTTCTCCATGGGATCCAGGTACACCATCTGAGAAATCACTCTCTCCTTTTCAGGAGGCGTTGAACTTCCTGGATGCGGATCCCTTGTGGCTCTTCGGCATCGCAGCCGGGAGAGCCCAGAGAACCAGAGGTTTTTCCGGTCCAAGTGGCGAAGGGCGCAGCTTGGTGCACCGGGGGAGTGGCAGAATCTTTCTTTTCAACTGTGTGTGCTCACATGTGCTGACAGACTGTGGATTGGGGAGTTTGGAAGATGCTTCCTAGAGTCGTAGAAGAAAAACCTCCCAAAAAGATCCCCTGCAAGATGGGAACTAATTAGACCAAAGCCCATTTGTTTCGGGTCTCCCTACTACAATACACACAAAATACATCAAAAGGCACACAAAATCCAAATCTGAAGCCGCGATGAAGACTGCCTCACCGCGATGAATGCGACGTTGCCCAGGATCCCGCTACACAGCGGGCGTTAGAGAAGACTGCAGTGGTTTGGATGGCCCAGTGGTTTGGTTTGGTGTAGAGGCATTTGAACCTGCCAAGTGTGCGTTCTTGATGTTACCAGATGGGACCCCTACAATTTGACCATTGACATCGGGAGCAGGGTAACTTTGTGTTTGTGGTGTTTAAAACCAACTTTCTTACATCTCTGAATTGCTTTGCCGGCCAGTGCTTGACCATGCTTGACCTACGGAAGGGTAAAGGCTTCATCAGCTTGTCCCTGGAATAGAATAGACCAAGCAGCGAAAATGGGACTTCATGCAGATTGACAGGGATATCATGGGGTATCTCGAAAATGGTATGAAGCTCTCCTGAAATCAGCTGAGTATTTGTTCTCACAGAATGCCCAAAAGCTGGGTGGAGACACGGTGAAGCACGGTGGAGACATGGTGAGACCCATGGATGGTCCACCGTTTTTCTCCTTTCTTGAAGGTCACGGCTGGGTATCATGTACCATCATGTACCTATCCAAAATATTGCCCTTTTCCGACCAAAAAGAAGGTCAAATGGGTTCTATGATGTAATCATGATGTAATCATGTGTTTGATTTGCTTCACGAACTCGTGACGAACCTCGTGGAGGGTCGAGTGGCGCTATATATTTTTGTTTTCTCTGGCTCGATCCATTGGAACTGGTGGCTGGATCCATAGCTGGCAGAGTTGGATGCTGACACTCTGTGCCGATACGCCGATACTCTTCAAGAGTCTTGAGTCAACATTTGCCAGACCTATCTGGAGCGGGTTGATCGATGACTCTCAACTCTTGCCGCTCCATCCTTCGTCGATGATCACATCAGCCACCACAAGGCTCTTCCTCGGCTGAATCAGGAAACCGGGTGAAGATCAGCAGCCATTGATACACTTCTATGTCATCCTATGTCCATTTTTGCTAGTCCGTGGAACCTTGTCATGTGTTTGTTTGCCTCATTGACAGCATGGACCACTAAGGTGCCCATGCTGAGATGTATGGGGCAACGGCCCTGCATCGAAGAGTGGTTCTCGCACGGGCGCCCAGGGTGTCCACCGAAGGACAAACACCTTTTGGGACCCCCACCACACCCTGGCTCTCTAGACCCACACCCTGGTATTTGAACATACATGTTTTGGGCTATAATTAGGTCTGGGGTGTTGTCTCTTGAAAGGTTTTGCATCCGCAGGAGTTGCTCCAAACGTGCGTATTTCCTTGGCTTTTTTTGTGGGACTCGATCTCAGGGCGATTATTTGAATGTGGCAAGAAGAGAAGGTATCCTCTAGCTATTGACCAGTCTGACTCCTGACATTCATCTTAAAGATGTTCTTTCATGTTCTGACTCTTCTCCAAGGTTGTCCTCCCAGGGTAGCATCACTCTGGACAATAAAGAATGAAACCATATGAAACCCCACTGAGGCAGGCGTCACGGGAATGGTTTGGTGTTACACTCCACAATATACCTTGCCTTGATTCCTCAGGTACCTGAACGCCGACGAACAGGGCGATGCTCCCTTTAGTCACTTGGTCTGGACGAACAGGGCGATGGCGGTGTGAGGTGTAAGGGAGTTGGTCTGCAAAGGTTTCTACCAGCAGCGTGGCACGCTGAGATGCAGGTGGGTGTGGCATGATTCTTGTAGGTCACCTGAGTAGATGAGAATACCATAAGGTCAGCCATCACTGGGCTAATGTCAAGTCCATCTCTGGGGCTCGCCCACATCGGTCGTTTGACCTCTCAATCCTTTGGACAGCTACCAGGCAAATGGTCCGAACGGCGATGCCGCGATGCCCTTGTGACATGAACGTCGCGAACCGGTCACGTTTGGCAAACCGGTCACGCCCCGGTCACGTGACGTGTTCGGTGCAGTTCCGCTGACAGAAGTGACCTGTTCGGTTCCGCTGTCCTGCCACGATGCTCCGATTGGAACTCCTTCGGCTCGGTGAAAGAGCGATTCAGAGTGCTGCGCATCGCGCGAGGCGTCGCGCGCGAGGCGTCGCGCGGTACCGCGCGTCGCGTGATGGAGAGAAGCGACCCAGGATGGGTGGTCGAAAGCTTCGCTGAGGCACGACGAGAGTCAACTGTGTTGGAAGAGGGAGCGGGGTACTTAGGGTAGGGTGCACTTTTCATCCACCATGCTTAGGCCCTGCTTCATCTGCTTCCAGAAAGGAGGGAAGATGACCTCAACATAACTCAAGGCCTTCATATCCTTCACTCTTTTGTGTTGCCACGATTTTTGGGATTCCACATGCATGTTGAAGTCATTCGTTCGGGATGGGTGTCATAAGAGTGGTGACCAGCTCTCACAATTGCAGCACTAGAAGTATAAGCAGAAATGGCTCGTAGTGTCCATGGGAGTCCCTGGCGACGTCGGGCTGGCAGCCGTTGGATTGAAAGGACGAGGTCAGTTTATCAGGGGCACAATGTGTATGGCGCTTAGGCATTCTGCAAAACTGGCAAAACTGGCATCTCTTGATCCTCCGAAATACCACAGCCCCCGCTGCAGAGGTGGAGCTGCCCGAGCCCTGGACCTCCTTCAAGGGGGTCGGCTCGGTGGTTTGCTACCTCAACAACGAGCGCGGCAGCCCAGCCTGGACCGGGCGCGGGCCGAGCGCGCTGCTGCGTCAGCATAGGCCTGGAGGCCGAGGCGACATGAAGCCGAGGCCCGGAGCTTTTGAGTTTCAGTTGAGGAATTGACATGGATTGACCCTGGCATAAGATGACAATAGATGACATACTGTAAGTGATACTGCATCCTCTGAAAAAGATTGAAAGAGGGATTGGCATGTTTTTGGTAGCCTTCCCTTCTGCGCTGAGGACCAATGAAACCACCTGGAAACATCCTTTTTATGACTACTTCGTCCGGCACTGAGATGAGCTGAGACGATGCTGAGACGCCAAAACCCACAGCTTTTTCAGGCGACTCCTGAGCCGTCAGTTCTCCTTTGTAGCTCGCTGTTGCAGCTGTAGCATGCCTCACTAGTTAAGCCACTGTTTTTGGCTAATTGGAAAGCTTCTAGGGGTGAAAACATGTGAAAGCAGATTCACTTTTTGGTTGTATGGTAGGTATACTGTATATGTCAATAGTATAGCATATATTCTAACTCTCAGGGAATACCCTAAGGATCCTCAGATCGAAAGTCACCAAAAGACTTGGCAACATAGCCCAGAGAATTCATGTGTTAGACCAGGACATGCCTGGAAAGCATGGGGGGAACGGGTCTTTTCCCGCCATTCGCGGGTCCTCAAAGCGGTTGAAGCGAAGTGGCGGCCGAAGGGATGCAACATACACAGAACACCCGCTTGGACGATCAATTCGACGTTGTTTTTTTGACACATCCAGTGGTGCAAAGGTTTGTTTGTCAGGTATTGGGCGGATTAAGCACCAACTCAACGATGTTGTAAACGTCTTTCACAGGTAGATCGGACAGAAGATAGAACCTATATGCAAATTACAAATGGAAGATGGGGAGAATGGTCATCATGTGTTGACATGTTTGATGTCTTACAGTGATCTCTTAGACATCTAAGTGCGCTTTCCAGTGCACAAAACCCGCAGTTGGATGGGTCAAACGATCGTTGAACCAGGCGCAGCTGTTGAACCACTGCAGAAGATCAACGTCGAGCTGGCATGCTTTTGCCAGGTTTTTTCCTCGAGTGGTGAGGTCACGCAGGTTTGGCCATATGAAACAGATTGAAAACAGCATAAAACAGCACATCCTGGAGGAAGCTCCCTCCCGCATCAAGAAACGATGCGTGATTGCATGTGCCTGCCAGGAATGAAGAGCACATTAAGCTCCGAATCAACCGAGTCCTTTGGTCTTATGAGGCAAGCCGATCCGATTTTGTCGCATTTTGCAGGCGCCCTTTAAAAAGCGCCTTCTGTCTGGTCTATTGGGGAGGTTAGTATAATATATAGTGATACAATTCCGGTCAACACGGTGCTCCTATGCCCAGAAAAAAGTAAAGTGTTCAGAGGGATATTGAAAGCATTATGATGTTGCTCTTTGCATGTTTTATGAAGTTCACCAAGTTCGACAATACGGCTAAACCTCTCACCTTCAGCGATCTGACGAAGTTTGGTGTTGCATGTCGCCGTCGTCGACCCGATGTCAGCGCCGGCGAGACCGTCGCCGGTCTCCGTCGCCACAGGCAGAGTCTCAGACCGATGTGCAATCCCAGATGCCGCTGGTCTCTCCGAAGTGCGCTGCCTGCTGCCTGCATGCCGTGTGCATCGGATGTTCGACTAACAACGCCTGCGGCATGCGTTTTGATCCCTGCCGTTGAAAGAGGTGCAGAGGTGATCTGGGCCTGGCGGCATGGTTGCTGACAGCAGGATGATGCAGGATCCCTGGTGTCCGCTCCCCAACCAACTTATATATATATATCTGTATATATAATATGCTTCATAGATGGTCATATTACACCAATCTATGGATGTTGTGGCCTTCCAGCTTTCGACACTGTATCATACCACTGGTATTCATACCACCTTAAGTTTGAATCTGCGGATCTGTGTTTAATTAGAAAGAAAAGACCTGTTTACAGGATGTCACAGCTGACCGCAAGGTACGTGAAGATCTTGGCGGAGATCCTCGACTGTGAACTAGCTACTTGGACGTTTTAGAATCCTTCTTGATCAGTCAGGCTTTTGTGCCAAGTCTCTCACAACAATTAATAAAGGGAAACCTGATTTAGTTCAACGAAGAGGATTCAACTTGTATAGGCCCATGATTTAGATGCAACCCTGTATTTAACGATTGCGCAACATTGCTGAAACTGGATGTGATGAAATAATAGCTGCTCCTCAATGTCAGTTTATGGATGGAACAGAAGCTCAAGGAAGCTCAGGACTATTTTACCTTTGGGATACTTTGGTGATCAGCTCCCCGATGCTCATTCCCAGATCGCCTGTTGTCCAACCGATGCACATCAGACCCAGACATACCTGGGCCTGGACCTTCCAAGAGGTGTCCCATATGTGTTGTAGCTCCCGGCCTTCCCGGACTGCTCCCGGCCTTCCGGGACTGCTGGCCTTCCCGGGACCGCTCAGCGTTCCGCTGGGCTGCAAGGTGACGGAGCCCTTCATGGTTCGAACGCTGAAGACCTTCTTAAAGGCATGTGAAGCCACGGGACCAGTCGTGGCTCATACCACTTGGTTTGGAGAGGAAGACCGGGACGACGGTCTTTCAGGTTGTCCGGTCCATTCTCCACTTGGGAAGGGGACGATGGACCCGACCTCCGATTCCAAGAGGTGCAGACTTCCCAACCGGTCAGGTTTTGCGGTACTTTTGAAGGACCATGTTTGCTTCCTTGGGTCACTTTCAGATTTAGCCGTTCTTTACACCAAGTTTCTTTAAAGCCATCAAGCCATTGGGCTTCACAATTCACTAAGTTGCCCTTTCACCAACCTCTCACATGGTGGATGAACTATTCCCAGCCCGATTTGCCATCTCTTTTTGATGCTCTCTCTTTCGAGTGCGCGTTGGCACAGTAGACAAACCCCTTCAAGACAAACCCGTCCGATCGTCCGGTCGTTCCATGTCACCGGCGCTTAACCGCGCTTAACCGCGAAATGGCGTGGTGGCGATCGACCCCGCTTCGAAGCGTTTCTCACAGCTTCGCCTGATCACAGGCCTTTTCTCAGATGTACCACGATGGCGAGTTAGACACACAAGAGGCTGGTGGAGGGTGGGACTCTTCCGCAAATCCGCTCCTTCGGGACCGCGTAGTAGACTCTATGCGGAGTCGGGGGCACCGAGGTTCGGAACGACGATCTCGGGGGGGGTTCGTTTCAGCTATTTTGATGTTCAACCTGTACTTGGGATATCTTGGGATGATTGAACCCACTGACTTAAAGACTTATATATAATTAATATGATCTACTGATATCTACTGTAACTGTAACTGTAATATGTGTCAATTGAGTTGAAACATGTTGAAGCCACCCACCAGTGATTTCTGAGTAGACTTCCTGAAGCACTGAGCGCTATTTTATGCGTTGTGTTCTTCGGTTTTCGATACAGAACAACAAGTGTATCAGATGGAGGCTTAGGTTGTAGCGTACAAAGATTTGGGTGCCTCGAAGCAACATTTCTTGGGGCAGGATCATTGCAGATCCACCATGTCTGAAAAGGGGCAAATTGGTCGGGGGAAAGATGCTTGATCTCCAAACTAGGGGCGTTATGGAAACGACTTGCAAATATCCAGTCATGAGACACAAGAGAAGCCCTGGCTTTGCACCCTGTACCCTGAGCAGCAACACAATCGCCTGGCTTTCCCATTGTTACACATCCCTGTCACATTTGGAACATGCTCCAAAAAAACTGCGTTTTGCATTAAAATGGGTGTCACTTGTTTACAGCAGGTACGTGCCTTTTTGGCTGTTGATTTGCCACAAACACTTGGCTGGTTCAAGCAAGATGTGTTGAACAGTTGGAAGATGGGCCCTGTTGAACCATGGTCCCTGTTGGCACCGGTAGTCCATGGACTTCGAGGAGTGTCCGGGAGACTGAATAGTTGCAGTGTTTTCAGAGTAGATGGCACCCCTACACCCCCTACATGTCGTTTAGATGGGGGTCCGTAAGTGGGTCCAAATAAACAACCTTTTTTTGGGGGAACTGTGCCATCTACTCTGAAACCACTGTAAGTTGATCAAACTACTTACTACGGATGGCAGACATCCATGCGCGCTGCGCATGGTGTCTTTGTCACTGAAGCCATATTTTATTGTCAAATTTCATGAAACCATCTTTCAATTGAACGCAACATTGGCCTAGAAAATCACGCCGGCTCTACACCTTCTCCATGAACTCTGGCGCCAGGTCATCTATTGCCTGGACATCGTGAAGAACGAGCGAGCCAAAGCATCCGTGGTACGCCCACCCAGCATCGGTACACTCTGCGGGATCTCTTTTTCGCACTGATAGAGAGCTCTTTTTTGGGGGGGGAGTGTTTTACAAAAGAGTCGAGTCAAGGGATACAAAGGGTAGTCTATGGTACGCATACCATGGCATACCGTAGGATACCGATACCGTAGGTAGGAATTCACTATCTTTTACGGTACATGTTTAGGGGTGACATCCGGAAGACATGCAAAAAAAGATTAAACAAGTAAAGACAGTATAATATAAAGATAAAGAAAGACAAGGCTAGTCCAAAGGAAGGTTGGTGGTGCCAATCGAGCGGTTTGAAAAAGAAAGAGGTGCACATGACTGTGTCCACCTGCAAGTTGCCGTGTCCATTACAATCGCATGATCTACTTGGCGGAATCAATTCCAGGTGTCCCAGAAAGAACCTGACTTGGATGATGTCCCTGCAAAGGCCCAGGGAATGGCTGTCCTGGCCTGGCAAATTTCAAGGTTACAAATCTGTGCTTGGGTCCAGTTCACCAAGCATCACAAACCACGACCCCCAATCGAAGCCTGAAGTTTCTGTTTCCTGCTCAAGAGGTCAAATTTGTGCGACGTTCGCACTGAGCATGTGCCAATGGTTTCTGCAGGCATGACTCATACAGTCCTTCTCCGAAGTGATGGCAGTGCTGTTGCCTGCGGAAAGAATATCAATGGGCAATGCAGCCTTCCACCTTTAAGCGATGGACTGTCATACACACAAGTCTTTGCAGGAGCAGAACACACAGTGCTTCTCCGAAGTGATGGAACCGCTGTTGCTTGTGGATTAAATTCTCATGGACAATGCAACATTCCGCCTTTAGATGAGGGAACATTCTACACCCAGGCTTCTGCAGGATTGTGTCACACAGTGCGTCTTCGAAGTGATGGTAGCGCTGTTGCTTGTGGTGGAACAATGGAGGACAATGCAACATTCCACCTTTGATTGAGGGAGTTTCATACACGCAGGCTTCTGCAGGATGCTTCCATACAGTGCTTCTCCGAAGTGATGGCCGCACGGTTGCTTGTGGACTGCGCGATCATGGGCAATGCAACATTCCACCTTTGGATGATGGATTTTTCTACATCCGGGTTTCTGCAAGCACGTTTCACACAGTGCTTCTGCGAAGTGATGGCACCGCTGTGGCCTGCGGATCGAACCATGCAGGTCAGTGCAGCGTTCCGCCTTTGGACGAGGGAACGTTCTACACCGAGGTTTCCACATACAGATTTCATACAGTGCTGCTCCGAAGCGATGGCAGGGCTGTTGCTTGTGGAAGAAACAATTACGGACAATGCAGCATTCCATCTTTGAAGTCGTGGCGTGAGCTCTTAACTTTTGCAGCTGCCAGCCGTTGCTACATTTGCAATTGTGCACCGCTTGCTAAAGACTACGTGTTGCAACTTAGTGTGTCTTTCTCAGATGATACAGCTGTGCTGAGATGCTGGAATTTGGCAGGGCTCGAGGTGTTGCGCTTGGAGGCAAATGCGTTTGACCTGGCCGTGGAGACTCACAAACGCCTTGCGTGTGAATTGAAAGTTTGCCCCCCAAAGTCTTCAAGCAGTTCTGCCCGATGGACAATTGATGGCCTTGATCTGCAGGGAAAATCCATTGGCCGCCCTGGCGGATTTGGTCGAAGTAAATCGGGATCAACACAATGAAACGTGACATCTCTCAGAGCCCGGAGCCCCATCCATCCACCGATCGATCCCGCGTGGCTCGCCTCGGATGGGCATTCTTTGTTCATTGCTCTGACCTGTCCAGCCGCTTGCTTGGATTGATTCTGATTACACAATTTCCAGGGCTCAGCAGCTGACTTGTGTTCATCCGCTGCAGTTTGCTGCAATATAGGTGCTTCCTAAACAAATCCATCATGAATTGAATAGTTTGATCGTGAAACAGTGCAGCTCAGTCCGATATGGAGCCAGACTAAATAAAGTTCTACCCTACGCAAGTACCTGAGTGCCAAGCACATGGAAGTTCAGAAATCTACAATTCTGGAGTTTGAATGCTCGCGATGCTCTAATGGCTGGATCCGAGCGTATCGACCGCTGAACGCCGTCAACAGGGCCATGCCAGTTTCGAGGCCCCGCTGTCTCGGGGGTCACGGTCTCTTGGGCTCAATTGACTCTGCCTTGTCTAAATCCAGTTTGCATCAGAGAGGTGCAGGTTATGCGGAGATGAACAAGTCAGGGACAAGCATGAGCTGAAAGCCAAGTGCTTGAGATTGTAGTGGTCATCAGCCCGGTCTCCCACGTCTCCCAGGTCTCCCTGTTTCGGATACGTGCCATGGTCGAACTCCACAGGGATGTTTTCATGTAGCTCCTGAAGAATTGGGCTGCAACTGATTTAAACATGCCCACTACAACGGCCTGTGCCAAAGTGCATCCTGAATGTGCTGAGTTACAGCTCCGTCGTTCCACATTACCTTGCATGTTTGGAGCAATTTGAGGGTGTAGTGTGGCCTTGATTTGCCCTGAGGCATTTGCAAGAGTTGATTGCAGACGCAGCCCGCACCGTTGGCCGCTCATATGATGATGTCCGGCCCTACGTGAACCTCCTGGAGGAAGAGTAGGGCACGGGAGTTTATGTCACCAATGACTGCTGATCGCCTCGCCGGACGATCAAACGGACGGACGAAGAGAGCTTCGGAGCTGATCGCCGATCCGATCCTGGGGCGTCCATCCACGGAGCTTTGCGACGGAGCTTTGCGACGGAAAAAAACAACAAGTCTCGATGAGATGGACATGGATGGAGGACGATGAAAGACCGATCAGTTTAAGAGACGGATAGATCGTCCTCCAACCTGTGGAGGGTGAAAAAGGCACCAGATGGTGGGTCATGGTTTGCAGGGAAAGGCCACTGAAAAAGGCACGCATGCTGCGTTTTGGGTGCTTGGTCACGCTGGAGAGGTTGGGTTCGTTCTTTTAGGAGAAAGAGCAAGCCTCTATTTGTCGAAAATCATTGGGTCCATAGGCTCCTACAATGTGTTGGGTGTTGCAAGGCAGACATTTGACTTGAAGTGGGTCTGTCAGGAGTCTGTCATGGTCTCTCTCTACACGAAGCTTCCCTCCCAAGACGTGGCGCGTTTGGAAATATCACCTACACATTCGTTCAGGAAGCACAAGTAGCCAACATGTGCCCAAGAACACAAAGCCTGGGTTGATTGGTTGTTGTTGTTTCGCAGTGCAATTTTGGCATAGAAACCCTGGACCCGCGCACCCAACCTAGAAGTCAGCAAAAACGCTGCAACGCCAAGTAACACGACTGGGTTTTGCTCAAGAAGGAGGGCATTCATCAATGTTGCATCTTAGATGTCCACCGCAATCAAGTCCAAGCTACCAACTTTGTGGGAGATGGTACTTTGACTGCTCCAGGAACATGAGCGAGTCAAACTAAGAACCTCTAGTCGCATTCACCCACTGAGGACACCCACTGGTGGAAAGCAGATCACTTCATTCTGATTCATCCTCGGAAGTGAAGCCATTTGCATCGCTTGGGAACCGAACAGTGATAACGCTGGGCCGTCTTCTCGGCCAGTTTTGTCCTTTTAACAGAGCATAAAATAGCAACAACTCACTTTGGGCACGTTCAACTCTAAGTCATTCATGGAGAATTATCTGTGGCCTTTCCTATTGGTTGGTTGATGGTGAATAGAGGAAATACACCCCGGTCGTGAACAAGCAATAGGATGCAAAAATAGTGTATATTAATGGTACCTGACATCGACCGCTCACTCCCTTCATAGGCCGGACATCATTGTGCCTTATTGTGACTGTTTGGGACATGCTCTATCCGTTTGGCTCAGCTTCACCGAGCTGACCGAGCCGTCGCTCTGAGGCCAAGCAGCTGAACATCGATGAGGTTGACATCGATGACTTGGGCGGCCAAGGGCAGATGTGCGCTGGGAACCGGAGCAGTTGGGGACCACGGGGCGACGGTGGGGACGGGGCGTGGCAGGTGGGTCTGTGGCGATGGGCCTTTGGCCTCCAGTTGACCCAGTGGTTGGGTGGATGTGCAGAAGTGGGAGGAACTAAGTGTATACATACTGTATACACATATTATATATATAATATTATATATATAATTATATATATATTAATTATGATATATTGAGAGGTACCCTGAATTCTCAGGAAGATGGTTCCGATATGTTCAGATAAGCACATGATAGCAATTGTGAACACAAGTATTGAATCGTCTAACAGTTGATTGATTTCCTCGGGACACGACTCTTGTCCCGCAAGCAGCCTGGTTCAAAGCCATTCAAACAGGCAGTACAACCGTTTAGCTAGTGAGACCACTTTAGACAAAGAGAGTCGAGTTCGAAGGCATAAGATTTTGTGAAGTGTCCCATAATGTCCCATAAGTTCTCGCCGAGGTTTCTATGTAGTATATGTATTGAAAGGTATTGTGTGCACGGGTCATTTTGAGTCCTGAGTCCTTTGCAAGTCGTGGCTTGTGAAGGGCTGGTTCGATTTGCAGCAACGGCATCGACAACAGCAGAGACATGAGTTGCATGACAACAGTAAAGTTCAAGCCTATCTTATGTTCATCAAGAGTGTCATGACGTCACTTCTTAGGTGAAGAACGAGACAATGATCCCTGCAGTACTCTGCTGTTCTTCTGAGTCTCTAGGTATGGGGACCATTATCCAAATGATACAATATAGAGCTTCTTTCAAGCTTTTGCCTAGCCCAGAGAGTCTGGTTAGATCTGGTGTAGATCTACATGATCAAAGTTAACAACTCAAAATTACACTCCTGCAGTACGAACGCAGTACACTGCACTCCATGGATTCTAGGATCCAAAGAGCAAACATGAATGCCGTTTTGACCTGGCCACCCAAAAGCATACAAGGTGCATTATGCAGGGAGAACCTGAGTATCAGATAGTATCAAAGCACGAAATCCACTCTGAAACCGACAGCCCAGTGGCCACACCACCAGAACTCCCACAGAAATCCACGAAATCCACCGGACCTCCGGCCTTTCCGAACGCGCGTTGACGCTGCGTCCGTTCATGGGCGCTTGACGCCACCAGCTTCGGATGGAGAGCCTGGGAGGCGAGCCGTGAAGCGCGGACGAGGGGCATTGGGGCTGGGAATGCTCACCAGAAGTGTATGTATAGTATAAATATATATATACCATATGTATATACCCTGGGAGTCCAAGACTAGTTTTAAATGACGTTTGTAGTGTAAAATCCTTAGTAAAACAATGCTTGTTCGGTAAAGCCTATTGAATTAATGGTGGTTGGAATCCTAGGGTATATAATAGTCTTTAAGGCAGTTTAGGGTGCTGCACGCAATTCATTGCCACCGGATACAAACCATTCACATGCTTATGCACGGCCGCTGGGCCTTCATTCCCTTTGTGGCGCGTTCCATCCGCGAAGGTGTTCGTTCTTTTCTTCTTGGTTGTTTAAAGGGCCATGCCTATAAAAGAAGAGAGGCATTGTGAGTCTACATGCCAGACAGAAACCACAGCTGATGACCAGTTGCACAGCTGATTCTTATTTTTGCCATCTGCAGAAGGACCATGACAGCGGATGCTGCTGGCCACATGTGGAAAACGCCAGGTGATCACTTCAACGTAGATACGGTACTGTAGATTAGAAACTCCTTGACTTGTGCTTTTCCCAGTAGAATGTCAGAAGATATTCTAGAAATAATGCAAAGGATGTCTGAAGATGCCAGAAGATATGCCAAAAATAATGCCGGAAGATATGCAAGAAAGGATGTCAGAAGATATGCCAGATAGAATGCCAAATCATATTCAGAAACTATGTCAGAACATATGTCGGAGCAAGTGGTGAGATTGATGGCAGAACAAAAGTCGGAATGCAGGGCAGAACGGAACCGAAGTCGGAGCATATGTCACAATACATATCAGAGCAGATGCCAGTTTGGTGCGAGAGCACATGTCAGAAGTACATGCCAGAAGATATGTCAGAACACATGTCAGACTTCACGGCAGGACAAATGTCAGACCACACGCCTCTCAGGGTAGGGCTCACTAAAATGATTAAAGTAACTGTTCAAGGTCCATCAGCACCCCACCCCCAGAAAGACCTGATGAACTCGACCTTGTTCTTCGCCCCCCGCTTTTCCCCGGGGCCATCAATTATATACGTCCCGATCGCGAGTGGCCGCGTGGTACCCCAACACTGTGGCGCGGTTCGTCTGTGCGCTCAGACCGCCACGCGGTCGCATCCGCGAGGTCAGAACAGCACCAGTTCGGTCTCATCCTCTCAGAGGCGACGATCGAACGGCGAGTCGTGGGGCGGGGTGATGACGGTGAAGACGGGGAGGCGAGAGACGCGAAGAGAGAACAGCCAATATGAGGAATGTAACATGTAGCGAGCATGCCGATATGGATATTAGCAATATAATGCCATATCATGCAATATATCAGAATCATGAACCCCTACTGGTTGGGTGGCCTTTAACCCGTAATACTAGTTTGCCGTGGTGGCTTGTGAAGGATTGCCCGAAATGTATCTCCACCAAATACACCAGGTACTGCATCGACAGGTGTCGCCAAGGAGCGCCTTGATGGAGCGCCTCCCAATCGAGGTGATTCTGGATTCTGAATTTCCGCTATACATGTTGACATGTGTAGACAATTAGTCATCGATTTCTGGATTCACTCTAGATATTTCTGGATTCTGCTGAGGTTGTGAAACCTCCCCATATGGGAGGGGTTGTTGATATTTGTTGATCAACAGTCTTCATGATGCGTACCGTGCCGCCTTCTAGTTGATTCATCATGGGACCCTTCGGCAGATCGACTAAAATGTTTCTCGCGGCCCATGGGGACGCTCACAAGGATTTTTGGGAAATGTCAAGAGGTGGCACCTTGTGAATCACTCTGGTTCCTACTGGGAAGTCAATGCTTCTGAAGGTTCAATGCGCGAGTGAAGTTTGATACTTCTCGTTGACAAGGGAGTCTCTGGGGTCTTACACTCTTGATATGTGATGTCCGTATGATGTCCATTATTGAAAAGGAGCTTGGAATTGGGGTGTTTGGTCACTCCGAACAATGAACGCGACCATGATTGTTGTTTCGCCTTTGTGTTTGTTTTTCTTTGGCCGCTTCTCTTGGCATGACCAAGAGGAGCGGCCTTTCCAAGGCCACGGTCGGTTTCAAAGGCCACGCCAATTCAGCGTCGAGGCTTGTGACCCCGAACACACACACAGAAGAGGTTCGAGATGAAAAATTCAAAACACAAAAAACAAACCTAGACTCAGCCCAAAACCAGAACTCAAGACCAAACACAAAAACACACTCAACTGAAGACTCAAGTAGCAGAAGGTTGAACGGAGGAAAAAAAAACAAATCCGGACTCAGCAACAGAGAATTTGAGTCTGGATTTGAGTCAGTCTGGGTTTGAGTCTGGATTTGGGTCTGGATTTGAGTCTGGGTTTGAGTCTGGGTTTGAGTCAGTCTGTTTTTTTGAGTCTGGGTTTGGGTCTAGGTTTGAGTCTGGATTTGTTTTTTTTCTGAGGGAAAACGCAGGTTCCAGCCCACCCTAGCCTAGCCCCCAGAAAGCAGCAGGTGACTCAACACCAAACTCAAACTGGATCTCAAGCACTTGAAACCTACACCAGACTAAACAAATAATCCGCATAGAAATATATAGAAATCAGAAAAAAGACTTGGATGGAATTTCACCATGGCAGAAGGTTGAACAGAGGGAAAAAAAGGCAAATCCGGACTCGGCAACAAAGAATTTGAGTCTGGATTTGAGCCAGTCTGTTTTTTTGAGTCTGGGTTAAGACTCTGGATTTGAGTCTTGTTTTGTTTTTTTTTTAGTCCTGTCCTAGGTATATAGACCTGTTCTCCTGAGTGTGGATTTGTTTTTCCTATTTGTTTATTTGTTGTTTTTTATTTGTTCACATTTTTTTTTGGCTCTGTGTGTTGAGTTCGGGTTCACAAGTCGAGGCCTTTGAACACCACGGCCTTTTCCTTCCCGCTGGAAGAGCTTGGTGAGAGGCCGCTCCGCCGGCGGAGGCGACAGGATGTCCGAGTCCGTCGCAATGGCAAGTATTGTACACGCATCCGCAAAGGTAAGTGGGGAGTGTGACTCTACTGAAAGGAATAGCTGGTGTTGCGAGTATGGTACACTATTCAACCGTCAAGAGAGTGGATGAGTGTTGTATTGGAGGTGGCAAGAGAACAATTATGTTTAGTTCTTCATGTGTTTATGTGGGATCGGTCAAAACCTGGAGCCCGACCAGTCCACCATGTAGCTTGGCATTCCAGGTAGGTCAACCAAGCTCTCCTGCTTTTGACCCACAGCCATGTGTGCTTAAAAACTGCCGATCACCAAACCATCCAGCATGAAACATGCTCAATTAGTGATTGAATTCTTCCTCTTTGTGGAATCCAACACATTGTCATTTTCCGTGTTTCACATATGTTTGTCAAGCTTGTGTCATGTGTCCTGGTATTTGTCCTGTCCGATTCCTGTCCTATTAGGCCACAGGGAGTTCTCGTGGCAGTGTTCATTTGACTCTCGGGGGTGTAGAATCGTCATCGTCCTCATCATAATCATCATCTAATCTCATGAAGCAACACTGTTTGCTTGCTGTTCAACCTTTTGATTTCTCCCCATGTTTTCACGCACAGAATCGTAGGTTACGTAAGTCAGTTGCGTAAGTCGTGACGTAAGGTAGAATAAGTGTCACACGACTAACCACTTGGTGTCACACGACTGCTTACCAAACAATCTCACGACTTAGCACTGTCTTTTGACGCGAGTCTTTGCTTGTTGGGGAGCCAGTCAAACAAGCTCCGCTTCGCGTCCTGGCTCCTCAGGCCCGAGGACGGCAGGGGGGTTCCGGGACGTCAAGAGCGCGACAGGGGGTTCCCTGACCATTTCGAACACAAAGGATGAACATCAGGATGACCATGGATCACCTGGTTTTGAGAGAGGTTTTTGTTCTTTTTCTCTTTCCCTATGGGCGATGTGTTATTCCCTTTTTTTCTGGGGAATATGAATATGTTTGATTTTGTCCTGGATCCTTAAGCACATGACGTTTGATCATGTTTTTGAGAAGTACCTACGGCATCTCTCTATGTAGGATGACGGTCTTCGCACCTACGGCGACCTACGGCATTGAGGTGGTGCTTAGAAGGGGATGGGGACGCCTGTTGGTAGCTGTTGGCTTGTTCGTGCTCAAGGCATAAGTCATCGACATGCTCGGCATCGTTCCTCGGTTCCGCAAGAACGACTTTGATGGAGATTCAAGTTCTGGAACTCTAGCTACATGTTGTACCATGCTCGGCCTCGTATCTCAACCAATGGTGTTCACAATTGACCGTGGTGTTCACAATCTTTGCGTTAGAGAGAGGTGACTCAGCGTTTTCGGTGACCGAAGAGGCGCCAGATCTCGCCGGCCTCTTCGGTCACTGGTCGATCTCCAAAGAGTTTTTTCACTGGGAAAGGCAGGGCCAGAAGAAATGTGGCGATGTTCATGAACTCTGGCCTCTGCAACAGGAAGTGACGACTGTGTCTTTGCCTTAGAGTATAAATGACAATGAGTATAATATTACAATATACATAATCATCATATTCGAGACATTCACTAAATAGTGACCTCCGTGAGAAGATGGCAGGACGAGTTGGGGAGCATCGACGGACGCGTTGGACACATGGCCTATGGCCTTGACGGCGCTGCAGGACGATGTTGGCATTGAGACGGACGACTTCTTCTTGAGTGGGTGATCCCAGAGGGTCCGGACGGAGACCGAGAGGGTTGTTCGACGGTCTGACGGGGTTCTCCGATCTGAAGATCTGAATAGATCGACTTGGGGAGCATCCCAAAATGTAGATGAAAAAGATTGAACAAGTATTTGATGGATCAATATGTACGCCATTTGGTCTAATGATCTCACTGTTGTCTTTGCTATGTGTTGTCTCCGTGCCCAAAAAGAAGGGGAACACATAGGTGACTCGTGACAGACCGATGCCTGGCCATGTGAGCAGCGTTCTAAATTCACCCTTTCTTTTTTAGTCAGGGACTGGCGAAAAATCAGTGAGAACAGTGATTTTAGCTGATGTTGTAAGGTGTCCGTAAGGTTTGCCGTAAGGATGTGCAGATTTGAACAGTGCCGTAAGGCTACCGGAAGCGGAATTTGTTCACTGAACTTTCATGACAGCTGGGCCCAAACATATTTGAAGAAGCTTGCGTTCTGACAGCTGAAACCATGGAAATGGAAGAGTACAAGCAGGAAACCATACAGTTTGCATTAAAACAATCATATGGAAAGAAAATGGTATCTTGCAACAACATAAAACATGTGACCACAGTGGACTTGCATACCTCTGCCGTAAGCACAACGTAAGACTAGCCATGCATACATGTGTCGCCGTAAGCAAAACATAGAGAAACGTAAGCCTTGCGTAAGGCCTACCGTAAGGTTTGATTTCTTGGCAAGAAAAGACAACACAATTTTGAACACCGCTCATGTGTGAAGCCAGCAGTTCTTGAGTGTCCATGACACTGGTCCTATTAAGACTTGGCAATCTGAGCAACAGATGGAACAAGAACGAAGCACGCGGCACGCCTTCATCACCCTCGTTCACTGTCTTGTTCCGTCGCTTCATGTCTTGCATGGGAAGATCTTCATGAACATGAACATCGCAACTCTGAGTGCCGTAGTGGAACCCATGTCTTAGCCAACAGAAGCACTTGGAGGATACAGGGTCTTCATCTTGCGGCAAAGCTAAGCTTGTCACTGGAAACAGTCCACACAAGAGCCGTGGAGGCCATCGCTAGTAGGTTGGAGGCCATTGCTATTAGAATTCTTCCATCACCCACAACATCCTGCAACCGAACCCACTGCATCATCGCTGTGTAGCCTTTATCGATCTGAGGTTGGGGAGGCTTGGCAGCCCTTGGTGGTGTGCTTTTGGCTGGGTGCTTAGAAGGGATTGGGAAGGGCTGAGAATGGCTTGGAAAGGACAAGTTGATCTTGATTTATGTTTATCTTCTTGATGGTCACAAGCAAGGGTGAGAAACCTTCCCCATACATCTTCGATCAGGAGGTTCACTGCTTCTTTAATTTCCATGGTCATGATCAACATGTATCAACGCGTCATTCACTTCATAAATTGTGGCCGCACACGAAGCACCATGGAGGTTTTGTGGCAGTTCTGCTCCATAGAGTACTCACCCAACTGAAACACACCTGGTGGAGGGCCGAGGAGTCTTCCAAATGGATCCAAGCCATGGCCAGCTTGCAGTGGCCAGGGTTTCATCCAAGCATCGCGCAACACTCACAAGCTCTTCCAACTTGCAGCTTCTGACGCACCAGTCTCCCATCAATCCGCATTTGGCATGGCGCACTTGCAGCGGCTCCATTGGATTCGGTCAATCTTTTGGATCAGCATCCCTTGTTACACACCTGGTCATCTCCAGGTCAAGGCCTCGTCCTCCTAGAAGGCCTGCACGCTGCTCTTCGATGGGCGCGTGCGGCACTCGCCCCATTTTTTCCGTGCAGCTCGGCCAAGAAACAACTCCAAGAACCATTGGACATGTCTCATCAGAAGTGAAGAGCTCGAGTGAGAAGCTCCAGCAAGCTTTAAAAGCTTTTTTCCCAGCAGAAGCGTGGTGAGCTTGCGTTTATGACATTGATGTCTCTGCAGGAGGATGACACAAGGACTGTAACACTACATGCTTCGATGTATACAATTGGAATATCTGCATGCGCCAGATCAAGCTTGTGGCAACAAGCCATGTCATTGTTAGAAAGCATGCCTGTGGCCAAAATTCAACCCGATGTCATCAGCTATAACACGACCATCAGTGCTTGCGAGAAGGGTAGGCAATGGCAGAAAGCATTGATATTGTTTGAGTTCATGCCTAAGGCGAAAGCTCAACGTGACCTCATTAGCTATAGCGCTGCTATCAGTGCTTACAAGAAGGGCGGGCAATGGCAGAAAGCATTGATGTTGTTTGAAACCATGCCCAAGGACAAAGTTCAACCAGATGTCGCTAGCTACAATGCGGCCATAAGTGCTTGTGAAAATGGTAAATGGCTGGAAGCATTGAGGTTGTTTGAGGCCATGCCCAAGGCCAAAGTTGAACCAGACATCATTAGCTACAACACAACCATCAGTGCTTGCGAGAAGGGCGGGCGATGGCAACAAGGGTTGGTGTTGTTTGAGGCCATGCCCCAGGTTACAGTCAAGCCAAACGTGATTAGCCACTGTGCAGTGATGAGTGCATGCGAGAAGGGCGGGCAATGGCAGGAAACCTTGATGCTTTTCGAAGACATGCCCCAGGCCAAAGTTCAAGCAGATATCATTTCTTACAGTGTGGCCATGTTTGCCTGTGAAAAGGGAGAGCAATGGCGGGGTGCATTGATGTTGTTTGAGGCCATGCCCAGTGCCGATGCTCAACCTGACCCTATTAGCTTTTGTGCAGCGATGAATGCCTCCGAACAACCGAATGGCTGGCCGAATGTGCTGATGTTGTTTGAAGCCATGCCCGCTGCCAAGGTTCAATTGGATGTCATTGGCTACAACGGGGCTATTAATGCCTACGAGAAGGGTTGGCAATGGGAAGCAGCATTGATGCTGTTTGATGGCACACAGAATGCCAAAGTTCAAGTAGATGTCATTAGCTATAACACAACCGTCAGTGTTTGTGAGAAGGCTGGGCAATGGCAGGAAGCAAAGATGTTGTTTGAAAACATGCTCGATGCCAAAGTCAAACCAGACGTTATCACCTACAGTGCGACCATGAGTGCCTTGGAGAAGGGCGAGCAATGGCAAGAAGCGTTGACCGTTTTTGAGACTATGCACAACGCTAATGCTCAACACGACCTCATTAGCTACAGTGCTGCCATAAGCGCTTGCGCACAGGGCGGGCAATGGCAGAAAGTATTGATGTTGTTTGATGCCATGTCCAAGGACAACGTTCAACCGGATGTCATTAGCTATAACGCCACTATCAGTGCCTATGAGAAAGGTGGGAACTGGCAGGATGTGTTGAGGTTGTTTGGATCCATGCCCGATGCCAAAGTTGAACCAGATGTCATCAGTTATAGTGCGACCATCAGTACATGCGAGAAGGGCGAGCAACCTCTGAGTCTTTTCCCCTCGCAAAGCTCCTTGATTTAGTCAGTCTCTTTCGTTTGCTCCAGGTGTTCGCGATCGACCGTCAGAATTGTGCGTTCCGAGCATCAGCGGACAGATCTACCAACAAATCCCAAATAGGGGTCTTTTCAAGTAAACAGATGATAGAATCTGAGAGAAGGGGGTCCATGAATCATGTCTTGCAGCACATTATACCCCTCAAAAAAAAGTATACGGGTCGGATATTTTGTGGACTTCCTTGATCATAGAGTGTCGTAGAGTCGTAGAGGTCTGTGACCACGATCATGGGGTCGGATATCAACTAATGATCCTTACAAAAGCACATAACTAGTTTTTTTGGCGCGTGCAGAGAAGAGATGTGACTCGTTCTGCACTCCTTGACGATGTTCGACCCCTGCTGTTGGAAGGCTTGAAGAACAAATCAGTCCATTCTGCGGCTCCGATTGTTTTTTTGTGCGTTTCTATTCGCGATGGCCTCCAACCTACGAGCGATGGCCTCCAACCTAGTAGCGATGGCCTCCAACCTAGTAGCGATGGCCTTCTATAATATTATGTATGCAGCGCAGTGTTGCACATGAGGAGCCAGTGTCGGCTGCCAGAGTTGGAACCATGGGGCACCGATGCCTTTTTTCACCATGCCGGGCTGCCCCATGAGAGTTGACCACAGGTTTTGTCCGGTTGTGTCCAGAATTTACTAATTATAAGAGATATTAAGAGTGTTTAACCGAATACCAAACAGCTGGTAAACTCCACTTCCATGATTCTTTCAAGAAGGACTATCTATGATAGGAGTGAAGATACACTCTATAGCTCCATGATTCTTTCACTCGGAGTGTATCGATAGGTGTACTGATAGGCGTATATCCTTTCACTCAGGTGACCTATCTTGCAGGTGACCTATCTTGGAGGATTCCTTTGGATGAGGGACCACACCGGTGACCGGTAACATCGGTCTCCCAGTTGTTGGACAAAACAGGGGGGAGAGCCTGTAGGGGGGGTTGCCGTGCTGGATTTTTGGTTTGGTGTTCAATTCTAAATTGATAGTGGTCCCCAAATAGATAGGGCACGGTTTCCAATGCATGTTTAGTGGGGATCTACTTTTCTATCTATTTGGGGTCTATAGCATAATGTAATCTGATGTCATTTGTGTTCCTGGTGCTGGTCCAGAGATGTTGTGGCGGTGTTTGTGAATCCGTTGATTTGGTGGCATCGATCACATTGATCGAATCAATCAACTTGAATCTTTCAACAAGACAGTCTACCCTATGTAGATCAAAGAAGTGTGTGATCTTTCCGCTATGTGTCCACCGTGTTCCACCAAGTCATCTCCAACGTCACCAGCGTTGCTTTCTATCACCGTCCTCAAACGTCAAGGCTGGAGGCATCTGGCGCTTGCGCCGGCGGCGGCGTGTGCAGCCTAGGGAGCCGCAGGTGTTAGGCCAGCTTCGTCCAGCTGAAGCAGAAGCGGGGTGGGGAACCAAACTCTGGATTCGCCATGATGTGACCAGAAACATCACTGAGAACCTACATGAGCCTAGTCTAGCAGTTTTGTCGCACGAGTTTTTTGGTATACTACCAATCATAGTTCGAGCCTCGCCAGCCAGAAGCTTGGGAGATGTTCCTTCTTCACACAGACATGTAGGACTACCATTGGAGCACTCCAATGGCCTTTCGGGACGTTCCCAAAACTTTGGGGCTGCCTGGGCCAACTTGGACTTGCCTTTTCATGAGTCTCGGTGGGTCTTCTTCGCCAGGGCGCTTGTTGGAAGAAGTGGAAGAGCAAGAGTCCGGGGAGCCCGCGTTTCGCTGATTTGGGGGGGCTTGAGGGGCTTGAGGCCACTATGCGACACGTGGTGTGACAAAAACATATGGAAAATGTTGGGATCGTGTGGATAATGTAGAATATAGACTCTTGATGAAGTTGTTAAGAATAAACATTATCCCGGCAAGAGACCCCAGAGGTCTAGAAAGATGTAAAGGCCAAGATCGAGGTCTAGAGATCTATGGGTCTAGAAAAATCTAAACGCCCAGACATCCAGAGAGATCTAGAGGTCTAGAGGTCTAGCTCTGGAGATCTAGAGGCCTTAGCTCTTGAGGTCTTGGAGATCTAGAGGTCTAGAGTCTAGAGACAGATCTAGAGTTGCAGAGATGTAGAGGTCTCTAGATCTGGAACTCTAGACATCTGGGTTATAGGTAGAGGTCTAGAGATCTAGAGGTCCAGGGTAGCGGTCTTGAGATGCAGAGATGATCAAGAGGTGTAGAGTTGCAGGATGTGGAGGCCGAAACGAGAGGTCTCCACGTCTCGTTCGCTCTGGAGAGGTCTCTAGGTCCAGAGGTGTTGAGATAACCAGTCTAGGTCTAGAGCCTAGAAAACCTAGACGGTCTAGAGTTTGAGTCTAGATTTTGAGATCCAAAAAGCTCCAGAGGCCTAGACACCTAGAGGTCTTCTAGAGGTCTTCTAGAGGTCGAGATCTGGAGACCTACAATTCTAGAGTGAGGGAAAAGCAGGTCGAGGGGGGTCTAGAGCTTGAGAGGTCTGGAGGTCTTGAGGACCTCAGAGATCTAGAGGTCTAGATCTAGACCAAAATCTTCCCTTTCTCTCATCACTGAACATTGATTGGTTGCGCCTTTTGGTGAAAAACCATTCTGGTGAAAAGCCGCGAAGAATCAACTACGTGTTGTAATCTTTCGTGGGACAACTTCCTAGCGGGACCAGGAAGGGGCTGGGGAGCCACCTGGCTGCGGGACAGGAGAATGCGCGAGGTCAGCAGTTCCAAAGGAATCTTTGGTCCCACCCAGTGATTGGATGTGACCGGGGCGCCCCGACCCTCCGATAGGCACACATATGAAACTGCTGTATAAGTACGGCTGTATTGTTTACTCAGGGTTCCAGTGCGAGCTTGGAGGGTCAAGTAGAACTATGACAGTGTCCCAAGTCAGGGTTCGTGCGGGCACGGAATTGTGCATGTTCAGTTCATGATCAATTTGTTTCGCAGCTTTCGCATGCTTTCCCCACTGGTCTACAGTTGCTGCTGTCGTTTCTTCCATATAGATGGCTCATCCGTTCTGAGGCTGGTTCCAGCCAGTTCCAACGGATACGGCGGCTGAGAGACCGGTGCAGTGGCGGTCGCAAGAGTCGGCATCAAACCGGCACGAACGAAGAGTCGCGTTGCGCAGATGTGGGTGACACAAAAGTGACAAGGACGTTATGACCACAGAACTGCAGGCACCCTCTGAAGTCTCAGATTCATGATTTGCCAAATTTATCCAAATTTGTCAAAACATCCATGTTGGGAGATATGGCGACTGTTGCCAGCTTGCTACAACAAACCGACCAGCAGTTGTTCACCTATGGTCATTGCGTAGCCGCGTAGCCCTGTAGAAATGTACTCGTACTCATCGCCCTGAAGCCACTCCAACTGCCAATCGGGGTGAACATTCACATGAGTGAGGATCGGCCTGCATTCTTCTGGAAGAGGCATGAACATTCTGGAAAAGACACTCCCCCCCAAGCAGCAATGGAAGATTCTATGTGCCTCTGACCCTAACGGCTTTGGGAGTCTATGATTTTGTGGGAGGAAATTGCATGTTTGGACCATGCTCCTTCCACATCCCAAGAACGACAGCAGATGACACCTCCCTGACCAACAGCTTGATCCCTTTTCGAGCGATCTCAATGTACCAATCTTCGGCGCCGTTTTGCGCTTGGTGTGTTGGCGCGATGATGGGTATCGACTCCAACATATTCCAACATGTTGTGAGTGATTTGGCGTGGCGTAGCAGTCGCAACAGATACACAGAGGCAGGGTACAGTCGCCTACCTCACTGCGTGCTTGGTACGTCCAAAAGATGCCAAGCACGGTGCGCTGAGCCAACAAAATGAGGCGGTTGGCCCAATGTTCACCAGTTCCGCTGCAATGGTGCTGTAGGACATGACTCAATCACCTCCATTGCACCCAACATATCAACAGACCAGACCCCCCCCAGGTGAGCAATCCGGAGTGAAGGTCCAGTGAAGGGTACTGTCCAACGTCTTCCGGGCACCGTCCAAAGTCTTCCGGATCCGGCAGATTCGGCAGGATCCTCTCTTGAAACCCCCCCCAGACTCATCGGCACTGGGGTGGATCATGATGGACCCAAGTTGGAAGTGTGATTTTTCTTCTGTACATAGCAGCATGGTCAGGGCAGCTTTCCAGTATAGTTCATTGTGAACCGGAAAAATAAGACGCAAAAAGGGCAATATGAAGTTTTCTGCTACAGAGTCAGTCACCGATCGATTCACTCAAAAAGCTCCATATCAATCTATGAGCTTTACCATCCCAGCGGTGATATCAATTGACCCTGGGGTTCCAACAACGTTTGATTGAAGGCGTGACCAAACAACCACAAACTGTTTCAGGAAAAGGTCTTAGATCACAACAACCCTTTCACAGCTATAGAAGACTCGTGTTTCCATGGGGCCATTGGTGCTGCTTTACACAAACCGGTGGGCAGCACAGCAGGTATTGTGTGGAGTGCCTCCACACTGAAGCCAATGTGGCCCACTTGTATTGCAGCTCGGCACATTTCGAGATTTTTCACCGAGATCTTCAGAGACAGCTTAACTTTTTGATTAGATCTCGCAACGGTCCAACTTAGAGATTAAAAGACAGTGTTTGTCTTTCGGCTGAAGCCTTGTGATGGACATGTCCATCAAGAGGAGACCCTAGAAAGGGCAGTGGGTATACCACAGAAAGAATATGAAAAAAGATGAAAAAATAATCAAGCACGGCAATTCATGTTCTGCATCTACTATTTGTCTCCAATTGCCATGTGTTCCTTCGCATCTGGTTGGACCAGACGGTTTGAACATCTCCAACTGTCACACCGGGTCCCCTCGGTGCGAAAGCGGTCACCCACGTCAAGGTCCGGAGTGTGGCGATAGCCTTTGTGCCTCGTTGAAGACGGGCCGTGGGGCCGTGGCACCGGACGGGCCGTGGCGAGCGCCCAGCGCTGGGCGCTGCTGCGGCGCGGGGGCACTGGGGAGTCTTGTTCGGCGAGTCCGCGTGGCCGTAGCATTTGGTGCCCAAATAGACCAACAAATATTATAGACTGAAGACTGGCAGGAAAGTCGAAAGATTGAACGGTTCAGAGTTTCTAGCAGGTGTTGTTGAGGGTGTTGCTGTTCCTTCTTGGAGAAATGTTTTCAAAGTGCGTTGCGTTGAGTGTCGAGCTCTTCATGTTTGGCAGTTTAACAGGTGTTCTCACGGCCAAAAATATCAATCACATGCTGAAGCGAGGACACATCTCTCATTCACAACATACCCATGTGGCCCAGCCTGACTTCTCAAACCAACCTCCACCGCACTGGGTGGTGGAAATGCCGGTTCTGGGAGCTAACCATTTGGGGGTCGCTACTAGTAGCTTCTTAGTTACTAGTAAGGACCTATTTCGGCCATGTTTTTCTGCTGTCGCCTCATGTTCCCAAGCTGCTGTTGCTGTTGGAGTTGTACCTTGAGGGGGGTTTGGGGGAACAGCTAGTTCAGCTAGCACTGCTGGGCCGGACACTTGTGGTTGGCTCAAGTTGAGGAGACTCTCCCACCAATTAGTGGCATGAGTCTTCATCTATGTTGTGAGAGGTTCAGGGGATGGTGGGAGCCCATGTTGAGATCTGCCAAGGCTTGAACTGCTTTGAGAAGCTCCATGCCAAGGGGCATCGTAGCTTGGCAGAATAAGCGATTGACCATGATTTGACCTAAGGAAATCGTCTTTGGACCGGCTGGAAAAATGATTGAAACAGATTGAAACCAGCAGGAACCCAGGTCTTCCCCATGCAGAACACCATCAAACATCCATAGTCTTCCCCTTCAATCACAGCTTTTCGGAAGGTCTTTGTTACTTGCATCCCACTCCTGACTCCCGATCCGTCCGACCACGAGGCGCAACCCACGAGCCGAACCACTTCATCCTTTGTGTCATGTGCAAGGCTGGACCTGAGGACCTGAGGTCCGACACCACGCGAAGGATGATGAAAAAAAGGATGAGGATTGAGGATGAGGTTTGAAAGTTGTGTGTGTGTGTTTTTTCTTTCGTCATATTTTTCTCTGCATGTTTTAAATCTTGGAGTGGGTCAGTCGTGAGATGTGGAATGTGGATGAATGTGGAATGACCACAAGTATGACCACAATGAAGAAGTGTAGGACAGGGTGGAAAAGTGGAAAAGCGGCTTTCTACTTCCAGACCGCTTGACTCGTTTCTTATCACTGCCGCTTGCAGAGTCACTGATATGGGTGGAATTTGATCCAGAGGCGTTCCAGCTGCATATTACGAGAGTCTCTCACTTAACCTCAATGTGCGCGTATTCAGGTGGCGTTTCTTGTCCTTCCCGCCAAACAGAAGAGCCCCTTCCAGGAACTTCCAGGAGCATTTGATATGTCTTTTTCCACAATATGTTTTCTGAGTTTGGAAGAGCGTTAAGCCAAACAAATACCTTCGCCAGCTGCCCCTCCTCGTGCCAACAACCGTGCCAGTCCAGGTGATGCCAGCCAAATTGCAGTGCACCTACACGCGAGGGAAGTACTGCAGTGACTGCTATCACAGAAAACATGCAGGGATACTCAGAATCAATCCAACCTTGCCCCCAAGAAAAGCTTAATTGCAGGTTCCTTGAGAGCTTGCTGGATTCTTTACAAGGTCCTAGCTTCTGGGCCCCAAGTCTGGCGGGCAGCGTGGAGCAGGTTTGGGCAGCAGTGGGAAGTCTTGCCCTTTGCTTTCAGAGTCAACATCCATCAACATCCACATGTGAGTGACGCATACCGCATACACCCGCATACCCACTTGTCCTGTAATGTCCTGTATACTAGACCATTTACAGTAGTGTTTAAAGACCCCTTTCCACGTCGACTCATGAGCTGAGAGTGGTCATTCACTTCTCAAGGGCCTGGATGGGTTTAATCCCAAGACCCTCCATGAGTCCATCATCAGAATCGTCAGAAACACCCTTCTCGAACGGTGTTTTTCGTGTTCTTCAATCCCAAACAGTGGGTTTGCCATGCGTGCCAATGTTTTGCGTATATCAGCATTTTGCAAGAGGTCTCCCATACACCATACACGTATACATATATACATATGTAAGATCTTGTATAACACTACTTTATATCGATCTATCTAGATCTAGTCTTCTCAGCTTGGACCTGATGGCGCCGCGTCTGAAGAGCCTCCCATCTTCCATCCTTTTGGTCGCTGGCCTCGGAGAGACCGACGAGACCGAGGCGAAGACGCTGCCGAAGTTCTTAGACCTGAAACCGCTCAAGCCGCTCGAACCGAGCAGCGGGCGGAACCAGGAGCTGGGTGGAGCGTCTCGGTCTTCGGTGACGGTCCGGGTCTCTCCATGGTGGTTTGTATGATGGAATGGACCGGTGGAATCTGGTGGAATCCGGTGACCTTTGGAGATTGGAACGTCATGGACCACGTGAGACGTCACCAGCTGAAGCGTCAGGACCAGTGTGGAGACCCTCACGTAGAGACGTCACCACGTGAGTCACGGGACGAAGCGCAAGAGACAAGCGACGACCGCGAGCGATCAATGAATCCCCCCGTATGAAGAGGTCTTACAATCCAAGTCAAATGATCAGGGGGGGTTTATATATCAAGATTCTACATGACAGTCGCCCAGTGTTGCTCTTCCAAACAAACACCTGTTTGATCAAAGAAATACCGTATTCTGACAGGAATCCTATAGATATATGTCTGAAGAACGTGCCCGGTCAATGCAACACGCCCGGGCCGTCGGTCGCAGCGCACGCTCTGAGGATCGACTACAAACGCTCCGCCAAGTTGGAACGAGAAGAGAAAGCGCGGAAGGAAGGCGCGACGGAAGCGAAACGGCGCGCGCGGCAAGGGGGCGGGGGTGTGTCCCATCCAAGCATGGAAGCCGAAGGATGGATGTTCTGTATGGGGCGTGAAGAGCTGAATTAAATCTGAGTCTGAGTGAAATTTATTTGTTGCAAATGTGCCTGGAACGTGGCTGGGATAGATCAAAGAGGGCAGGGCCTTTTGTTTCTTGATCATGCATGTCGGATGGTGAATGATGTGATATTCAGGTTGTATGCTCTTGTGGTGTTCATAGAGAACATAAGTGAACATTTATGAACATTTAGGCTTTATAGCAGAGTTTTTCAATATTTGCATTTTTCGTGGCACTCATCATACATGCTACCCACTGGCTGCTTGTTGCAACGACCAACTCTTGTGCACCAAACACGCGACCACGTGGAGACGCACACGCCTGCCTGCCGAGGGAAGCAGGTGGAATCCACCTTCACGATTTTGGATCCAGAGGTACGGGGACTCTGCGAACCGTTTGCTTCGTTGGGACTAGCGATTCTGTCAGTAGCTACGTTCGTAGCGTCCGATCGCTCCGTTCGTAGCGATGCCCTGGCTCCTAGTTCGGATTTGTCTTCACAATTTCCTTCTGCAAACAAGTTGGAACTCGTTTCACGGCAGCGCTTGATGTGGTGGTCGACCCTAGGGTTTGGGCGATGTTTTTTCGTCACACTGAGGTTTGATTACCCAAAAGCAACATAGTGAGGGTTCATGTCAGGGGGGCAGGTCAAGATTACACTGAAGCATTTGAAGCCCTGGCAAAGCCGCAAAAGAGTTCTTTTTTGTCCAAACCTGACGTCCCTGTAGAATCAGAAAGCAGCGTGCTGGCAAGCTGGAGTAGGCTTTTACATGCCTTTACATGCGCAAGCACCCTGGAGCCCTTACAACATCGCAGAATGATTTACAAGCTGTGTTGGTGTTCACCTCGCAACGGGTGTTTGGTTTGTTTTCCCATGTTTTCCTCTCCCACACCCCGCTTAAATTATATCTGAATTGTATAAATTATTGATCATGCCTGTGAAGACAGCTAGGCTGCTTAGACAAAACCTTTTTAGTGAAGCGGCAAAAAGTGCTGTGGGATTTACAAGTGCTTGCCAGGTGCCAAACCCAGGAACCTCCCCGCCTGGATGGAGGTCAAATCCAAGCCGCACCAAAAGTATTTGGTCCTGAGATTTAAGCATCCAAAGCTCATATTGTGTCACAATTCTCCCATTGAGATCCTTGTGCTATGTGAAACCACCTAATAGGTATTCCAAAAAATCCTCATAGACTATGCTCAGTACTATTCTCTTCCCGTGTCACACCACGGCGAACTGGACTGCGCCTCTTTTCCTCATCAACCATCGCCCTTGAATCGCCCCACAACTGCGCAGCCAAGGCCAAAGAGACCTTTTCCAAGGCAGCCCCGCTGGAAACGACCCTGGGAGAGAAGTGGCCCAGAACCTCAGAGCGAGCCGCGCTATGCGCCGCATGGACTGCGAGCGCCGCGGGATCTGCATAGTGCGCCCCGCCATGGGGCGCCGCCAGCGCTTGTTTTGGGTACTGTTGCTGTTGCTGCTGCTGCTGCTGCTGTTGTTGTTGTTGTTGTTGTCGTTGATGATGTTTTGTGTTCGCCCGGTTTGACGCGCCTTTTGGTGAGATGGTATATGCTATAGAATGCTATAGAGGTACTGGGTGGTGTTACGCATCTTTCGGGTGCAGGCGTTAGCATCACCTCTGGGGCAGTCCAGGTGTGTCCCGAAGACCAGGATGGTGCGGGGGTAGTTAAGGCAGAAACAGATAGCAAGCTGGAGTTACAAGTGTAGTATGGTAGTGGTTCCATGTGGTTCCCAAATGGACTTATTCTATTTATTCTGGTGTTCACCGAATGCCTATAGACCTTAGCCCACATGGGCCATGGACCTCATCATTGCACCAGCAGATAGTTCCCATTTTGAGGTCGTCTGTCCTGCACCAACGCCAGAAAAAAAAAAAAGAACGCCACCAATGATTGGGTCCCAAACTTAATGGCATTTCATATATGGCCAAAGAAAGGGCACGTCTCGAGCCACACAAAACTGCCGGAGACCGTGCCTTCCGTGCTTTCATTCTTCACGTTTTTGAGGCATGCCTTTTACGACCTTCGGGGTGTGAAGTACTACTACAACTTCGAGACGCAGGACCGAAGACGACTGCACGGATCGGTCATGTGGTGGGATGACGATGCAAGAAGGATCTGGTGAATCTGGTGATCTGGTGCTTTCCAAATGGATTGCTTTTTTTCAGCTCGGCCCAATTGTTGCCTACATGAAGGGCACACTCTTTTGGGGATTTAGGTGGACACGTTATATAATTAATGATGTTAATGTAGACCCTTGATTCTTGATGAATAAATTCCGACTTGGATTGAAGAACACCTCTAACCACTCGATGTTCAGCCCACGAACCCTGCTCTTAACCCAGCCACTTCTCATAGCAAGGACGCTATTAGGTGGAGGCCATCGCAAGTAAGTTGGAGGCCATCGCTACTAGGAGCAAGAAGTTACTAGTAGCTAGAAGCTTCCTTGGGAATCATTTCACTGGGAATCGTTTCACCATGTTTCACCTGTAGTAACAAGAAACTACTAGTATGTCTTTGAAGCTACTAGGAGCAAGAAGCTACGAACGGGGCTCCTGGCCTTACGAACCGAACGGAGCAAGTAGCTTATTGTTTCATATTGTTTCTAATAGCTTCTTGTTACTACTAGTAAGGCACTTGTTACTAGTAGCGATGCACTTGTTCCTAGTAGCGAACATTGTTTCTAATGGCTACTTTGCCCTGAGGAGTCGATGCGGAGGCCGCAGGATGATTTGGTCATTCAGGAGGACGGTGCCATCCCGACGGCGCGGTCCACGGCCATCCCGACGCCGCGGTCCTTAATGAAGAACAAGTGGTTCGAAGAACATGTGTGACCACGGTTCAGGTGGGCAGTGAGTGTGGGTTTTGGAGGTTGATTTCAGGTATGTTTTGAAGGTTTGGCTCGTGTGCATGGACACGTCATGCTTGCATGCTTGTGGGTTAGAGTGAACAAGTTTTTGGGACAGTTTGTAGGAACATATTTTGCCGTCAGATGACACATGATGGCATTATCTTGTTTTCGATTTATATATGTTTTTGTTGGGGACGCCGTGCTGGAATCAGGATGGGGGGTCCCTGAAGTTCGCTTTGTAGGGCAATCGGGCCCCAGCCAATGCTCCACAGATGACACGGGAAATCTCTCACTCCTACCAGCACCCACCCAATCTTTTTCGGGGATTGGTGTCCCCAGTAAAATCCAACCAGTTGAAAAAGCATGAAAAAGCTAGCTATATATTATATCCACAGAAACCGCTCGGGGTCAAGAGGGAAGACGGGAAGACTGTAAGTTTGAGGGACAGAGGAACTCTTAGACATGAACACATGTAACTCAACCAGCGGTAGTGTGTTAGAGATCTCATTGTCAAGAGTTCCATTTCAACAGGAGGTCGGCTGATTTATAGTCCATCGTGTTCACATCTGCAGACACTCAACGATGTTTCACCTCGAACTCCCACCATCTCCCCTTGCTGGCTGTGGCCAGGAGCCGGAGGATGCGGCGCTAGGCGCCCAGCGGAAAGAGATCCTCATGAAGATGGCCCTGTCCAAGGAACAGCTGCGAACCGTCGCACACGACCACGTCGCCGGCCGTTCCATGTCGTTGGCCGCCTGCGAAGCGACATCGAACATCACGACATCGAACAGCGACATGATGTCGCTTGTGCTGTTGATGGAGTGGTCCTAGCGTGGGTTGGGGGGTTGGGTTGGGTATGTTCGGGTGGTTGTGTTTGCTTCTTGGCCCTGTTGCTGGTGCCTCTGTGAGATTGACGAGTTTATGAACACTAGAGTGACACTGAAACAATAGATTATAACTATATAGGTTTATGAGTTGTTGAACAAGCTACCGGCAGATGTTTCACTTGTTAGACTTGTTTCAAGTCTTTCGGCTGTGACCTTTGCGATGTGCCGGTAGCTTGCTCAACAACTCATAAACCTATATATTTTTTATATAATCTATGTCGAAAACACACGGGTCAATAGTTGTTTGTTTTTGGAGGCATGTTGGTAACACACCTTAATGTGTCGTGCATGTTTGACGTTTTCGATGACGTTGGCCTTTGTCTTAGTGAGGGCGAAGTGAGCGTCTTTCTCGATTCTTGGCAATGAGCTTGTTCATGTCTTGGAGGTTGTTCAGTGTCTAATGACTGTTTCATGACAGAATGTTATGGCTGTGGGTCGTGGCAGACCTGGAGCCCCAGTCCATCGTCATGAGCTCTTTTGCGAACAACCGACACGTTGGGACACGACACAGTGCCCGAACCGTGCGAGCTCCCGCCAGATGTTCGCTTGAGAGATGGGCTGAGCCCAGTGCTTCCGACGACTCGGATGGCGTCTGCTTTGCCGGACATGGATCAGCTGGACTCAGATGGCACTCATGGACTCGTTCCTTCACGAGTTGAAGGGTCAAGCGTGAAGGGTCCAGTGGTCAGTCACCGACTTGTCGTCCCGGACAAGTCGCTGGAGAGTTCTGACCACAGCCTGACGTGTCGGTGGTTCGCTGTGGCCTCCAGGAGCCACGTCTCATGCCGCAGTGGGAGGAGGGCAAGGAGCGGGACCGCAGCAAAGGCGCGCGCGTTTTTTTTGACCGCCGAAGGTGGCGAACTGTTCTGAGTTTACTTGGGATGGTTTGGTTGTTCAAAGATCAGAACACAGAAGGAGAAGGTGTGGGGTCTCAGAAATCATTCTGAACATCCAGGGGGAAAAGAAACCGTTGAAAACAGTTGAACATGTTCAGGTTGGCCTGGAGATTGGGTCAATGGCCGGTGGAGAAGTCTTTGGTGGCGAAGCATACAATTCCTTCCTTTAGTGCGGTATATTTAATAGTTCAACATGTTTACGCTCAGACTCACTAGTCTTAAAATTGTCAGCCAAGGGTCCATTTTCCTAGTGAGTCGGAGCATTCAATTCGATGTTTTTGTTGCATGTTAGCTTCTTCACTGCCAAGTGAGGGAAGGTGCTATGGTTTTGTATGGTTTTGTGTTGATGACATCCCCATTCAGATACACCAATCCTGTTCCTTTTGGATTCAAAGCTGCTGGGTTGACACATCCCTGGCGGATTGACTTAGAACAAGCGCTTCGATCCAAAAAGATCAATGTCCTCCATGCAAGGACTGAGCCATGACTCGTGTGTCGTTGCGTCACTCTTCCCTTCAAGGACACTCAAGTCGCCCCAGTTCGAAAAAAATCTTAGCCAGCGATGTTGTCAGTCCATGTTGCAGGTATTTTAGAGGACTTCTGCCTCTTGGCTTTACTGCTCCGTGGGGTTTGCCGGACGGCAGCAGGGGCGGGTCAGGGGTGGGGACATGGGATCACATTGGGAACACAGCCCTGAAAGCATGACGTCTACAAGGAGGTGGACATAAAGCATTATTATCATGATAAAGCAAAATGAAAAAAGAACAAACATATAGCACATATTTCATCATATTTCTCACTCCTGGATTCGTCTAAATCATGGATTCTATAGGCAGATTCCAACGAGCCACGGTTTCCACCGTCTCTCCCTTACGGTTTGTCACGGTTTCCACCACGTCACGACGGTCGTTCTCTCCCGTGACCGTTGGGGCGGTCGTTCTGGGGCGCCGGGGCTGATGAAAGCCCTCCAAACCGTTGGAGGAGCGAAGACGTTCCCCAGACATGTGAGATGAACAGATAACAAGAAACCTCCGGTTCGTTTCGGTTGGTTTCGGTTCGAAACTGGAAGGATGGGCGGTTCGGTTCGCAAATACAAACGGTTCGTTTCGGTTTTCGTGAGAATCGGTTCGGTTCGGTTCGGTTCGCTTCCTTCTTTTTAATATACAACAGAAGGCGGCATTTAAAGCAAAGGGTTTGGCAGATCACCGCACAGTCTCCCGAGTGACAGGACAAGGACAAAGGACAAGGACCAGGAAAGGAAAAGGAAAGGAAAAGGACAAGGAAAAGGAAAAGGAGAAGAATTGATCTTCATCCATGCACGCGGCAGGGTGGAATCGAGCTACCGCAATGATCTCACACCCATTGACGCATTAAACCTAATATGTTGCCTTACCCATTAGGCAGCTGGTGCACTGCACTGTGAGAAAGAAATGGCGCCATACTTAAATATTAATTACCTTTTGGTCGGCGCGCGGGTGTATGAGCGGCAGCGATGCTTGTGGGCACACATGCTCCGTGAGCTGCATCATAATCGGTCGCTTCGCCCAACGCCATGAAGCCCCACATCATCAGTGAGGCGCGCGTGGGAAGTGGATGACGAAGCTAAACAGAAGCTAAACACACACAATAGTCGAAGCAGAATGTTCCAACCAACTATGGATTATATAGATAGCACTGCGGTTCGTGACGGTTCCTTGAGGCAAAAATAAACGGTTCGGTTCAGTTCGGTTCGGTTTGACAGAAACTGCTTTTCAGTCCGGTTCGGTTCGTGTCGGTTCCAATGAAGCTGGTACCTTTCCGATTCGGTTCGCGGCTCGCGGTTCGGTTCCTAGGGCTTACTGAGATAAGAGGAGGTAAGTCCAGTTCTATTCATGGTGCGATTGGTAGTGGAGTTATCCAGGTGCCACTACCAGCAGGAAAACCAAAGGCTTCTGTGAAAGGTGGTCATGTCAAGCCACAGATTGCCTCACTGGCTGCCTTGCTCACTCCTTGAGAAGCTGAGGATGCCGTGTGCCGAGGATGTGGTGGTGTTTCACCCGGCTGTCGACATCCAAGATGCGACGGTCCCATCGAGTGCGCATGAAAGAAAAGTGCCAAAAGACATGCGTAAACAGTCGGTGAAAGATGGATGTCGGTGAAAACTCGAGGGAGACCCCTTTGGAGCCCTGATAGAAGGGAAAAATCAAGGGACAGACCATCGGCTCTGGGGTCTTCTCTTTTCGGGCAGAGGTGTGCGCATTTCTCATATTGATTCATTTGCCAAGATTTCTTGGACCAGCTCCTCTCCAGCATAAAACTGAAGTTCATAGTAAACATATGTAAGCATGAAATTGACATTGAAATTGTTTACTGTCTATTTTCATAGCTTGGATTGTGGTCCCTCTCTTATCTTCCTAAGTGGATAGAAACAGCATTAAAACAGTTGTCAATTTGGAGGGGAGTTCACGTTTCTATTTATGTGGGTCTCAGTAGAACCACTTATAATGCCAGCTGAATAGGAAAATCATGACACCAGCCCCCCAAAGGCTTCCATGACGACTTGAAGATGGTCGTGTCTTTTTCACCATGAATCGAACATGTTTTCGCTCCTGTCCACGGAGTCGAACGAGGGTTGGAATGTAGCGAACAGGGGTGCCTGTTCTTGTCTTTGGAGGCGGAGAACTCATCCAGAATTTCGAACTCACCATGAATTGCTACAAATCTTTGAATCATCGACATCGACATCATCATCGTCGTCGTCGTCTTCATCATCGTCATCGCAATCATCAGCATCATCATGACCAGCCTTTGTATGCAATCCGCCGAACGTTGGACACCGACATTTGCGCGTGAGTTCCGCAGCCGCAGCCGTAGTGATGCGGCGGGTTGACCTTGCTCTCCACACGTGTGGGCGAGGCGGAAGGTCTGATGGGAGGGGAGGTGAAGAAGGGTGAAGAGGGTCTGTTGGGTTGGAATCCCAGAAATAGATAAATTATGATAAATTATGTTTGGATTGGGAAGACATGAAAGAAAGCCAGATGGGCTAGATTGGATGGTTTCTTTCCAAACGTTTGAACAGTGAGGCAGTTCTTTGTCTTCCTTGTGGTCATTGTGCTGTGTTGTCCCTGACCCCATGCCCTGTCGCTCTAATTGCCGCACGAGCTAAATTTGCAGAGGTATGGTTGTGCATGGTTGTGCATGTGCAATTGTCCAGCCATTTAGGTTCAACCTGGTGCAACACTGATGCAGGTTGTTGCATGTCAAAAAGAAAGTTGTTCAGGACGGTACAGGCGTTCAGAGCCACGCCGATAGGGAGAATGCAAACAAGAAAGTAATATATTAACAACAGTCATTGGAGAAAGTGCATTCTGTCAAGCAGCTGCATTGAACATGCTTGGTGACTGAGCTATGCCAAAAAAACTTTCATAATCGGCTCCTGTACCACGCAAGTCGTTTTGAGCGTGGATCGGTGCAGAAGAATGTCTTGCTGCGCTACGCCCAGAGCCTCGAAAGCTCAACTCTGAGCGAGCTACAAAGGAATGCATTCCATGTTGCTGCTTGGGTTGCAGAGCTTTCAGCTGAGCAAGCGACCCTGGAATACAATGGCTTGTCGCCCCTGTTACTCTTGCAGCAGTACTTGAAGCATTTGAAGTCGCGAAAGCAAGAAGTTCAATGGTCAGATCATTTGCGACAGGTGCTCGCAAGAGTGTGGAAGCGGACCCAGGCCCAAGCTAATTCTGGTGAGTTGCAATGGCGAGGTGTATTGCACGATCTCCAGTTCCTTCTCCCAGAGGCTAAGGCTACAAAGGCAGCCACTTTGATGAATAAGGCCATAAATCTTTGGAGAAACACAACAATTGAGGCAGAGCAAGAGGAATACGTTGCTTCCTTGGAACAATCACTCTCTACAGCGGACCCCGATCACAAGTGTCAGATTCGTTCCATCTTCCGGCGCACTGTTGCAGCACTGTCTCCACCCCATCACATCAGTGAAAGGGGCGGTTCTAGCACAACAGATGTTTTCCCACAGCCCAAAGGGCGTAAGGGAGATCTGCAATTTCGGCTTCGGAAGATTGCTTTGATTTGTTTGGATCACTTGGACTTGACTGATTCCAGGCTTCACCCAGCATTGGAAGTTCTCAGGTCCCTCCTTGACAGGTTTCAGGAAGATGTCAAAGACCATCAGATTGGTTGCAAGCAGCAGTGGCGTTTGTTACAGGTGAAGTGTGGTCAAGCGACATCGGAGAGCAACTCCTTGGTCTCATTGAAGAAGCACAGCCAAAAGCGATCCTGGTGTGAGCACAACAAGAGACGAGACGATTGCCGAATTTGTAGCGGTTGTTTACATGGCAGGATGAACGGGCGATGTCGAATTTGCAATCCCTGTCCGCATGGCAAGATTAAGCGGAATTGTGCGGAGTGCGCTGGCTGCGAACACGGGCTAGCCAAGCGCACTTGCCGTCAGTGCAATTCGTGCATTCATGGCCGACGCAAATACAAGTGCACAATATGCAAAGATGAAAGAAGCAAAAAGAGTGTCTCTATAGTGTGGTGGATTTCGATGCACACTGGTGCAGAATCGGCCTGGCCACGGGGGAGCATAGGAGGGGTGGAGGCACCTTGTCTGAAACATTCCTCGGACGAAGCAACGCTTGACTAGTGAAGGATGTCCTTGAGTTGCTACTGAATACTGAAGCAAGAATGTTTGGAGTCCAGTGCCCCAGTATTTGTGGCTAAGACCTCTCATCATCTGTAGCACTTCTTGATTGAGTAAGCAAAGATGGACCTCCAGCATTTCGACCAAAACTCATTTAACCTCAACAACCGAAGGAGCATGAGATATCATGAGTGGGGTGAGATATCATGGTGGCCATCTCCTGCCATGGCACTTGATCTGAATCCCTTTGGACATGTTTGGACCACTTCGGCAACCACAACTTCAGAAATCGCATGCTCAAACCAAAAGCAAACTTGAGAGATAGGCCTTGTTGAGGCTGTTGCATCGACCAGACGGGCGCCTGCCATCGACGGAGACTGGAGCGCCATCGACGGGAACCTCCGAGGAACCTCCCATCCGTCGTTCGGGAAGCGCTTCCACCACACCCTCCCCATGTCTCCATGGAGCCATGGAGCCATGGATTCCGAACAGAGAGCTCCAATGCTTCATCTTTGTTCCGTTCGGGTCCGTCCGATCGTTCCGTTCGTAGCGATGCCCTTTGTTCCGCTTGGATTTGGTTCCAGAGCCCTTACTTCATGTTTCCTCAACACGAGGGGATGCCCCGGCGTTGCTTCACACACGGAAACGGCAAACAGCACGAGGCCGACTCGGGGTTTGTTCATCTAGAACGAATTCGTCTCACGGGTCGTCAGGTCTTCAGGTGCTCGATGTCCTCGTGTTGCACGGCCATATCCAATTGCGATGGCTTCGTACGATCCTCCCACCGCCATTGCCGGTGTGTTGTGTTGTCACCTGGGCGGTGGCGGTGGTCGGTACCAGGAAGTGGATGAATGAGCGAAGACACCTGGGGAGCGAGATTTGCTCGAAAGATCTCGAAATAGGTGTAGCTTGTTGGTGTTTTTTCGCGGCAAGCGTCCAATAAAAGATGGCTGGATTCTTGTAGTTTCCCACCAATGGGTAGAAAACAACATCCCCTTTTCAACTATGTGTTGATGTCTTGCCCCCCACGTGTGTTATATTGTTTTATGGGGACATTGGAGCAGCATGCACGATGCTGTGGGTCCAACGTGCTGGGATTTCGTGCACGTTTCGCTGCTTCAGCTCCAGCTCCGCCCCGGCCAACACCCGTGGCCAGGACCCCGTTCGAACCGGGCCATACTGAGCTATACTTGATACTTGGGATGTACCAAAGACCCTGGGCCACTTCAAGTGGCATGTCATCCATGTCCGACGCAAGACCTGTGGAACTCCCACAACAATGTCCAAGCACTCCAGGCAGAGTAGCGGCCATGGTTCGGTGCTGTGTTTGTTCAACATGTCCCTACTGATATAGTAGCATCATCCAACATTCTAGTCTTCAGTAGTGATGGAGTACACAGCACCACAGCACACAAGAAAAGGACCAGACGTCCAACATTGTCGGGCAAATCTGTTATCCTATGATACATCCAGCTCATGCCATCCAATCAATGAGGTTTTGTGACCTGTAGGCAGCAGTGGCCCAAGCATTGGAGCATCCAAATAGAGTGCACTCAGAGCTGGACGAGAACATGTGTTTTGCACACCTTGATGCTATCGGAAGATCTGGAGATGGTTGGCGCATGTTGGCGCCCATTCTTTGCGTTTGCCCGGTTCTTTTGAGATGTTCACTCAGCCATGTTGAAGGAATAGACACGAAATGAAACATAGAAGATCGATTTCGGGACTCAGAAGCTGTGAGTGAGACCGCACATATTCCTTCACAGGTGTCAGATGAGTTCCCCTTAGGTTCGGTGCCCAGTGTGTCCAAGTGGTCTTGGTTTGGGTCCTTTGATTTGTGACCTGGAAACCATGATTGTTCAAATATGTGTTTCCATATTTTTCCCCTGAAGCCATAAAGCCAGATAACTACCTGATCTCAAGGGATTTTCAATCTGGGCAGATAATACCTGATCTGGATTTATTTGGTATAATAGTTTGTTCTTGTTTTGGATATGACTATGATTTCTCCAGATCTCAAGAGTTTGTCCATCATCGTTCTCACCAAAACTGGAAGGTCATCGTCAGTCTGCCTAGTGAGTTGCCATGGACCGGCATTTGATTGATTTACGCGAAGAGCGACTTGATTTGCTGCGCCACGTATATGCAGCTTGGTGGCACATGGCTACTAGTAACTACTAGGTGGAGGCCATCGCTACGAACGTAACAAGAAGCTACGAACGTAGCTACTAAGTAGCCTTACGCATAAGACCTTGTCTGGAGACCTCTCACGGTACACCACTTTCACCGCCATGCAGTGGACATCACGGTACATGGGTGGAGAGTCCGAGTGGGGTCTCTGGATTTGCACCCACAAGCCAAGCATTTGTCCAGTGACTGCTGTCGTTTGTCCAGTCGTTTGTCCTTTCTGTGAATGAAGAGTACTAGTTTCTACTGGCAGTTGAGCATACCTAGAAAATCCTCGTACACCTGCTTGCCACAGGCTTCGCTCTTCTTGTTTACACAGGGTGGCACCCTTTTCTTCTGGTTTCTCTCTCAAACTAATCTTTTGAGGCCTCAAATCGGCTTCGGCAGCTTGTTTTTTGTCTATAAGCTAGGCTGCCAAAAAGGCTCTTGGTCCTTGCCTTGGCAGCCCATCCATACGTAGGTCATCCGAGTAATCAGAGGAGTCCCGCAAGCTGCGCATCTCGTCTTCACCGTGTTTCGCTCTACCCAGCTCCAATCGTTGGATTCCATCGGCGGGTCTACGAGACAATGCCCACCCCACCCGGCAACGCGGCGGAGACGACTGCTGCGTAGGTCATTTGGTATTGGATCATCAGATCATGGGGGCAACACATTCCGAAATCAAGAAGTTTGAAGCTACTTACGGTATGGCCTCCATCATCCTACATCCATTTAGATTGGTCAATAGAGCTTTCGCACGGCTTTCCCCCATCTGATTGTGCCCAAGAAACCGCGCTGTCAGCCTCATCGGGGGTCATATTCCTGAACTGACCTGCTTTTGGTGAGACATTCTGTGTTGGTGTCCAAGTTCTAGTCAAATTACTCCAAGCTGTCTCCGGGTGCATCTTTTAGATCTTTTAGTCGGGAGATCCCCAACCAATGGGTTTTGCGGCTTTGCTTCTTGTCTCGTTTCGATCTGTTTGGACCTCCCCACCCAACCAATTGGTGTTGATCTATTTCCATTCTTCCACACATTCTTTGGGATGAGGTCTCCTATTTTAATACACATCCATCTCCACCCCATCTCTATACTTCTTCGACTTAACTTTGGTGCACGAGTCCCTGTTCACGAGTCGTTGATATAGACGGATTCAGGATGGCTTGCTTCAAGTGCACTTTCCAGTGCCGGGTGAATTGGATGCGTCTCGGCGTTTTTCGGTGTTCACATGTGGGTGAGCTCACGAAAGGATTCGGGTGTTGGAGTCGAGAGGCAGTTGTAGTTCCAGGTCGAGGCTATGTTTTTTTGTTTAACGGACGCCACCCAGTTTTTTAGGGGGTCGAAGTCGATTAGCGTGAATCGAAGGAACATGGAGCTGGGGCAGGATCAATGTTGCTCTTGCAAACTAAATGCCTCCCACGTTTTTTCTCAATGTTAGAGAAACTTTAGGGGATGATATGTTTGCTTGGTTGAAAGTCGTTCTTGGTGCTTCTCACCAGAATCGATCTCTTTTCAGTCCGGGATGGCAAGTTGCCACCTAGGGAATGTGAGTACATGGGACAGGTTTGCGCTGACCGCAATCCTATAGTGGTGCATTGGTCTTTGCGCCTAGCTGCTGCATGCCAAGGATTTTGAGACCATGATCTCCCAGCTGCAACAGCCTGTGGATGGATTGAACCCTGCCGCTTGACAAAGTGACAGCCTCTCTATATACATGGACGTGGGATGATTTATGTTGAAGTAGGGAGAATCCCCAAAAGACTTCCCAGAAAGAGGAAAAAGCAAAGCTGCTTGGTTGGGGGGGGTCTCCCTTTTCAAAAGCCCAGCCAGCTGTCCCAACAATCACAACACCACCGCGCATCCCTCCCGGAAGAGAAGAGGAGCGTCCGTCCAGTGAATGTCACACATGGGGCACCTAGCCTTGGTGGTGAACAGATATCACACAATGGATCTCCAGCAAAGATCAGCAAAATCCCCATGTTTGGTTGGGAAAAAACACGAGTTTGGAGGCTTGCAGGGCTTGGTGGATTGAAGGGCTGGAGGTTGGCGGCTTTTGAACCCGTAGCCTGTCACCCAGTCTAGAGCCCTTCATTAATGCATGCAGTCGAGGTTTCTTGAAAGATCGGGTACACACCCTGTGCATGGTTGTCGGAACTCCAAAGAAGCGACTCCAACTTCCAGGCATCTTTGGGGCTCTCATCCATTGGGTCAACGACGATCGGCGCTCGCAGAAGCGGACGATTGCGAGGAGCTCCACGTGCTGGTGCTGATGACTGGGGATGAGCCCATGGGCTGCGCCTGCTATGAGTGAGCCGACACCCGGAACCCGACACCATCCGCAGTTCCAGCCGGGCTGGGGAGGCTATAGGGCAGGTTACTGTAATCCGATACCGAAACGGGGTGGTTCAGGCCTCAAAAACTCTTCCCATTGGAGAACGGCCCGGGATTTTTGGGAAGTATGAACCTTGTTCTTGCGGTTCTTGGGTATAGCTCAGAAGGCCCTAAGAACCTAAAGGCGATGTTGGAGGGGCGCTTCATGTTCGGTTCATGTTCTATGTTTCGGGTCGGTTTAGAGAATTTGAATCTCCGAAGTCCCAGATGGTTTGTTGGTGACGCTTGTTCATTCAAGTTTCCGGTTCAATTCATGTGGATGTTGATGGAGAAGCGGATGGGACTAAATTGACTAAATCTGCAGGTGTATTGGCGGTTCAACCGCAGAGCTATACGGAGAATTACGGAGAGATCCTTGCCTATCATAGGAAAAGTCCTGGGTATCAACGAACTTAGCCGTCGGCAGCAAGGGGGATCTGAACATGTAACATGTTGCGTGGCTCCAAGGGGTGAGGCCTGAGAGCCTGACTTCAGGTACTATCCCAGAGGTAACCACTGCCTCATCAGCTCTTCAACTGCAAGGATGAGACGGATTCCCCAGAGTCTGACCAACTGGGCCTGATCTTTTTTGACGTGGGACGTACATCGAGGTGTTCGCAGATGTGTTTTTTTTCCTGCGAATCTCGCGGCCGAAGTCGACGATGTATCTTCATGTCTCTTCCAAATCCAAGGTTTTGGGCTGCTTGCTCGGCCAAAAGCATCATCCTTACCGTAGCTAACAACATCAATTAGATTATCATTTTAGCGAGACAGACTCTAGATTCTAGATGGAGACGGTACTGAAATCTTATGAAGTGATTGAAATGCACACACGAAAAAAGGAAGATCCTCCTTCCTGCTTCCAGGGCGCGGTTTGTACATCTGAATCGTTCCCACCAGCTTTCTTCACGATCTTTGTTCCAAGTGACCTCAATACCAATCCGCATTAAGTGTGGTCACTTAGTTTCAGAAGCTAGTCGTCACGAGAATCAAACGCCGTCAGTGAACTCACGGTTTCAGCAAAGGGGGAGGCGCACTCCCGAGAACGCAGCATTTCCCCCTTAGGTTAGGTCCAAATCCATCCAGGGTCACCGTTCAAATTGAACGAGGTAGAACTACCGAGGCCAGGGGCAACTCTTCATGCTAATTCCGAGATGCGATATATTTTATGATTTATTGAAGAACATTCACTTGGCAACTCGTCACGTGTCCACTTCCATGTTCCTTGCAAGTGTATTTTTAGGCGCTCTATTTGGACGTGGTCTTTTCTTAGCTTGTTTGGACCATCCAGAGTTTCGCAGCTTTCACCAGGGGGGCTTTCGCTTTGCGAGCTTTGGCGACCAACCCGAGGCTACATTTGCGTGGCTGAAGCATTTCGGCGCCAGGGCGTGTCAAAGGCAGGATCTGGACTGAAAATATGTTGAAATCATGTAATTCTCTCTGATGGGCCATACATGCAAGGCACGCCGTGCTGCACACCTATGCATGCCAATTTGCATGCCTATGCATCCCTATGCATGCTGCACGTGCGTGCATGCGACATGCATTCAAGATCAAATCATGTGCACTGCACAGTCATTTTCGCTTGTACAGGGTCTATTGATATTTGTACGTGGAGTTTTACTTTGATGCCCTACGTTCCTTCCATAAGTTCTGTGGCAGCATCTGGATGCCCGTGGCTTCTGAATAGAAGTCTTGAGCCCAAACTTTTGATTGACCATTCATGTACCAACGGTATGGCTTGTAAAAGATCAAACAATTTGGATATGGATAGTAATCCAGGAGTAGAATATGAACAAATCCAAGAACATGACCAGTTTCCTATGGGTTTTTGAATGTCCCATATTCTTTCGGATGTCCAGGATGACTAAACAACAAAACATCAAGAACTGTCGCCATGTGGACTCCAGGGTTCGCATGTCTCGTCAGCAAACATGGTTTAACATGTTTTTCGGCGCCACATCAAAACAGTCGGCCACAGTTGGTTCGTTCAACCAGTCGAGATCATCTTTCCACCGAAGCGAAGAATCGGGTGGAAGCTTCTGTTCGATCACTGTTCGACGAGTTGAGCCGTTCCGTGGGGATGATTCGTCGCCCTTCCATTGTTTGGGCTTAGTGAAATTCGCACCAATAGAGGCAGAGAGTGATGTTGTTTTCTTGTTTATATCGAATATGTTTGAGCGAAAGATGTCAATGACTACAGAAACGCGCGAAATGCGCGTCCTACACTGTCCTACCATGTCCTACCCTCCTAAAGCCATCAACATGTTCTACCCATTCCAAGGGAAGGTAGGTCTTCCACCTCCTCTTCCGCCTCCTCCATCGACCTTCTTCCGCCATTGGCAGGTCTTGATGGAGCGGATCCAGGCGCAGTTGGCGCAACGTGCGGAAAAGCCGCTGGCAACATAGCGGCACGTTGGTGATGCCACCTTGTGAAAGCTACATTGAGGCCAGCTGGGTTTGCTTGAATGTAGGTAATTAGTGTGCCACAAAACCAAGGGTGTTGTTTATATGTATGTGGCACACTAATTACGAAGGGCCTTGTTTATAAGGGTGTTGAAACGAAGGGTGTTGTTTATATTGGAAGGCTGCTTTGTTCCAATCTGATTGTCCGGTGTCGACACCACGCCCGATGCCGGAGTCACGGAATCTCGGCTGCCGTGCATCGGCGCAAGCTTCGGGGAATTCAATCTTTCACTTATTCGTTACTGCTGGTGATTCAGTTCCCCACACCAGCAGTTTCCTGAACCCGGTTTCTCTTGTGGGTTCTTGTTTCACTGCTGATTCGTCGGAAGAAAAGATCCGAAGTCATGAGGTTGCAGTTCATTCATATATTCACCGCCTAGATATGTTTGTAATACCAAATGATTCTCAATTTATCAACATCACCCCCAACAAACATTGAGAACCCCCCCAAAAAGAAATCTCAAAAGACACTCGATGGTGAAGAGGCACCATCTCAACGACTCAACTCCACGAATTCCAAACCTATGGTCCACTGTGTGGACCACGTGTCTCACCGGGTGTGCACCGGTGTCTCACCGGGACCTACACGGCCGTACCGTACGTCGGGCGAAAGCGGCGAAAGCGGCGAAACCTGAGGCGGCCATCTTTGCGGAGACGCACAGCGCGGATGCTTGGAGTCGAAGGACGTTCGTAGCAAGGACGTTCGTAGTAACAAAGGGCATCGCCATTAGGAAACAGGTGCATTGCTACTATGCTACTACAGGAAGCAAGGACGTTACTATAGTAGCTAAGGGCATTTCTACGAACGGAGCAAGGTTCGCTACGAACGTAGCAGCGGACGCAACCGGGACGGATCGGGACGCTGACGCTGTCGCTGTCGCTACGGACGACGCTGACGCGAAATCGCACGGAAGTCGGGAATGATACGAGTCATTCGAAGAGGAAATCAATGAGAAGCCGAGAGTTGCGGGTTTGGCAGAGCACCCAAACTGAGGATGTCATGGTAATCTCCATCTACTTGAACAAGTGAACAGTTCTTCTCCAAAAAGGGGTGTATAATATTGGTGATGTTCACGATTTCATTGATCCACCAGAGTCAGAAACACGAACCTCCAGAGTCGTCTTTTTGAAGCTCCGCCGATGTTTGAGGATGTCATTGATGGCATCATGGACCCCCTGGAGAGGCAAGAAGTCCTTGCTGCTTTGGGGTTCCGATGCTTCTTGGCCTGGCATTTGGGGGCATTTGGGGGCATTTGGGTTGGTCATCGTCAATACATAATTCATGATATTCACTCAGACTCAGACCTATAGATTTATACAATATATAAGATACAATATAGATAGCGCAAAAAGAATCTGGTATGGATTGGACAATGTCATCGTGAACTGCGGGACTTTGGGACTTGTCCCCCTCGAATGTCATGTGTTTGACTCGCGGTGTAGATGTTTGCAGAAATTGTCGCGATGGACGCAGAAACGGCCCGGCCCGTTGAGCTCCTGAAGTCTTTGCTCATCACTCAGATGAAATTGAAGATGATTGAACAGTACGATACACGTCAATACACAGTATATAACCAATGAAGATGGTTCTGTCCTATTATCTGTATTATCACCATTTTTGAAGAAGGCCTTTACTAACCATCATCATCCATTGTTACTGGTAATTAATAGGATAGACCCAAATTACTTAGATGTAAATAGGGTTTGAAACAGGTATTTTCAATGTTGATGCCATGCCGAATTGGTCAGCCATGCCCACTTTGGATCAGACCATGCCCATCTACCACTCACAAGTGCGGGCCTTCTTCGGAACACCGACCTAAGGGTGCCAAGGCGTGGGTGTGATGCACATCACATCCTGACATGATTCAAAGTAAACGACAAAAACTCAGAACTTGGGCCACTTTGTGAGGGGCCACTAACATCCACTAACCATACTGGGGATTCTGGAGTCTCATATATTCAACAACCATCAACAGCCTTCGGCAACAGTCATCGTCATGGGGAGTAATTTCTACCGTGTGAATCAACACGGCATTAATCGTGTGCAAAGGAAACACGGTTTTGCAGCGGGTCAAAGCAGCTCTTTGACCAGCGTGCATCTGAGGCTTAGACTTTGACTATACCCAACCGCCACTTAGCTGCTTGCATGCAAGAACGCTAGGATATGATGGTCACGAGTACAATGCAGGTCCTGAACCAGGTTCATGAGCTTTCCAAAGAAAAACATACAAGACGTTCCGTCCGGAATCCAGGGAAGAGTTGGACTCTATGGCGAGCTCTTTGACCTGGCAATCGGAGCGATGACCTTTGTTGTCCAAGATTTGAACACGTCCAATCGGTTGGTTGTCGGCTCATCCCCCGGCTGAGGCAAGCCTTCTAAGAAATGTACAACACTGACTCGCAGGTACTCACAGAACCCCTTGGGCCGTGGGAAAGGCATGGTCTTTGTTGAAACTCCTCCTTTTTGAGGCGAACAAAACACATGTGTCCATTGCTAGATAAACTATGTGGGAGTTTGCTTAGGGTGACTTCTTGTTTCTTTTTTCCGTATGAGTGAATTCCCTTCTGAGGAAGGTGTTTACTTGTTTCCGATTCCTGGACGGCAAATCAAACGAATGGTGTAATAGAAACAGGTTGGAAAAACATATGAACAAATACTGTAACAGGTTGGAAACACACACCTGATGAACGATCGAGGCAGTTGGTGCCCAACGACTGAATCGAAGCGGATAGAAGGTTGAACCGAATGAACCACCTGTCACCCGGCTACCGAAGAAATTGCCCGAACGAAAAGCGCCGAACGGAAGGTTTCTGCTTGAATGAAGTACAGTTTCAATGGAAAGTCATGGAACATCTCATCAACTGTCACTTGGATTCCAGTTGGACTTTTCTTGCACTTTCCGTGGAATCGCGTTGCAACACCTTCTCAAGTGGACGAGGTGAGGCTTCGCTTCTCACCGTGGGCCGATGGCATCGTCGTCCGAGGTGAGCGCCACGAGCCTTGTGGAGGTGAAGATTCACCATTGGGATCGGTGGGTAGGACATGCATGGCAGTCGAGGCGTTCGCATGAGGCAGCATTGGCATCAGTGCCAACAGCGTTAGAACCAAAAGAAGATGACCAACAGCGGTCCTCACATACAGACTCTAGACAATCATACAGAGTTATATATAATATACATTTGGTCATTAGATGTCATTGGCATTCAATTGTCTTGTGCAGTCAAGGGAAGCCGACTCATCCAAGCTCTTGATGGGCTTAAAACTCTACAGAGTAAGAAAAGTAAGAATAAACAATAGTGACAACTTATAGTAGTTTCTGCACAAAGACAATGTTTCCAAGGGCCGCTCAGTTGTTTTTTTTCTCCAAAAGTGTCTTGGAGCGGACGATACCGTTTCCACGTACCACTTCGTTATTTTTCAGGAGATAAGTTATTTTCCAGTTCCTAACATAGCACACGTATCACTGGGTCAGAGGCAGCTCATCCAAACGCTTTTGTAGATTCCTATGTCAGGAACTTGGGATGTTTGGGGGAGGCTACTGTGTTCTCAGAATCACTGATGTTCAACTCGTGTTCCGCTCTTCAGGTTTGCGGCTGCTGGTGAAGGACCAAGATGCGCTGCCCAGGGAAGCCGTTGTCCCGCAGCCCAGTCGCGCCCGTGGAGTGGTGGATGGTAGATGTGCAGCGAACGGAGACTCCAGTTTGGTCTCTCCCCAAACAAATGCCCATACAAAAAGCTTAAACAGGATGTATGTAAAGATACTGGAAAAAAAATCAATCATTTATATTGACAAAGCTTCGAAGCTTTGAGGGCACTTTGGAAATTATGTTCCTTTATTCAAGCACGTTGGGGGGCTGTTGAGTGAATTCACAAAGACATGATTTACCCGGGTGTTTCACTTCTGTTTTTTCGCGAAACGGACCGCATGGTGTCGTTCCACTAGTAATTACATTGGGTGTGATCATGTTCGATCATGTTGATATGGTATGATATGATTTATTTGGTTTTAGTGACATCAAAACGAACAAACATGTATTCTGTGATACGCATCGCATGGTTTCATGATGTTTTATGATATTATCTTGGCAATGTCTGGTGTATCTCATTTGAGTTTTCGCTCACTGCGCAGCGTCGACTGCTTGTTTGCCGATATACACCCTGTCGTGTTCACCGAACATGGTGGATGACAACAAGGGGAACTGGGTCCACAAAGAGTCGTCGTCTCGGTGCTGAGTCTCGCCGATGGCGTGCGTCTTCTTTCTTCCGGGTTTTTCGGTGTACCATTTTCATCGTGGACTCGGACATAGTAAGGCCAGTGTGTTCCTCGGTTTTGACAAAACAAAACAAAACGCAGTCAGGCTCAATAAGAGCACTGCGTGGAGGAGATGCCCAGGCATTTTGACGTCAATTGAAGATGCGGCCAGTCAATCTATTGATCATAGAAAAGAATATCGATAGGTCCTCTAAAATGATTGAAGTCCTAGTATGCCAGTGCATCTTTTGGACCTCCAATCACTAAAACTAAGTGGCTTTGACACATGGGCAAAACCTCGAGGTGGGTTACCTCGACGACTTTTCCGGCAGCGTCCTCGGCTGGGAAGAGGAGATCTTGTCATCGTGTGCTGGGTTTGGGGTGGGTGTCCTAGCTGCTAGCTGGATACTGTATCCATATATAATGACTGCATGTATATACAGAGTCCAGTAAGGACACACCAAACGGAGGGTCCGCGGTATGTTCAAACAACTCGAGTCCGCAAGCTACAGCGAAACTGGATAGCCTGGAGACCACCTTTGCAGTTTTTGTGACGTCAAGTGATCATAGTCAGCTTGAGGAGCTGGAGGAAGGCGGAGGAAGGATTGCGAAACCCCCGCACGTTGTGGACCATGGAGTCGAATAGCTTTGGGCGTGAGCTGGGATGCCCTTGGGATATCTGGGATGCCCTTGGTGCAATGTTTCGCTTCCAAGAGTTCGAGAGCCGAACTGGCATGTCTCACTGGTCCCAGGTGTTTCAAGGCCTTTCCACATCATTTGCTACGTCCAATCCTAAATCGTTCCAATGATGGCAGCATTCTTCGTCCACCTGCCGGACTTTCAGGAGTCCTGGAAAGAAGAGATCCTTGGATCGAAAGGACCACGACCACGGTGTCAACATTTCGCCGGGTTCGGGTGCGATGCGAGGTGCAAGAACTGCGATTGAAGACCATAAGGCCAGGGAACAGTTTCTATCATAGACCATTTTGGTGGATTTGACCATGAACATCTTCTCCCTTCTTTCAGACACTAAATGTGTTTTGGGGAGATGCAGCTGCATGTTTACTTTTCCAGTTGGGCTAGTGGGAGTACGACTGAGACCACTGAGTACCACTGGTTTCCGGTCAAAAACCATATCACCTCACAACAGCGCACGGCGCACACCACAAATTGGAAGATGAGGACTTCTTCACCAGCCGCTCGTTGCGATACTCCGAAAAGGATTGGACCACTCTTTAGACTTCATGCTCTTGCTTGAAAGATCTTGAAAGAGGCGACGCGCGTTCGGTCCTTGCGTTCCTTTCGTTTCGTTGGCTTCGCGCGATCCTCGGGGTCCTTGAAGTGACCCGAGGCCTTGGTATCAGCGGCAGCTGTCCTCGTTGCCACCCATGGTCTTTGCGCGCAAGGAGCGCCCCTGGTGACAAGGAGATCATGTCCGCCTTCGGTCAGGTGTGGGGGAGTGGGGGTGCATCCCTCATGGTGCAGATGAAGGATGCACCATCAAGGAGTTCGCCAGTGCAGCTAGACTCGCTAGACTCAAAGGCTTTTTAACTCCTTGGCTTGTTGTTCTTTTTGCCCTGGTTTTGAAGACTTCAGAGCATATAGATGCTTTTTGGATGAAGTGTTGGACATGGCAAGTATATAGATGCTTTTTGGATGAAGTGTTGGACATGGCAGTTGGGGGGTGCCAGGGACTCAATCATGTTCTGAGAATTGTCCAAAAAGGTCGGTTGATCATGTTGTTTCTCATGCTGGCAGGTTGGTTTGTTGTGTGAAACCATGTGACACCTTGTGAAACATTGTGGAACCATAAAATTATGAAACCGTGGATTTGATTCTTAGAGGAAGTGTTTGTTTTAGATTGTTTTAGCGAGCCTCCCCTAGAGTTGGCTATTTGGGGCAGAGTATTTGCAGCCAGGCTTCGTAGTGTGGATGGCCAATTTGCAGCAGCGATGTGTTAACCAGCGACCACCCTCCTGCTTCTGACATAGCAACCACCTGAAACGAACGTCATCATCACCTTTCACAAATGCTGGCAAGTGAGTTGCTGCTTTAGTTTGAGGGTGTCTATGTTTAAAAATCATATGCATCCACATTGCTCTTAACCGAAAACCCGAGGCTCGATTTACTGTACTGTATATAGATGCCCCAAAAGGTGTTGCAAGGTCGCTGATTCTGCCTGTCATGAGGTTTCGACCCGCAAAAAAGAAAGCGTTTTGAAGGGTTTGCGTGGAAGATCTATTGGACGAATCAACAGGAGCGTGCCTGTTACTAGTCCTGTTACTCTATTCTATGAATATTCGGAGTTTTTCCAGTACCAAGACTGGCCGTCTGAACTTTGGCAGCTTCTGGGCCACAGGTGATGTTCAAAGACAGATGCAGTCGATCTTTGTTCGGATGCAAACTGGTTCCTCCAGATGAGGACCGTCCTTTTTGCCTTTGCACTCCAGGACCGTTTGGCTCTCTGGCGGCTTTCCACGCCCTCCATGGGTGGACCAAGCTAGCTCACCCGTCGCCCGTGAGTGTTTGGAGGAAAAGGGTGGCGACCTGTCTGGCCAGGAGTGGCAGAGCAGCTGTTCAGTACAGGCGTTCTTCCAAGTCAAGAGTTTGAGACTCTCATCCCTCCAACTCAAAGTCGCAAAGAACATACCCTCCCTCATAATCCCTCCAACAAACGTGGAAATGGATGGCATGGCCGCTGGCTGGAAAGACCATGAAAGACCATGAAATCAAGCAAGAAGCGCAAGAAGCTACTAGTAATAAGGGCATCGCTACTAGTAGCTTCTTGCTACTAGTAGTAAATGCCAGGAGCTACTAGTAGCTTCTTGTTCCTAGTAGCGATGCACTTGCTACTAGAGTGCGGGTCCGGGTTCTTTGCCAAGTAAAAGAGTTGAACACTGAAAACCACTCCATCGGTAACCCCGGGGTGCCTAATCCAACAAGGTCTCCAGAGACCTCCAGGCTGACTGGGAGACTCGGAAGCCCCAAAACGGCGAGCTGCAGGGTCCAGTGTTCACGAAAACCCGCGCAGGTCTGCTGCCTTGGCTGCTTGTCTTTGGTGCCGGGCTTTTTGCGGCGAGTGGTGAATGGGGTGGGGCGCCCCAGGCCAAAAGCCGCTCGAAAATCCACCCGTTGGCGGTGAGCATCGTGGGTTGGAGGTTTATGAGCCTTGACATAGGCCATGGAGGGAACGGTGTTCAGCACCTTGGTCAGGCGAAAGCCAGATTGATGTCCCTCAAAGATAGAGCTCACCGTTATATTACTATGTATATACCCTAGCCTTCAAGCGCTAAGTTTTACTTCGGCTTTGTGCTCAGATTCGAAAGGACAAGTTAAACTTGTCCTCGGCGTGAAGACGCGTGAATGGGTCATGTGTACATCATGCAACAAAAACACATGTTCATGAACATGATGTTCAATCCAATAATCAACAATTTGATCGAAATACATTTGTGATTTCATTTCTGTCGCAGCCATGCGTTTGCGTGGGAGCGTACCGTGGATCGATGAAGAAGGCCCTTGAGAAAAGTCGGGGCCCCTGGCAGTTCCAGAGTTCACTAAATTATTGGTATCATCGATGTCTGTGGATCTGATGACTTGTACCTCAGGGAAACGGGAACTACGACCCGACGGTGCCTCCTGCCTTGCTCAGAACATGTATTTTGAGTTATAGTGTTCACGTAGTTCAACCATTGCTTTCGCTTCTGCCACCCAGCTCAGACTTGAAGGGGAAATGTTGAACTCTGCATGGCACTCAATTTCCCATGTCCCAGGCCACGGGAGTTCTCACACATCAGTTTTTTTTCCGCACGGCTCGCGTTGGGGATCTTCGCAATGCCGGTGTCAAAGCCTGACGGGATGAGGATCAATCTCTTGAAGGATCCCTTCTGTGAATCATGTGTGTACGTGTTGCATGTGTACATCATTGTACATCGGTTCACTGCCAGGACTTCTACAGTGAGCTGCTCCAGGGTGACTATAGGGAAACACGATTCCTAGAATTGGGGAAGCAAGCCGGCATGTCAGAAAAAAACTTTGGATCGACAACTCTCCGCTGGCAAGGTTTCACCGGCTAGCTTCACTTAGGGTAGACTGGACTTAATGATTTCAATATGTGTTTGCCAGGTACCACTCGCGTTTTCGTTTGTGGATGTGGACGAAAACAAGGGCATGAACGAGAAAATGGTGCACCTGGCATTGGTTTTATTCAGAACCAAGTTTATCTGACCAACCTGATTGATGTGCCAGATGACCACTCCACGAAACAGCGAGTTCTTGAAGAGTTGGTTGCCTCTCTTTGCATTGAACACTCCTACAGAAAAGGAAACTAAGGCGCCACTGGTATGCATGGGCTTGGCTGTGTGAAAGCAAACGATTAACATGTAATTGAATGCAAATCAACAGGTTGCCTTGGTGGACATTGGAAGAGCTCACTTACTGGCCGAAACCAAAGACTTGGAGGGGCTTTAACTCGTTGGGTCATGTTGGGTTAACGTTCGTCTCAATATTTTTGTTGTTCAGGAGTGGGCTGAAAAGGAGGGCAACCTCCACCGGTTGTTGGCTTCAAAGGTGTTGGTTCGCTGGCACCGGACGGCACAAGCCAGGCCCGCATGTGTGTTTCAAATATGTTCAAAGCTAGTTTTCTGTGTTCAAAGCAATTTCGATTGTTTAGCTTGTTGAGGAGGAAGGGAACTCCAATGGACAAGCTCAAGACTTTGATTTCTATGATCTTCAAGGATTTGGATTGCAACACGTTGTACACAATCTCAATGTTCTTATTTAACTATCCGGCAGGATGCGGGGGTTTCAAGGCGCACGAGATCTATCCGCAAACACCTGAAAGTCGAGGCCTGTCCATGATCCATCTAGATCCAGTTGTCGATAACCACACTGTTGATTAGGGCATTCTATGGCTAGACTGAAAGCCAGGAAACTACGAAGACAACAACTGAAGACACCAACACAGCACAAAATGGTGAAACGGAGGAGGATGAGGAGAGCGATGCTGAGTTGTTGATAGAAGAAGAAGAGGAGGAAGAAGACTTTGAGGATGACAAAGAGGTCGATGAAGCTGAACAGAACGATACTCGGAAGGTCTTGCAGAATGCTGATCTGAAGAAACCTGATGAATGCCAAGACCAAGACCAAGAAAAAAAACGATACGAGGAGGCAATACTTGCTGTTCAGGCAGCAACAGATAGAACGCACGCACTAGAGGCGGAACTGGCAAGGCGAGAGATGGAAGCAAAGGAGATTAAAGCCAAAATTGAGGAAGAAACAAAGAAGAAGATACTTGAAGACATGAAGATCCACGAGAAAGAGTTCCGGCTTAAGCTTGCAGAAGAACAGAAACGCGCGAAGGAACAGGAAGAAGCAGAAGCGAGGTTGAAGGAGGCTGCAGAGGCGCAAAGGAAGGA
>CAXAMN010000115.1:297369-317069 GCA_963970005.1 Durusdinium trenchii
GAGGCACAAAGGAAGGAAAAGGAAGCAGAAGAGGCAAGGAGGCTTGAGGAGAGGCTAAACGATGACTTGCCTGGGGAAATGCAAGACCAAAACAAGGGCACTTTTCAGGATACACGGCCCTTGTTGCAGAAGGTTCCTGAACTCCTGCCGACCCCACCGTTGTCAGAAAAGGAAAAGGACGCTATGATTGCCTCCCTTCTGGAAGAACAACGGCTCCTGCGCGAACAACTCAGGACACAAAAGAAAGCGGAGCGTGAGAAAAAACCAGGCAAAGGGAAAGGCAGAGGAAGAGGCAAAGGTCGGGGAAAGAAATCGGATCCTGAGCCTGCAACCGCAGAGAAGAATAATGGAAATGGTGATGATGATGCTAGCGAAGGAGCTGATGCCATGGAAGCCGTTGACATAGCAAATGGCTTAGAAAGGGCGCTTGATGGAGAGGAGGACAATGGAAAGAAGCGGAAGCTGGCAAGAAGCAAAGCAAATTCCAAAAAGAAAGCACAGAAGACACATGATGCTGATGGGACGGGTGATGAGCATGATGAGGCGGTGGGCAGCGAGGCTGCAAAAACGAAGAAAAGAACAGTCGAGCCCGTCGAGGCTGGCTTGCTACAGTTCACCAACGTTGATCAACATTTTGTTTGTTTGAATTCACCAACCTGTGACCCATCTATCCAGGGAGACGCGGAAGAAGCTGCAAAGAAAAAAAGACAAGCCTATCGACAGGACAGAACCCACAGTTTCGTCTTGTTTTGCCGCGTGTCCTGGCCTCAAATAAATGCTTCGTCCAGGAAGCGCGCAGCAAGCACCTCCAGGAAGCCGTTTTGCTCCAAAGTGTTCCAGATAACATGTTCCAGATTGGTCTCAGTGAGGAAAGGCTGCAAACTGCCATGTCTGATACTTAAACAAGTCAGTGTTTGATTCATCAATCTTGCTCTAGCCCCTAGGTCCTGGACCATGGAACCACCCAAAGAAGTGCTGGACGCTGGGTTCAAGGATTGCTCGCAAATCCAGACTTTGTGGGAGACTTATGGGTTCATCATGGTTCATCCTATTATCTATATTTAGTTGAAGTAACACGAACTCCATAGAGCTCCTTTGTAAATTGAGGTTGACTGGATCCTTCTATGTCACCCAGATCGACGGCAGCATTGTTGATGAAGTCAACACACACTTTAAGAAGTCCTTCAAGGCAGGTTTGCTAGGTGATTCAACCCGCTGCCTCCTTCTGGTCGACTTCTCTTAATTCATCTTTGGTGAGGCAAACTCGAATGGAGGAGTGACAGTCACGTGGGGCACGCACGGGGGGATTGCGCAGGCGCCAGACTCTTAAAACGATGCTTAATAGTATTGTTCATGTGTATGCAATATGTTTATTTTTTCACATGTGGTCGGAAATCTGAGGTGGGATTTCGCCAGGCGCCTGGCAAAATGGACCCAGTTCTGAGCAAGTGGACATGTGTCTGACATCTAGGCACGGTCTAATTTTGATGGTGGGGATCGCACACTTCAAATGAAGGATAGAGCTGGTCTTTGACTGGTGTTCCTGAAAAGTGTGGCTTTTGACGTTTCAATCTCATTTACCAGAGTCGACTTGTCTGCCACAAAAAAGAAAAACAAATCGCGACACTAATAGAAACTTGTTCTTGGAGACTTGTGTTCTTGGACACTATTATTATATAGATCACCAATGTATTCGTATTGTTTCGATCGAGTTTTTTTGGTTCAGTCAGCTGCCGGCCTTTGTTAAGAGCAAGTGAATAATGTCACCTGCACGGTCTGCGTGTTGGCAAAAGAGCGAGCTGGGGCTCACTCAATGCGCTGCTCAAATGGCTTTGTTTTTGGGCGCACCGCTGGTATTGTCTGGTGCCTATTCCCAGGGTTCAACAATGTTGTTGTGGAACAACACGGGGTGCCTAGGCTCCACCTTGTAGACTTTGTGGTGCAGAAGAACTACAAACAATTTGGTCGCGCCATGAACCTATAGTTGGGACTTGTTATATCTGAATTGGTTTTCTTTGGTGCCTCAGGATTTGGAGTGCTTCGACATGTTCTGCGGTGAGCGATCTGTGGATTTAGCATTCCGCCCGCCCCTCGATGTTGAACCAATATAACACATACCATGCCGTTGGATTTGAGGTGAGGCTGGATGCAAGTCGTACCGGCCTCATGACCAGCTTACCTTTCGAGTAGTAAACAAACAATTACTATCAAAACAACCAAGGGCCTTCATGGACATAAAATTTGGAGAAGGCCATGATCTGGCCACCACGTTAGAACCTTGTGGTGGCACAGGACATTATTGAGGGCCATCTCTCCTGCACCCTGAGGCCTGGCTTCCTCAATGCCATATTGAATGTTCTCCGTCTCGTTCCAGACGGGACATTGTCCTTAGGACCGCCGTGCTCGTCTTTCACCTACATAAATTCAGGAACAAATAAACGATCTCGATCCATGCCTTATGGCAACGAAAAAATGAAATATGTGGAACTTGGCAGTTTGTTACTTTGCCTCAACTAGTTGTTTTTGCAAAACATTTATTTTTGCATACTTGCCACCACCAACCATGCGTATACTAGACATTAAATGATCATTACTGCAACCAAGGTTGTGCTCGAGAGCGTGTATGCTCATACTTCTGGCAACCATCAGAGGCGCGTACACTTGGCTAGAGCAACCGTGTACATCGTCTATGAGGTATTTTCCGGATTTGGTCGCAGTGGGGGAAGCTATCAAAAAGCACCTCAACATGTGGGGTGAAAGGACGTTGTCAGGTCCTCAATCGAATTGAAACAAGTGAGGATGTCACTTGTTTGTTGTCTCAAATATAATCGCTTGCTCAGTTTCATGGGATCTTGGGGAGCCCTGACTCTGAAGCCATCCAGAGCATGGGGCACCAGGCCGTAGTCCCAGTGTCCTTCGCGTCAAGGATTATAGGGTTTTTTTTAAAATACTGTTTTGACTGGCTAAGTCCATGCCTTCCATGCCTCAAGACAAAGATCTCCAAGAAGCGGCGTATTCAATTGGCATTGAACTCGAAAAAGCTCAAAGTGACCATCAAGAAGACTAAATGTGATGGTTCCACTAGTGTGTTCAATCCTTAGTTTTTGCAGTTTGCAGTACTTATTTTTAGGCAACCTTATGGTCGTTTGCTGAGGCAAGGGGGGGCCTGGTCTCAAGGCTACACAAACCTACCCTAAGGGATATGGAAAAAAGGCTCCACAGCCTGTACAAGTTGCAAAAGGACCTTTGACAAATCAATAAAGTATGTGCTACTTGTTTGTTTTGTCAGGACGGACGACCTCTTCAACTCCTGTCAACTGTGAAAATCTCGTGGTTTTCACTAGTGCAGTCAAAGGCAAAGATTGTCAGAGCCTCTTGACCGTGTCTTCACACTGTGCCTGACCCCAACCGACCACTCCTCAGGCCAAGCGAGCAGGGGCGTGGCACAAGGCCAACCTGACGGCGCTGAAACGATTTGTTTCAAAGGCAAAGGGCCGTGGTGAATATATGCCTTCTCAGTGAAGCATTGTGTCCGGCCCAATGGAACTTTAAACTAAAATGATGTTTTTGTCTAATTCACTGTGTCAACAAACGGATGTGTGGGGGGGCGGACACACGTAGAGCAAACCTTCTAAGTTTTTTGTGCACCGGACATTGGTGCCTAGAAGCTTGGGACTGTCAATTTATGACAGCCACGTGTAATTAGTAAATTCTGAACAGAAGCAGGTGCATCCAGCATGGAATATGGTGCGCTATTCAACAATTGGTGTCTATAGCCCACTCAAAACACAAAAAAACATAAATCTGAAGAAAAACACATAGCGTGAAGTGACCGTGAAGTAGCCGTGAAAGGACAAGTTTACCCGTGAAAGGACAAGTTTACCCGTGAAAGGAGCGTGAACTAGAGATACTTTTTTTCAACCAATTTCACACAGGATTTTGAGTGAGCTTTGACGCCAACTAATGTTTTTGTTAGATCAACATATAATTGTGTTCAATTGCGATGACCCTTTTGGATATAAGGTGTATGTGTGCCTCATTCGTTGCATAGTTCAACAGCCCTTTTTGATCAAATAATTTTCCAAGTGGCACCAGGCAGCTACATGGAGGAATTAGAGCTGGTTGATGCTTTACAAAAAGCAAAGGAGAGGCTAAACCGGGTAAAGGGTAGCTTACAGCCCAGTCCACGAAGTGGACTTGAGGGAACTCCTGTGGACCGATCCCCTACTCAAGACTTGTCAATGTGTTGCTGGCATGTGTTTGATCATATGTGTTCTGGAAAAAACGTCCGTTCAGTTCTTTCTGCAGTTCAGAACATTGTGCCAGGGAAACTGGTTCCGACCTCCGGAAGTCAGTAGAGCAACCTGCTGAAAAAGGCAAGTGTATTGTGTTTGAATTGAATTTAGTCACACATGTTTGGTCTTTTCACCATGTTGGAAGGTGAACCAAAAAAAGAAGACCATTGTCAGGACAGTACTGAAGAAGAACAAGGTGAGACCAGGTAGCACCGACCATTCCTCTTCAGCCCAACCGGCGGAGAACCTGACTCCAGAGCAACCAACCGCACCCGCCACCGGCAACGTCCCAGGCACAGAGGCTGCTGGGACCCAGACCTCCTTGGAACCAGGTGACAAGCGAGACTCCGCCTGTGAGCAGAGTGAACAGATGATGACAACACCTGCTGGGAAAGAGACTAAGATCGAGAATGATGATGATCGTTTGTAGTATGAGGGTGCCTATAGCCAATGGAGGGAAGAGGTTGATGAATCTTATTGGTCCACTTGGGAATGGCCTCCACATGGATGGAGACCCAATTCCTACCAGGAGTGTTTTTGGAATCCAAAGTCAGAGTATTATCAATACAAATACAAGGACTGGCATTGGAAAACAAATGACGAGACAACATCAACCCCTAGAACATCCGATACCTCCGCCGCGACACCTCAGACGATTCGATCGCAAAGTTCTGAAGACCTCGAGAAGTACCTACAGAACAGACCCAACACTGGAGACATCCACATCAAACCCCTTTCCATCAAGTTCGACTCACCTTCGGACCGTGCTGGTGGTGGTGCTAATGAGGCTGCTGGGCAGGCTCGCCCAAATCAGCAGAACACCGGAGGTGCTGGGAATGAGTTGACTACAAAGGACAACGAAGACAAGGACTCAAAGAAAGACAATGCTATGAAGGAAGAGAAAAACACACATGAACAGAATAAGAAGGACGAAGGTACAGGTGATGGAACCACTGAGGCTTCGACAAAGGAAGAAAAGAAAAACAAACTTATTGAAGAAAGAAAAGCAAAAGCACATGCACGCTATATGCGGTACTTCAGATCTATACGAAGTGCACGACTCAATGACCAATGAAATAAACGTTTTGTCAATCTTGATTCATCTAACAAGTAATTTAATGAATAGTTTCAGCAAGCACATTCTTGAAACCATACTACTGCACGGCATATCCACACCTCTTCCAAAACAGTGCTCAGGTCCCAATGCACCGAAAGAATTGCGGGCTATGGCACGGGAGGCTCATGGTAGTAACTCGACTTGGTTGTAAATTCAGTAGGTGAAATTGTACTAGTAGATTTGTTTGACTTCTAAATGAATCGGATATGTGTTCATTATCCGAGGCAAAAGTTTAAATTCGGTATTGCTGGATGCCTGGGCCAGTTGTGAGGGGATTTGGAAGAATTCACAATTCCTGCAACAAGTGAGAGACCGACACAGATCAACCAGAAGAGGCACGAGAAAGTGGCTGTTTGCCAAACAGATGGACGACTTGTTTGGCTCAGAACTTGGACAAGCCATAAGGGACCGAAAGCTTTACGACGAGGAATTATCCCAGACAGAGGTGCGAAAACACCCAGAGTTGCCAGATCGGCAGGCCTGACATGTTTCAGATTCTAGTTGTTTAGAAGCCCAATGAATAAATGTCTTTCGAATTGTGTCTTTTTGTGATTCCTGAGTACTCAATTGTTGATCCAGGAGCTGATGCAGTTTCTCACATTGGTGGAAGACAGTGAGGAATCCGAACATACCGAGGAAATCGATCGCCTATATGCTTGTTTGGACACCGATGATGGAACAACCTCATCATCAGAAGAAGAAGAAAGCAAGAGTAAGAAGAAGAAAAGCAAGAAAAGCAAAGCCAAGAACAATTCCAAGGTCTGACACATGTGTTTTATTTTTTCAGAATATCATATGTTGTTTTCGGTTGTTTTTAATGTACGATCAGGGCAAGAAGACCAAAAAGAAGCAGAAAAAACAAAAGAAAAATCCAAAGGAGAAGGAAGAGAACAAGGATGCAGAAGAGGATGCAAAAAACTTAGTGAAAAAGGCAAAAAAGGCGAGGATATTTATGTTAAATAAAACTGATATAATTGTTTGTGTTTTATCAGGCTGTGAACGATGCCAGCGCCAAGATCAAATGGGCTATGGGGTTGAAGCCAAACCTTACAAACCTGCCAGGTCCTCAATCTTATGGTGTGAGTTTTCTTAGCAGGGTTGACTGACCTTTTACTCAGGGGCGACAAGTATGCCGAATCGATCAGCGCTGACATGGAAGGAAAGCTCAATGCTTTGGAGGAAAGGGACATATGTTTAAAGCATTCGAATAAACAAAACAAACATAGATCGACAAATCAAAACAAATTATAATTGAATCTGTTGTTGATTTGTTTTTTCCAAATTGGTGGACAACAACGTTGATAGTGTACAGCGTGCCCATTGAACTTATGGAATGAATTCGTACAACAAACTTGTTTTGAAGGAGTCGAGAGCTGAACTTCAGAAAGCTCTTGACCAATCACAGGCACGGCAAAGCTGTTTTTTGTAGTACGAGTCAGTAAAGTTAGATTTCAATATAATTGATTGATTTAAACAAACCGCTTTAAGATTGTCAACTTTGTACTTAACTTTCCTGGATTGGCAGGTCAATCTTCAGATGATCGAAAAAAGTGAGGCCGTCCGGAAGGATTTGGATAAGGCATGCGAACCGGTGAAATCCGCAAAGAAGTCAAAGAAGACAAAAGAAGGATGATACTAAGTCACTAAAGACCGTTTAGAGTAATTACGAGCTAGCTTGTGTTCACAAGTTGGAGACACATATGTTTGTCAAGTTTATATAGTAATTGTATACGGTAGCGTGAATAAATTAGATGTTTCTTCTGTTGGAACTGTGCTCGATCCTTCGCTTTGCGGTGACCGGATTTTCGAATGACAATTTGTGTTTAAGCCGACGTGCGCCCATGCAGGGATACAGCACACATTTTGTGTTGTGTGGGGCATGGCATCATGCCGACTAGCACATAGTCAAGCTTGTCCACCAAGTGCTTTCTGCGCCATATGTAGGGCCCATCAGGCAAATGACAAACTTAACCAAATGTCATTGACAGAAACTCTTGAGATCGAGAGATGTTGATTTTCAAATTGATGATGCGTGTTTAGTTTTGTTTCTCTTTGGTGGGCCTTATTTAATCTTGGCGCGAGACCGGCGAGGCCGCTTGAGAAGCATGCTGAAGCCTTGAAGAATAAGGAAAACCCAAAATGTGGTTTGCATGCACAAGCTGCACATTCTACACATAAAATTGTTTCATATTCCACGCAGGTGATGATTGTGATGGATACGCAGGTCCTTTGGAGCGAGATCTTATTGAAAAATTGGCTGCAAGCGATCCTTAACTGAAACATTTCACTTAATTTGAACAATGCTCAAGTTTTGCAGACATTGTCTTCACAAACCATTCACTTGTAAATCTAGAACATCTGATTTATCTAAACAACAAGTCTTACCGGACACTTTCTGTTTTGTGAAATTGCTCAGGCAACATCAGCGCAGGGAGCTATGGGATCAGCAAGGGCTACCTATGCAGATTCTTGACTGAAAAAAAACGATTGACTATGAGAAGGTGGACCTGGACCTAGCAGTTAATTGAGCTTTGTTGACTTACAGTATGTATTGGATGTACCATTTTGAGGAAGCTCGGGGACGCACTCGATCTTGGACGGCAAAGCTAGCATCCTATTGCACGGGAAAGAATTCTTCCCGTGACTTCTTCAAATCGACGCACCTTCCATTAGACCCTGGGGTGACTAAACTAGCAACATATTTATTTTTGTTGTGGCTATTTGATATTATTTGTGACAGTTTTCTGACAGCTACAATAGATGCAGTTAAGTCTTGCACGACTTTGTCATTCCAGGAACCTGACAGGGTTTCTGTCTTCCTGAAGGAAGCAGATGGTTCTTGTTGTCCGGCGACTCTCCCTGTGCAGCTTCCGCATAAGTTGCTGGATTTTTTTGTTCACATCATGCGGGCTTGTCATACCTGATGAAGTGGTCAACAGGTATTGGAATCATTTAGAGCAAGTGAATGATGAGATGGCAGTGACAAGTGCCAACTTTCGAAGGTTGGCTGGCAAACCTGTGATCCCGATAGGGCTGCATGGAGACGAAGCTGCCATGGGTTTGATCAATGGCCCACACGAGAAGATCATTGGATTTTCACTCAACCTAGTCCTGTTCAGGCCTAGAGCCACACGGCTAAGCCGTTTTCTTCTTTTTGCTGTAGAACAGCAAAAGGTTTGGTCTTTGCAGGATACCATTTATCCAATGTTGAATGCCATCGTGGAGTCCCTGAACCGTTGCGCAGAGCATGCAGTGGCCTCCAGAAGGTTTTTAGTCACTGAAATTCGAGGCGACCAAGTTTGGATTCGGTACATGTTCCAACACCATTCTTGGTGGAAGAGAAATGAAGTATGCTATCGGTGCGATGCTTCCTGCAAGGGTCCAATTTCATATCTCAACTATGATGGATGGCTTCCGTCAAAGCTGAACACAGATGATTTTGTGGCAAGGGAGCTCCAAACACATCCTATTTGTAGCTTTCCTGAATGGAAACTATGTTGAACATAGTATTGGGATCTGGTGGATAGCAAAAACGGATGGTGTAGTGATGTGTAATGCAATTGTACTACCACAACAGCTTGTGCAAATGTAGATAAATTTAGAAAAAACAGCTTTGTTGTCAACACTCAACTAAAGTCCGCTTGTGAACTTACATTTTTTCTCTTTGGACAATATCCGGCACTGCACCCTACACATATTGAATTTGTCATTGCTCCATATCTCAAATGGATCAGTGATGTGCCGTGGCATGGAAAGCTTGAGCTGTCTGAACACGATAGATCTGACGTAGAATATTTGATTCGCTTTGTTTGTCGCTTAGGGCTATGCTCCTTCACATGCATTTTTTTGGACCGGTGCGCCGTGGAGACGATCCCGCTGGATACCGAGATGCTTTGAATACAGCATTTGAGGACTTTACTTTGTGGAGACGGACCCACAAGGTCTACTCGAGCCAGAAGAGATTTTCCTATTTCACAATCTTCAAAGACGAATATGGTGCCTACTTCAACACAAAGGGGTATAACGCCAGACTTCTGTCATCTTGGTTGGAGAATGCCTTGGAACGATCGCAACATCTTCCACCCCCCCGGTATGGTGGCAGATGATCGTTCACATTTGTCTCTAGCAGCGCTGACATTTGGAATCTAATAGCAAATCGATCTGTTGGTTGGAACTTGGTGCTGGGATATTCGTTATATCTAGTAAATCTAATAATTAGGTGCCACCCACCCCAAAGAAAAATAGTGATTTCACTGGCAAGACCAGAGCCCGACACCCACTTCGGCCCAGGAAAGCGATCAACCGCTTCTTTGGCCTGACTGAGAGGGCATCGCGCTTCTTGTCGCTTGCCGGTGTCAAGCCATAGCATCGATATGTCATTCGAGTTACTTTCTATTGAGTCTGGAAATGCTGTACTTAAGTCCCTTTTCATAAAGATATTGTTCAATTTCTATTTTTCAATCCAGCCTCAAGTGATCCTACTGTCCGTGTTAGGTCTAGAGAAGAATCTCTTGAAATTGAGAGGGCAGGGAGATCCTACTTGGAGACTTTTCAACGATTGCATCAAGCCAGCGTCAGGACTCTTTTGTGCTGAGATGAGTGTTAAAAATTTGTGCTATTGTTTCAATCTGCACTGTGAGAACTAGTTTGCAAAAGGAGAGGTGAACTTGCGTGGGTCCTGGTCCCAAAGTGGCATGTGACTTGATGGCACGCAATGTACGTGGTTTTTGAACACATCCACGGGTCTTTGTTTCATCCCACATCTCGAAGGCCTTCAGCCACCTTTTGATAGATGACATCTTACACAAACGCTCCGTGGCTGAATTAGTAATGTAAAAGCTTGAATGGTTGAGTACCCTCATGGTCATGGAGTCTACTGGCAAACTCAGGTTTAAACAGCAGATTTTATCACACGTATTGCGACGAAGATCACATGGGAGTGATTAAAGGCCGGACGTGGAAAAACATATGAACAAATAGCGCACGGTGTTTCTCACTGATTTGGAAAAGCACACATGTGGGCAGGCTGGTGCAAAGCAGCGTCTTCCCAAAAGAAAAAATTTAAGTCTGGCGGTAGGGCTGATGGCATTATGAACAGAGCCCGTTTGCGGTTCCGAACCCTCACGTGGTTGATCAAGGAAATCGACCGGAAGCGTGGCCACAAACGGTCTTAACATGAGATCGTGGATTGCGGAAAAGTCCGAGTATGGTCAATGGTCAGCTCTCAAGTTCGCTTCTTCATGGCCTAAAGAAAACCATCACAAAACATAAGAAAGTAAAACATCGGCTTTCTGAGGGAACAAGTTAAACTTCGGCTTTCATCATGGGATAAGTTAAACTTCGTCCCTGGAAGCTTAGGGTATATATATTACTATATATGAGCTGGTTGTAGCTAGCATTTTGAGTATCAATGAATTTATAGTTAGCTTGTGTATGCTTGTGTTAGCTGTTCTATACTTGCACAATCAATGTGTGGCAAAATCCGCCCTTTCACCAGCTGCTCCACACCCTGAGGTGGCCTTTTTTCCACCGCGGCCGCCGGGCTACCATGTGACTGAGGATAGACAGGCAGGGGCCCAACTCATAGCGGTGGCCAGGCCATACCATACCCAAATCGGCCCAAAGGTCTTGTCTGGGAGGATACTTGTGGAGGCACTCCACTAGCCATGGTTAGAATATATGGCGTTATCAACATATATCAACCACGTCCTCGGGTTCTTTCTGTATAGTTTGAGCCCACTACTGGTGGGTGTCGGAGATTTTGGAAGCCCAAGCTAGTACTATAGGAACAGCCGTTGAAAGACCGGTAGTTCGGGGTCTCTTTGAGACCACGTTCGCTGTAATTTGCGTGTGTGTATAAATATATATATATATGCATTTAAAATGCGTATTTGTTTAAATGTTGGTATTGGTATATATATATATAGTATGTTACTATTCATAAAGACATGATAGTTCTTGTGTAGATGGGCTTGAAAGCACTGAGGGCCCACTGCAAACCAAAAGGAAGGTTCTTGTACGTAGCGTGTAAAGATTGGTCAGCTGGCTTGCGACTGACACCGAAATGATCTGTGTTCGGCTTTCTTGGTCAATGTGTTCAATGACAACAAAGAAGCACAGGTTAAGCACTTGAAATCCAAAACGATAGAAAACCACGAAACACCCATATCGAAAAATATCGAAAACCTAGGTTTCTTCCAAATCTCAACTCTTCCTCGACTCAAATTCAGCACCTCTGAGACCATTCTAGCACCCAGAATTTAAAGAACACACACACACTTCTTGTAGTGATGCCAGGAGCGCCTAGTAGCATCCTTGCTCCTAGTAAGGCCAGGAGCCCCGTTCGTAGCTTCTTTTTCCTACACGATCGATCCACGTTCGCACCGGTTCTTCATCCTTCCGCTTGTTACAGTTGCGGGGTACGACGACCCGGGAGACCATGTAGAAGTAGACCCCTAAAAGACCAAACGTGCCCCCATCAGATGTACCACCGGTCGTTCCAACACAGAGCATACAAGAGGTAATACTGTGAGGCGCATCTAGTTCTTCAAGACGAAAATGCCATGGATGAAAGATCCTTCTCTTGGCGGAGATATTGTTTGCGTTTTTTGACTCTTTGGTGGGAAAAATTCTTCACAAAAACACAGCAATTTCAGAAGAAAACACCCCACTGCCGGTGTCTCTCCGATATGACCGTCTGAAAATCCTTTTCGATCGGCAGGTCTTCCTGGTGGAGAGTGATTATGGCCTCTCCCCCTTGCCGGATCTGGCCCAAGAGGCGAAGCAAACCGGCGGTCTCGGACCGACCGGTCTCGACCGAGCGACCGGAGTCGGAGGTCGGTTGGAGACCGTTGGGTCACGGGTCCTCGGAACGGTGGACCGTTGCTTTGGACATTGGAACGTTGGACCTTGATCACAGATATAAAGTCGATGACAGTTCTACAGTGCTGCATATCTGGAGATAGTTGGCAGTTGTTGCAGTGTTGAACTAGGAGGACAGCCGTCTCTGAAGAGGATTTGCAAAACATTGGATTGTGATGGGTTTTGCGAACGGCACAGGACAGGAATTTGCTTGTATCAATACTTTTGCTGAAGCAATTGGGAACACGAGCCGAGGAATCTTCAGGAAATCAGTCCTTGGAGTCCTTGTCCTCAACTGTTGAATATCATTTGAATATCATTTGGCGGACATTCGTTTAGGGTTGGTTTTCTGGGAATCTTGGGACGGAATATGTTTATCCACTGGGATGTCGAGGAACGTACTCGTAGTATTTTGTGTCGTTTGGAGTGTTTTGAAGGCACACCCTTCTACAGTCTACAGTACATCATATCTGCACAAATTGGCTTTGAAAGTCTTTGACCTATTGCCCTCCTAACAGGTCATCTTGGGTCACCCTTCACCACTAAATCTCACCTCTTTTGGGTGCGAAGCCATCTAGGCAGATCAAGTCCATCTAGTAGGCAGATCAATGATCAGATCACGAGAAACTTCAGGTTTATGGTCACACTTGATCCTTCCCAAGCGGAGGATTACGGAAATATTTTTTGAGTTCTTTTGACAAAAGCTTTTTGGGGGGGAATCCTTGAAGCGTGACAAGCCAACAAGGGTACACATGAAAAAAGGGCACCTTCTCAGCCTTGAGGCCTGACTGGCTAATCTCCTCATGCAAATATTGCGACGATTCCCACGCAGTTCTTGCAGATTCCCTATGACGACGATCTGGGCGGGTGGCCAACTCAGATTTGGCCAAATCCGCCACCGACCCCAAGTAATGCGACCCGAAGTAACTCAGATTGAGAGGATTGTGGGTGCTCAGGTGTTATTTCGACACTTTCTCGAAATGTGTTGTTTTTCATATAAATGGAGATAATGATAGGATGTGGTAATGCGTTCTTCTCGTTCCAGATACAAGTCATCTCAGCCCAACCAATGAGCGTTTTACTCCCTGAGAATGTGCCCAGCCGAGCGGCGTCGCGGCCCGCTCGCTCGTCTCAGCGGGGTGATCCCAGGGCATCGTTGTGGACACTGTGCGAATGTGGACACGGAGAGGCGTGTTTTTTCGACAAACAGCGGCGTTTTTGGGGATGGGAGGAGCCGGCAGGGCATGGCAGAGCGGTTTTTTTGAGGTGAAGGAAGAGGGAGAATCCTCCAACCATCTCCAACCACTTGGGTTTTGGAGAGTTTGGGCTTGAGGATGTGCTCTTCCCATTATTCGGATCTGGCGATGGGTGCCAAGACCCTCGTCCAACACCACCCCCCCTATGTGGTGAACCACACGGAGACTGGCGACAAGAGTTGGATCTTCTCTATCCCTCTTTGCGAGACCGGCCTGTTTCCACTGTTTTGGTTTGTAAAAAAACTATCACAGAACTGAACTATCACCGAACTTCAACTATTTGGGGGTGTTGGTCTCTGAAAGGTCTCCAACCATCATTTGTTATAGCTTCTGATGAACGGGATGCCCAGAACCCAAGTACATTTTGTCGAGGGGTAACCCATGGTCGACACACACCTGGCACAGCATGAGTACCCTGGGCTGCAAAGAGGACACCAAGAAGGACCGGCCATCCATTCTGGGCTCAAGACCTGTCAAGACCTACCATGTTTGTTCGAAGTCCTCAGAATGCTTGAGCCTTAGGGTCCCAGCAGTCTAGTTGACCCCGCTGACCATGTTGCTTGGGATTGGTGTCCTTACAACATGTCAAGAACTTGGCAACAGCTTAACCGGCTTAACCGTGATTTCTGAGGATGTCTTCACAAAACTCTTGTTCAAGTGCATCAAAGGAGCCTGTCCCTGGGCCCCTCCAAGGAGCGATGTTTTCTTCCCCAAACACCTCGGTGATCCGATGTCCGAGATCGATCTATTCTGCCTGGGCCCCACATGATGAGTGATCGCTTTCACGCAGGGAACGTGATCCTCGGCTTTCACTTCAAGCGCGCAGACTCCAGTAGGACCCAGCAAACGTGGGCAGAAACGGAGGCAACCTGCTGCTCCAATGATGGACAGCCCGCAAAATCAAAGATGTACTGATATACTGACACATAAAAGGAAAAAAACAGATCAAGTCTTTTGCAGTGACTATACTGACTAAGTCCGGACTGAGACAACGTCATCTCACCTCATCTCACGATACATCGTTCGAACCATGAGTTCAACGACTTCAACGATCCTTTTTTCATTCGGAGGCCGTTGATCCAACCGGGTTGACGCGTTCACGCGTTGACGAGAACCGAAAGCATCAGTGGGTTCGATGTGGGAAGGGTCAAGAATTATATGGCACAATGTGGTTCGATCCCCAGTCGAGCTGGATTGCCCAGGCTGATTTTGAGCAGAAGCGACGCCATGGAAAAGCTGCTCTTTCCACCCTTCACTGCCACGGAGTGTCTTTTCTGGCAGGCCGCTGAAACCCAGGTGTTTCTCCAGGTCCCTCGCCCTGCAGGACGATTTTGTTCAGCCACGGCAATAGTACCGACATTGGCATCATGTTCTATCATCTCAGGCCCCGTTCACCGCAGTCGCCCGTGAGGGATCAGTACGGCGGTGAGATTCGTTGTTTTTTTCCCCTTTTGACTTCCACCGAAAGGACTTGCACAATCCAACTGGTGTTCTCCAAGTCACATGAAATGGGAACATGGCCCCCATTAAATCCAAAGAATTTTGAGAGATCATGCTGGTGTTCTAGATTCGTAGGATGCCTTTCAAGGCTTTCCAGTGACCATAGCTGCTGGGTATGGTTTAATCCTTTCATGAGCTCATGATTGATCGAATAGTTGGGGGGGGTTGTCATGAACCAGGAATTGCCAGGGGTTTGTCACAGGGTTTGTCACTTTTTCTAGGATGATTGACCAGGAATTTTGATAGCCATCGAAGTGTCATCAGACGAGAGCTAGGTGGTACAAAGTGGCTTCTGAAGACTGTGTTTTCAGCATCGAATCATAGGCCGCCACTGGACCTAGCTGTGAGTTGATCGAAGTGCAGTCAGGGGGGTTCGAGGTTTGTTGCGAAGTCACACCCAGTGGTGTCAGCTTCATTTGGGGATGCTTGTCGACCTATAATATGGATCTTGAAGCGTCTTGGAGCACAAAGATTAACACTGTTGTCGATGCGTTCAGCACAGTAGAGCTTTGGAATACGTAACCGGCTCAGAGAATCAGTGCACGGAATCCCTGCAGCCCCAAGAGGAGTCGCGGCTTGCAAGTGCTCCCGTTTGCGAACATGTGCAGCGCGATCATTAGCTGTGTGAGGGGCAACCGCGTATCCGCACCCGGCGCTGACCCAGCGAACGCCATCAGCGCGCACAATCAGAGGGACGCACTGCGCCAGGGAGATGTGTTCTCGCCTGCAGTGTGATGTATTTGCCGGGCAGCCCAGGAGGTCAGTCATGTTTGGCTTTGTTAGGAAGCAGCTTGCTAACGCCAGAATCCGTGTGACCTTTTGTCAGATGCCTTCCGAGTGGGTTTTTGAGCGGATGTTTGAGTGTTATGTCTTAGGCCACTGCACAAGCCACGTGACACATCAATCTTTCTATTTGCTTTCTTGATGCAAATCCCATGCTGGTTGTATGGTGGGAGCGGCATGAAGGACCTGGACCCCCTAGGCCTTGCCCACAACGGCAAAAACTGTTCCCTTACATGGCGAAGCCTTGGCCGTCGCGCTACGGCCGAGGCTTACGAGTATAGCGGCTATGGAGAAAGCACTGGGCAACCCACCGAGGCGAGGGCGGGTGTTGAAGTTGCCACCATTGAGATCGCATTAAACGCAATGGTTTGTTGAAAGTATGTAAGTATGAATCCGTATGAATCCGTATGAAGGTCGGGCGACGAATTCTTTGCCTCGGAGATCGGATTGAGGGAATATTGTGTGTCAATCCGTGTGTTTTTTTGGAGCGTGCTGAAAGTTTTGACGAATTGCCAATGAAACAAAGGTTAGCTGGCTAGCTGGTATGTTTTGAGTTTTTTTTGTAATGACGAGGACCAGACCATGCAACCACGGAGCGGCTCCTTTCCCGGCCTCGTCAGTTGGATCTCTATGCCGACATCGAAGCAGCGTTCGGATCCTGAAAGTTTTGTCGCAAAACGTTCGGAGATCAAAACTGAACGGGTATGAACAGGTGATTAGGTTGGGAACTTGTAGATCCATGTAAATCCTCACTTCAGGTAATGCCGTGCAGCAGTGATATGCCTAGCAAAATAGGTTGTATTGTGAAAGATATATATTAAAAAATACGGAACAAATTCAACAGAAAATTTAAAACAAAACAATGGCCATGTTTCAAGACTTTTGAGCCAAATGAGGAACCGGTACATTCCTTGATAAACCCCTTGACATCATCGAATAAAGGATGTTGGTACCTTCCTCCATTGAAAGCATCCTTTGCCTCCACTCTTCAGTGGCATTTGATGGGTGAATTGACTTGAGCCCTGACTGTTCAACAAGCGTGTAACAATCAAAAGCCAAAGAAAAACAGAAACTGGTGCCTCTTCACAGAGAGTTCCATGCGGTTCGAGGTACCACTACCTCTCTAACGATTGCAGCCTTGCAGACGAGCAGGCCTGCCTGGGAAGGGTCAAGCTTGACCTGGTGGTTTCTCAAGGCTTTGACCAGGTTTCCATCACAGATCCTACCAAGAAACCCGCCTGTGAAAAGCATGAATCCTATATAGTCCTACCGCAGACCCGATCCATCAGATCTAGAATTATTCGACCACCAAACATTGCATCAGATTTAACTTCTTGAAGGTGCTAGGTTTGCCAGGTTGGGAAGAACATGGAAACTGAAGGTAGGTGACCTGTCCAGTTGTAGCCTCCTATCTTCGCGGCGCGGAAGATAGGCCATTCGTTAGAACCACTTTCAGCAAGACAAGACTCTGTCTCAAAACACCCCCCAAACCATCCCCAAACCACTTTGTGTTCGAATGTGTTCGATGGTTTTCGTCCGTTTCCGACCGACAGGATGTCTACAGGGTTTAGGGTTGAAACAGAAACCTCAAGTCATGCTCCTACATTGAGGACAAGAAACAGCTAGGTCAAGACATTGATGCTCCTACATTTCATGTCATCCTACATATCTACTTGAGGTCTGTTTCATTGTCCTACATGTCCTTCCGTATCCCGTCTCGGCTTCCTGAAAACCTCTCAGACAGTCCATAGGACTGCATAATTATACGACCCATGGACCTGCATGTTGGCTTCTGAAGCCATCCAAATGTAGGGATATGCCAATCATATGGAGTGTATGGTTTTTTGAGTTCCAGATTCCGGAAAGCAACGCCTTTCTTGCCCCCCCCAAGACTTGTTCCAAAATCGTTTTGTCCGCGTTTTGGGCAGATCGTGTGCTATGGCCAGTCCATCGGCAGCGTGCCATCCGTCCCTCATCCTAGAGTGGAGGCAGTTTTGGAAGAGGATATTTTGAGAAAAAGTACACCTGGTTGCGTGGATGGTATGTGGATAAGGATAGGTATAGTACATATGATCCCCTGAACTAGTCATATGGTTGGCAGTGCTGTGTGGCATGGCTAGCTCAAACCGTCCGAGGACTCGGAGGACCAGCCGTGGAAAAAAAGACCAAAGAGGTCGTAGTTCGGATGACCATCCACGTAACCAGGATTAGTTCAAAGAGTGTACAGTTTGGCCCAAAGTTTGAGGGTATTTGGATGTATTTGGATGTCATTGGTCGGAAGGAGTCCGGTCCGTCTCGGACCAACAGATGGTCCGATGAGGATTCTGAACGAAGGCTCTGGCCATGTTGGTGGCTTTAGGGATAGATACAAAGACATTGGCCTACACTCAGGTGACCACTGTAATGAAGCAATGGAAAACCCCAGCACTCAGTTAGCTCCAAGAAAGCTTAGAGCAAAATAGACATGGTCGCAAGGTTGTTCAATCGCTACTAGTAGCAAAGGGATGAAAGTAGATGACCACCATGTAGAGACGACCCGATTGAGTCCTTCTCTGAGTTTCTTTCCTGGGGGCGGTCGACCCGATTGGTGGCAGGTCTGTGGTATTCGAAAACTGATGCAGACTGAAGGACCGTTTGCAGACTGCAGCTGGTTACTGGTTGGTTTGTCCATGTTGGAACTGGAACAGCGAGAAAGACGACCGCAGACGTGTTTTTCTTTCATAAATAGCGACGACGTTCCGGAGAGACGCGTGCATGTGGTCTTCACATGATTTGCGGATTTGGCACTTTTTTCAGGGAAAGAGCCCATAGGTGTTTGGGAGATGCGAGATGGGTGAAGTCATCTCAAGGGGAGCGATAGTGACGTGCCCCAGATGATGCCTCACTCAGATCTTTGGAAAATGTGTGCGTGTGCGTGTGCATGTGCGTGGAATGACATGGATATGTTTGTGGGTCATGGCATATGGCATATGGTCTTGGTCATTCGGGCTCGTGGGCTGGTCGGGTGAACATGGGTCAAACAAAAAGAGACGTTGCCCGGCTTGTTCGGCCAATCCTTGAGGTTGAGCTTGCCTCGCGGGTCACCTTGGGTGGCCTGATCTTGCATAGGCGAATGAATGGGCTCGGCCTTGGTTGGCAGGGTCGTTTGGTCCCAGAGGTCCTTGGTACCGGGTTGGAGGTGAAGATGTTTCGAGGAGTGGGAGGCATTGAACAAGCTACTGAAGAGGCTGCTCTTTCCTTGCCTTTCTGTCCGGATCCAAGAGAACCCAGATGCCCAAAGGTCAGAGATCTCAAAGAAAGACCTCTAACAAAGATGGTCAGGCTGCGTCCAAGACGTGCAGTGGCGCAGGGAAAATATTATATGGTGAAGCAAGTTCTTGAAGGAGAGGAAAACACCATGAACTGTGCAAACAAGAAAGCAAGTCTGGTGCTTTTCTGCCGAAATCATATCCCGACGTTTTCCACTAAATAATGTTTAAGGTCTTATCATATATGTGTTTCACATACGGGGATAGAGACTTGCCAGTTGTTGCTGCTTGCTTCCTTCGGTGAACTTGTGCCAAAAAGCATCTCGGCAGAGCACCATGGGAGGTTTGGGTCAGAGTATCCTACGAAATGTCGCACAAGAGTGTCCGACAAGAGCATTTTGTACGAGAGTGTCCTGCAAAAAAGTGTTTACAAGAGTGTCCCACAAGAGTAAGAGTGTCAAACAATGCTTGGCCGCTTGTTTTTGAACGCGTGTGTGCATTCGGGTTCGTGTGCTCCATCATGGCTCCATCTTGTTTTCTTCACGTAATTCCGGGGGTAGAGAATTGCCAGCTGTTGCTGCTTGCTTCCTTCGGCGAGCTTGGGTCATTTGGTTCGTGTGCTCCATCATGGCTCCATCTT
>CAXAMN010000115.1:317079-358614 GCA_963970005.1 Durusdinium trenchii
ATTGCCAGCTGTTGATGCTTGCTTCCTTCAGCGAGCTTGGGTCATTTCGACCATTGTATACAGAAAAGAAGCATCTAGCCCTGTATTCACCCCACAATTCGAACCACCATCTGTCAAATAGCCTCTACCGAACAGCCACTACTTTACTAAGGATTTTACACTACAAATCCGGATCAACCATTTTAGAAAAGGTCTTGGGCTTCCAGGGCTTACATTATGGTGAACATCCAATGGCTCCAATGTCGGGCAGACAGGAATAATATGCCGGTGTGGTTCATGTTCATGATGCCTGTTGGCCTGTTGTTCATATGCCGTTCATGCTTGCAGCTGACTAATTCGATGGCTGGCCATATCAGTCCTTCAAGAACGTAGCCGTTTAGAGTAATTCGATGATGTTGGATTTGCACATCTCGTTTTGGTACAACGGTGCCTCGATACATTTTGGGTATGGAAAAATGAAAGGAGCCTCCCGTACCGCCTGGAATGGATAGAATATCGTAAAATACAATATATTACAATAATATATATTAATAGTCATCATCATCATAATAGTAAGTAGTATATTACCTACTGTATTATCCCACGAAAGGGTTGTTTGGAGAAGCATCACCCTCCACACATGCACCATCCTGCACTCGCTAAAGCACCGCAACGCCAGTGCCATGAAGAGTGGCCTCAGCGTCATCCACAACGTGAAGGCCTCACCCGCGGTGCCGGTTCCGCTGTGCCGGTTCCGCCGGTCTGCCGGCAGAGAACACCGTTTGTTTGGCATAGCACCGTTCGTTCTTTTTGGGAGCTGCTATGCCACATCTTGGCCACAACAAACACGTGTCAAATATCTATATCGAATTGTTTGCATGTCTTTTGTACATGTTGGCATTGCATGTTTTGTGACTATTTCCAGCCGGTGTGGGGTGGTGTCCTTTTGTTCGATCTCTTTTTGCGGTCTTTTAGTCAGTTATGTGGTATACTTGCTTCTTGTTTCTGGTCGTTGGTCCAAGAGGTGTTTTGCTTGTTACATCAGTTGGAATGTCCTGCGTCCAGGTGTCTCAGGGACCCGGATGGGGGTGAGATGGGCGCTGGGGGCCCCCCCCATCGGGCGCGACGGGGCGTTTCGTCGTCTTCCACGGTCTTCCGGGTCCTGAAAGGAGGTTCCCTTGGAGGTTCAGAGTGCTGAGACCGAGCGCGGTCCTGGGATCCTTGTTGGTCGAAGCAGAAAAACAGTAGTTGACACTTCCTTCGACTGAGTGGTGCCATGGTTCTCCTGAGCGGCGCCATGCGTCGTGGAGAGAATGGAATCCCTGGATATTGGATATGGGATAGATGGAGCAGCAAACCAACCTGGTAGGTCTTCCCGCATGCGCCACACACCTTCAGCAGGTAGGAACGCGGTTGAAGCCCCTTCACCATCTTCACCATCCCTGCAAAACCACCCCATTTGTTCATTTGAAGCCCAAAATGACTAACACAACGCTCCGGCGATCTCCAAACCCCGCAACACACCCGGAAAGTCGCGTGGCTGATCGAAAAAAACGATTGAGTGGCCCAGACCACCTACTGGTTTGACGTCTTCCAGAACGCCGCGCGGATGAAGAAAGTCACGTTTGGAGGGCCCAGAAAGCGAGGAGTGCGTGCTGTGATCTTGGGATCGGAGATTTGGGTGTCGGCCAAACACCCCAAAACCTCCTCAGGATGCTTGAAATGCTGTGATCCCGATCCGCAACATGATGGGTCTCTAGATGTTTATAATTAGGTTCTAAAAAGATCCAAAAAGGCGACTGATCGGGTGGCGAAGCCTACGGACGAACTGATCGGTTCCATTCGTCCAGAACCACTGGGAACTTCGACTTCAGTCTCTAGAGTGAATGGAATATTTGGACTCACCCGGAGTGAACGGACTGAGTCCGGACCCGACCCAAACCCGGCTCTATGATGCTCTGTTGGTTCGGGCCCGGATTCTTTGGATGGTGCAGCTGGAAGGAAACCAAAGAGAGATGACCTTCGGGTGCGTCTTCATAAACGACGGGTTGTTGTCCAATATTTTCAGAATAGGCTACCTGCCCGCAGTAGTTTGTCAGCATGGCATCAGTGTGAACAAGGTCTAGCTGACTCACACGTTTTGGGCCATTGCAAGAACACTTCGACCAACATTAGAGAGCAACACCACGGGACCCTCTCAACAGAGCCTGTTTGGTGCTGATTTCAGGGCTTTTGAGGCCCACGGCGTTGCTTCACGGCGTTGCTTCCGGTCGCCTCGTGGGCCTCACGGCATCGATCACGTGGCCGTCGACTGCACCACGGGACGTCCACAGAGGTCTCCGACGTTCGTCATCCACGGGACTCAAGACGGAGAGGCCGGAGGGGACGGGTCCGGCACCGGGTCCGCCAAGCGCCGGGGGTATCGAAGCCCGGGGTTTGGAAAGTTCAACATGAAACGAAGAGGGTCACTCACAAACATGTGCAACCACCACACATCATGTAGACTTTTGATCAAGAAGAACCCCCCAAAATGTATTGAGACACCTCTTCATATATCGCATATATGGGAGAGTTTTTTCAAACAATGTGTCTACTAAATGTTGATATTGGTGCCTCATGTGATATATGAGATGATGAAAGTCCCTTTTCGCAGTCAGAAGTGGTGGGCGCCAATTGAGGCTTAGCCGTTTAAAGCGCTTAGCCGTGGCATGGTCGTGGTCGTCGCAGGGGTCGTGGTATGTGACTACGTAGACCTGGCGGATTCGTGACCCCCATATCTTCCGATATCTTCTGAAGCTCAAGATGATTTCAAACTACAATGGAGTATAGGTCTTGTGGCCAACAACCTGAAAGCGGGTGGCACACGTTCCCTTTGCTTGTTCCGTGGTCACAAAGTAATCTGTGCAAATATTGCTTTAATTGAAATCGGATACAAAACGATTGTCAAGTAGAACGGTTGATCAAGCTTGATTGATTTGCAAGTTTTGGCGAAGCAAATCATTTCACCTATAATCTACGTGCAAATAGACATGTGTTTGCACTGTAGAACATTTCTTTAGTTTTAGCTGGTCAGAATATCGGTCAGAAGGGAGCCTGATGAATGTTCAAGTGAGGAAAACACGGAGTTGTTGCTGGATACATCAAGATACATCATGATACATCCGTCTTTGTTGTCACTCAATTGCTTGATACAACATGGCCCGATCTCGTCTGTGGGTGCCACGATGCATCCATCTCGGTGTGACATGGTGTGACGGTTCATCGTCCATCCATCTCCATGTGCTCCGTGACACTCCCTCCATGCAGATACCTTTTGAACATGGCTCGGCCTTGTGGGATGTCACTTGGAGACAAGCGCCGAACCTGGGCATGTCTGGGCTTTTTCAGGGTGGTATGTCCAGGTCGTTCAGCTTCTTCAGAGTGACCGTGGACTGGACTAGACATGTCCGTTTTTCACTCGTTGTTCACTCGTTGTTCACTCCTCAGGTGGTGATGGACCACTGGACACATCGAAGAAGGTTTTGCCGTGAAATCGCTGTGTCGACACACACGCCGTGCGAACGAGAATCCTTGGGGGGACACGTGCCGCGGTCGAGGATTGGTCGGTGGTCGGTTCTTGTGAACGGTTTCGGAACGGTCGGAGGTTGAGGAGGACGTCAAGTTTTGAGCCAAATTGAGGAGGACAACATCCGTCCATGTCCGCTTTTCCAGCTAGCCAACCAGAATCCGGGCCCTTCTCCAATGGAAAGGGGCTCGGGCCCCGGATTCTTAAGGCAGGTAGAATGATTGAGGATCTAGACATCCGGACATGCTTCAGAAAACGTGGCCATTTGTTTTGCAAAGGCAGTTCTGCTATACCCAGAACGATGAGTGAGCAGATGTGATGGAAAAAAACTCCGGAGAAGAGAAACGGCATGCGCAGCGGTGCAGGAAACCACGTTTCTGAAACTACATGCCTGTCAAAAACATTCAAAAACCATCAAAACCACAACAGCATGTAACTTCATGTAGAGACTTGCTGGCTTAGGGGTTGGGTGGATGGACGTGGTTGGGACATGTGGCATTCTTTGCAACAGTACCTAGCTTCGTGTAGACGATTGGCTTGGAGGGGGGGTCAGGTGGTTCTGAAAACCACAGACTTTCCGAATCATTGTTTTTGTTTTCAAGACGTTTCAACTAGTTTCCAAAACATAGGCCGTTTCCCAACCATTTGCAGTTTCACAAGCATCTCTAGTTTCCAAAACGTCGGTTCAGAACCATGGTTTCAGAAACTGTTATTGACCAGGTGAGGTGTGGTGTTCGATTTCGGAAGAAGACCATTCAAGAAAAAGGGCCATGTGTCATGATGGTCACCATGGCCCGATTTAACCATATTTGTCTTACAGTACATGGTGAGATAACATGCCTTCGCCCTCCATTCATCTCTATATTCAAAAATCTGTCAAAGTGTCCGCCATTCTCCCATGTCCTACCCACGTGTTGGAGCAAAAACCGCCAAAACGCCAGTCCCTTTTGGTCAGGCACGTCACCTTTTGATGAGACAATGCCAATGCACCTGTCTACATTTGATGTTTGGCAACGTTTCACAAGATCATGTGTTTTCGTCAACCAAAAGGCGCTAACGTTGGATGGTTTGGAAGACGATGGCATGCATGTTTTGACCAACCTTGCACCCTTCAACAACGGACTTTTGGATGGCGGAGAGAGAAGCTAGCTCCAAGCTGGCACATGCGGAAAGGGAATGCATGGCATTGTGTGGCAATGCCATAGAAGTTTGGTAGAAATACCACATTCGCCTTGCTCCCTGCATGTGGTTTTCTCCCCGGGTTCTCCCCGACTTCTGCCGACCTTGGTTGAGGCCTTACCGAAAGAGTTGGCCTACGAGCCGTGGTGGGTCATGGAGGCTGGGCACAACGACATCGAGATGAATCACAGGCGGGCGGGTCGCGTGGGATGGTCGTGGGTGTTCGGTGGAGGAAATCGGACACGCAAACGGGGGGGAGGAAGGGAGGGAGGTTCGAAGGGATAGGTGGTTGGAAGTGGAAGCAAGATAAAGGATAAATGGAAGGAGAAGGATTAGGGATGAGGGAACATGTAGGCTTTCTGGAGCATTGTCAGCATTGTTCACACCTTCAAGGCATTGAGAGAATCGGAGTGAATGCCCCAGGGCTTGGAGCAAGGGTAGACTGAGGAGTCCAGAAGGCTGCCACTTTTGATGGTGAAGCAAAGTGAAGGGGTCTACAGTTGGACTTCTTGGAGGTCGAAACACCACCCATCTCGAACTCTTGTGATGTTGTTGTCTTCCAGCATGTTGAGTATATACACATATAGGTATACTTATATATATAGGTGTAGAAAGGTACAATGCTTTTGTATTTGGCATGCATATTGCAGGGGGTTGAGGTTTCATAGCAAAGCTGTTTGCTCAAAAGATGTTGAATTCTTGAGCAATCATGAAGGGTAAAGACATCGCGCTCAGCAGTCGCTCCGCCTTCCCGGAGTTGTCCTCGGTCTTTCTCAACCGATCGCCACGCTGTCCTGCTCAAGTTCCACCTAGAAAGCGCAGGATTCGTGGAGAAAAGAGGGCGAGAGTATCTGTCCGCGCATCTGCGTGGAGAGCAGAACCGGCCCTTCCACCCAGCATCAAGTGGAGACAGACAAGTTTGGACCCATGTTTCACAGTGTTTCACTTAGACCCACTTATTCACCACAGGACTTGTATGCTTTCAAGTGACCTGTTTGGGGTTCCCGCGTGTTGGTCCGGACCGCGTCGTGCACGGCGACACAACGGCCAGCGGCGGACGCGGGGTCGCCCCGGGTGGGTGGTGCGGCCGTGGCGTCCATGATTCCTGCGCCCATGAAACCGACGCCAGCGCCGACGGGCCGCTCCACCTTGGGACCTGCGAGGCTGGTTCCTTCTCCCGCAGCTGGGCAGTGAAGGTGACGAGGTCGACCTCAAGAGGTCGACCTTGAGGTCGACCTGATGAACTTGGGGTGACCGACCGGGCCGAAGGGGGATCCCTATGAGTAATCCTTTTCTATGTTCTGTTTCGCAGCGGCTTGTGACCCGAGTCTAGGAATTCAGAGACCACCTCTCTTAATAACCCCTCCACTCCCGACTTCAAAGGGGGTTCATCCTTGAGGGGTTTTGCTCCTCCCCCATAGAAGCTCCCAAATCCGAACCTCCCCCACCAAAAAAAGCACAATCTCCCCAAACACATCGCAACATCATTGCAACATCCTACCCGACATGGTGTTGTTTTCCATCTAGAGACCCACCGTATCTGACCGTGATCGGACTTCAGGTCACCTCTCCTTTGAGACCTGTCGCCTATTTGCCATCTCCGGAACACCGCTCTCTCAGCCCGGACGTCTTCGCTCGCCTGGGCCCCACCGTCTCGCCCGTGCGGCCCTCGAGTCCGGGCGCGGTGTATCGGCCGGTGAGCCCACATGGACATGGGCAACACGGAGCGGCCGTGAGATGCTTGGTATAGAGGGGTTAGGAAGTGGCTTAGGATTGGCATCCATCTTCGGGGGAAAATAGGTGGGAGGATGTGGAGTGAAATGGTGTACAGCAAGGTTGACTGTTGATGGAACACATGTATTAAGGGTCCTCCGGATCGGAAGTGTTTTTTACTGTACGGAGAGGTTTTCGTCAAACAGCCATGGGGGAAAAGGGCGCGAAGCACCGCGTGGCATGACGGTGACCATGGCGACCAGGGCGACCAGGGCGGCACTCATGGCGTCCCACGACGGTGGTTCGGGGACCCCGGACACCGTGTGACCGCGTGTACCCGAAAACGGTTTGGTTGGTTTCTTCCAGGAGTTACAGGGGGTCCGGGGGTGGAAGACGCGGAACCGTCCCATCCAGCGGATGTGGTCCCAGTGGATGTGACGGACAGGGGATGTGTCCCTGTTCTTCCTCCGTTCGGAACCGGCACGTATATGTATGTTTCAGTGAGCATGGATCCGATCAACTGGAGGGTGGGTGGCCAATGACTGAATTAGGGAAAAGGATCTACAGACGACGATGTTTCTTGTATCAATAGAAGCTAATCCACGGAATCCATGGAATTGTGTCTCCCAGGGCTTTGGGGGTATTGATTCCTCCTTGCCGCAAGACTCCTGACCTGGTTTGTAAAGAGGAGTCTAGGCTTCCGCCATAGTCTACTTCTGTAGCGAGTGGAGCCTAGGATTGTGGGAACCAATGGGATTAAATAGTGTAGGCAAAAGCGAACTTCAGGCCCCAAACGTGTTCATCCTGGAGTAGAATGATGTTCCATGAAGAATCCTCATTGCTACAGCCCACTTCTAGTAACTAGGTGACTAGATGTAACTAGAAGCTACTAGGTCCGTGGAGGACATCGCTATTAGGTTGGAGACCATCGCTACGAACGTAACAATAAAGCGGTAGCTTGAAGCTTCTAGTATGACTGCAAGCTCAGCTTGATGGGAAAAAAGAAAAATGACTGCAACGTCTTTCATCGAGTCCGAGACCGCCTGCTCAGGAGGCTTGCTGCACTCGCACGATCGCGATCGTTCCTCCAGTCCAGATGCTCGACTGCCAACGCCCTTAGTGCCTTGGATGGACAACCGAGTGGAACTCCGAGGGTTTGGATGACGAGTGGATGTCAAGAGTGAGTGGATGCCCTGACCGCCATGACCGCCAGTCATCGACCTGGCCGGTGAGGGGAGGGGACTTCTGACACCCCAACTAACTACTCCGCCGGACTTTCTGATTTGGTCGTTTGCTCGGTGACTCAAAGCTCAGGTGGTTGGATTCGCCGCAGGCCATGGTGAAAATGCACGAATGCCGCACGAATGCCGCAGAAGTCTTCACATCAGGTTTTGTTCAGCTTCTGAAGCTTCTAACAGTTTGACATATCACGGCAACCTCATCACGTAACGGTCCGCCTCATCACGCCTTCCGCACCTCCCGGTCCGATCAAAGATGGCCACGAATCCGACGATCTCAGTGACTTCCGCCCTCCCCAGCGAGTCCAGAAATCCGCAGAAAGAAATATGAAGCTATTTCGCAGATCCAGGGTTTTTCACATGGGTGATTAACATATATCTATGTAAACATAATATAGGGCAAACATATATGTAAACATCTTTCGTTTTTTCACATCCAGGTAGTGGTTGTTGTCCAGGTCACTCCCTGGATTCATCATGGAAGTAGAACATAGCTGCTTGGATGACCATGTTCCTTTACAATAGGTGGTTTGCCACTGAGGATTCCAAGGAGTGCAGAGAGCCACTCCCAGCGCCTTTTTCTCCCGTCCCAATCAGCCAATCAGACTTGCATGATGGTTCCGAAACCCACTGTAAAAATGATTCTTGCAAAAGACTTGAGAGTGGAAAAAACTAGCACTAGATCGATGGATATTTGGTGGTGGAGTGGTGTTGAAGCTTTGCACATCTTTGCACCTTTTCTCTATTTTTCTCATCTCATCTCACTCATCTCGTCCCAAGGTGCCGCCCTTTGCGCTGCAGGGCCGGATCTCGCGACCGGCCCCGGCGGCGGGCGCCGGCCTCCACCTCGCGGGCCCGGGGCCGCAGGGCCCGCAGGGCCCGCAGGGCCGGCCGTTGACGCCAGATAGTCGGGAGCTGCTGAAGCGAGCGCAGCTCCCAAGCTCCAATCACAGGCGAATCCGATGGATCGTGGATGGGGCGGATGGGGCGGGATCTAGGTATTTGGAGAGAAGTTCCAGAGTTGGGACGAGCAAGATGTAGAATCTGAGTGTGGATGTATGTTGATTGATATACAGGATCTATTTAGAGGAGTTCTGCACGCTCCGAATGCTTGGGACTTCTCATGAAGACAGACAGCACCTCTTGGGTGATGATGACCAGCTGGGTTCAGACTTCTTATGTATCGGATCATGTTCTTCGAAGCGTTCACATGTTGACTAGCCGCCCCGCTTCAGACCGATAGAGCCAAGCATAATCCTGCAGCTGGTAGGATTCCGGGCCACTGTTGAAAGAATTCCAACCTGGATGCTGTGAAGCGATAAGAATTCTACGGGGATGCTGCTTTTTGGCCATGCACCAGTCCCGCTGGAGTTCCCTCAATGTTAGCGACTCCTCTTTGTAGCTCAGGAGCTTTTGATAATCTGTGTACATGTAGTAGATATCTATTTTTAGTCAAACTGGTGAGCACCTGACCAAATTCTCGTAAGTTTAATGTAAGTATTGAAGCTTTATTAGGGTAGAACATGGGAAGGCTGCCTTGGTTTTTACCAACACGTTCCAATCAGGCTGCATGTGTTGCTCTCTTTCCCGGTCTGATGCTTTTCATATACCTCCAGCACTCTGGACATCTTCTGCATCTGCCAGGATACCACGCGAGCCCAGTCACCCCACGCTCCGCAGTCGAAGCAGCTCGGAGCGGCCCCTGGTGCTGGAGGCCGTAACGCCCATCTACACTGGCCGCGGTGCGCCAGGCAGGAAAACACTGAGCGAACTGAACCCAAAAAGGCACCATGAAGGGCTTTCCCGGACAAGTCTGAGGTGTTTTCTTTGGTGGTTGGGTTTTTAACCAGGTTCTGGAGGGGTAAAACATGGTAAAACCCGGCAACTGAGTGTAAGAGGGAAGAGAATTGGACGATTCGATGAGATGTTTTTTTTCTTGGTCCATCTGATTCAGAGGGTTGACACACGGTGAGCTTTTGGCGCACCTGATGCTTGGACAAAAATGCAGAAATCTCGACTGGACTGAGCATGACTGAGGTACGACTGGCTATGACACCAGATCTCGAACCATCACGCGCTCAGCCAGCCCGATGGTGGCAATGCCTTTGGACTATAGTCGCAGCAGAGCCTCAGCCGAGGGGGCGTCCACGTTAAACACCTTGTTTGTGCTTAAGTTGGATGAGAAGGGCAATTGACGTAGTACCCTCCAACTGCAGCTGATGTGAGACGCACCAGTTTGAGGGAGAACTCATTGTCCTGAAGAGAGTTGCTATGTGATTCCATGCAAAGATTCGCAGCTAGCCCCAAGCATCCTCGATGCTTACAGGCTCAGCCCTAAGATGTTCTTTCGTGCAACAAGTTTAAAGTTTTACGTGTTTCGTCGTATAAAAGGACGTGTTCTCGACATTCTTCAATGATCTTCCTTTTTCCCACTGACTACAGGGTATGACTGGTTGTTCGCTCTTGTCTTTTGGCAGCACCCACTCAACCTTTATCTCGGACGATACCCCGCAAGACAGTTTTTGTCGGGGAAACATGCCCTGGTTGAACGGTCAACCAGATTGTTTTTTGGGACATGGACAAACTGCCCCCTTTGTCATCCTTTCTCCTTAAGTCAATTGTCCCTTATGTTCCAAGCTTTTCCAGGAAAACAGTCATTCCTCCCTCCCTCCACCACCGAGGACCTCACACGCCATATCGATCAGTGAGTCCTTCGCATCACGTGGCGACGACGACCGCCGCGGCGAGTGGAGTCTCCGATCCTCGGGCCACGAGCCCATGCAGAGTCTATGCAACGCATCATGTGCTGCGGCAACAGGTGGGTGTTTGGAGGAGAAAGACATACTGAAAGACGTTTAGTTAGACGTTTTGTTAGTCTGTTAAGTTTACAAAAACTGTTAATAGGTCAAAGAAGATTTGTTGATGCGAAGTTACTTGCAGATTCACTTGGTTCACGTGGGGAGTTGAGCAGTCTAGTTGAGCAGTCTTGAATTTTTGTTCAAAACGACGTTGCCAGGTAGTTCTACCTCAAGCAGAAGGTGCCAGGCATATTGTGACCCCTTATGGGCCCCAGTTCGTCCAGGGACACCGAGTCACATCGGTGCTTCGGCCATCACCACTGCAGGGCTCCCAAAGCAACACCTCCACGATCTCGTCGATGCAGGTGATGTCTGGGATGAGGGCCTGGGTGAGAAGATGTGAGTAGGGTGTCAGTTCCAGACTCCTAAGAGGAGCAGATTCGGATCACATGGCATCGGAATCGGCCGATGAGTAGCAGCTACTCCGTGGTCACCCATTCGATGCGGACTCAGAAGTATAGGAAGGACATGAAGGACGAAGGATCAACTTTAGGGTTTAAGTTCCATGTGAACGCCGCCGAACGCCGCAGTCCCAGGCGATGTCAGTGCAGAGCGGGCAGAGTGGAGCAGAGCGTGCGTCTCCACCAATCCCAAGTGAATGCCCACGGCCGTCTCCAGGCTCCTATTTACCGCAAGCAGGTGTTGGCACTTCGCCCTCAGGACGTGGGTTTTGTTGTTCAAATATGTTCGACAAAAAGACAGCCAGGGTTCACGCCATTTCTCTGCACATAGCTGCACATAGCTGCAAAGTGTTGTAGAAATTGTTTGCTTCTTTCGGTTCACCTTCCCTCCAAGCGCTCCCCAACTCCCCCCTTGCCACCGATGCTCCGCTGTCTATTTGGTCCAACAAAGGAGCACCTTTGCTACCTAGTGCTGAACTGTCCGAAGGGGCAGTGCTCTCGATTGGTAGTGGCGGGCAAATCCGTGTGAAGAAGCCACTGGGCATGGGCAGCTTCGGCGCGGTGTGGGAGGCCGAGCAGACCTCTGGCGGGCCCAACTTGGCGCTGAAGGAGATTTTGTGCCCATCACAAGTGGACTTGGTGAATGTCACTTGGTTAACAATGATCGACATTAATTGATTAAAGGTAGGAGTCCGTAGGAGGATACATTGGAAGTTGGATGACGTGGAAGTTGGCAGACTTCTTCGCTTCGGCCCACATCCAGCAGCCCACATGCGAGCTTTTTGGCCACATCCATCAGCTGAGGCGATGTTCGAGGGAAGCCTACTGGAATCCTTCAAGGGCAAAGACCCCAAGGCCAATAGCGCTTGTATCCTGCCCGTCTTGGTGGGATTGGATAGCACACCCATCGCCAAGGACCTCTATCGAGTACGTTTGGCTATGACCAGATTGCCTGGTCAGCCATTAGATGCCCGACCTCGAAAGATCCACCTTTTCAGCACCCCTTCCACTCCAGTCATAAAGGAATTGTCGCCCAAAGCCTCGACATGGGATCGGCCCAAAGCCTACGGATTGCCTCCGGATAGCCTTTGGCTTTCTCCAATTCAATTCCTTTGTGTCTAAAGGAACTGCTACACAATAACCTCCATGCTGGTGGGGTTGGCAACTGGAAAGCATGTTTCATCATCGTTCATCCTCTTATGGGGATGAAGCTGCTTTCGACCGAACTTAGGATGCCTTCCTAAGAGTAAAGATGGAGGAAGCTCAACAACGGCGGCAACGGCCTCCTTCTGATGCAAGCAGAGTAGAGTCCATGAAGGAGAGGGGCGCCAGAACGCTAGTTTCAGCTTCCGAGGGAGTGGGGTGTCAAGGGATGTCAAGGGATGTCAAGGCTGGTGTGGATGCTTCGGAACCTGGAAAGCCATTGAAAAGCGGCTTTCTTAGCTATGGAAACTTGATGGAAGTCACCCTATCAAGCTATAGTTCTGACGTGATCTTTTAAGATGCTCTCCTTGGTATTTAAAGCAGTGACTCTTTCGTGTCGACAGGATTAATCTCACTATGTGGAGTTGCTGGTGATTTCTTGATTGAGAAGGTTCCAGTATTCTCCATTCAGCGGTGCATTCCAAATAGATAGAAGCCCTCCCCTGATCCATCCCCATCAACAAGGTTGCCATGTGCTGCTCCAACTCGTAGTTCTACAGATCAGAAAATGGATCAGAACCATAATTGTTCGAAGTCTGAGGCAAACCCATTGTTTGGTGGACAAGCGAAGGGGGGTGGCGCAAATAATGCGCCAATCAATAAGCACTCCCAACGTTGGATGACCCATTTGGCCGAAATGACATACCGGATGGTCCAATGCCTTGAGCAACGCCGATCGGGGACTGGGCGGGAGTGGTGGTTAACACCTGGTCTCGCCGTCTTTAGCACCAGATGTCACCATTGTTTCTGAATCATTTGACAAAAAGAATATGAACAGAACTGCTGGTTGATGAAACACTTGCTGATCTTTGTATGAAAACACCGGTGTCATCCTTGTTTCTCAAGAAAAGATATGAACATTTCGTCGCTGAAACGGACCCAGACGTCTTCGGACTTCACGGGCTTTTCGTCCGTGCACGCTCAGAGGTGCAGAAGACTCATTTCTTACGTGGTTTGGAGTCAGTCCATTTTGGACTTCCAAAAAGCCAACCAAACCCCATTGGAACTCATTGGGTGCAAAAACAGAGGTGGAGATGGTCTCGCCGCGACAGGTGGAAGCCCCCAATATTTCCTCATATGCACCCCATCTGGTGGGCCCGAATTGCCTTTGGACCATATATATTACTAGTAGCGTTCTTGTTCCTAGTAGTAATGCCAGGAGCCCCTAGTAGCTTCTTGCTCCTAGTAGCGATGCCCTTTGTTCCTAGTAGCTTCTTGTTCCTAGTTGCACACAGAAACGAAGGTCCGGCCTGTTGTCAAAGAGTTTTATTTGGTGTGAGCCACTGCCACTCCACAAGGCTTTCATTGTGCTCTCTGGTTCCACTCGGTCTTTCAGGATGTTTCAGGATGGTTCCTGAGAGACAGCTTTGCAATCCAACGGCCCACTGATTGGAGCTCCCCCTCACCCACTCCTCACCCACTCCCCCTTCACCTCCACTGACGTTCAGGACTCGGTGATCCTGGCTTCGGAGCTCTTGCAGCAGCTGGCGCCGGCCTTCGAGGAGCACATTGCGCATCTGGCGTATCACCGGGACGTCAATGCGCACAACATCCTCATCGATTTCGAGGGAAACCAGCCCAAGTATGGCCACCTGGTGATGATATTGGTGGTTTTTGGGGCGGGTTTTTCGAGGGGAAGGGGAGATTCTGATGCTGGCCGTGTGGACTTTTTTCTGAGTGATTCACACGAAAAGGAACCAATTTCAGTTGTAAGAATTACACGATGACTTGCAAGGAATACAATCAAACGGACACAAACAGCGAACATTGTCAGTGTTGGTCAATTGCTCCTGTTACTTGTTTGAGCCATTCGTGTGGAAGAGATCATCTCGTTTGTTGCCAAGACAAAGGTCTTTTTCATCTAAAGTCGTGTGACTCAAACGGCAAAACCGCAAAACCACCCTTGGTTCTCCCAGCTGCTCAACAGACCGCTCAGACTCAGACCGTTTCTTTTCTGGAATGTGTCGTTCCAGAAGAAGAAACGCGGGGCCGGGCGGCGGTTGCACAAGTCACTAAGTCCGACTAAGTCGCAGAGCTGTTGCATCCCAGAAATGATCGGCAGTGAAAAGCAATGATGCCAGCAGACGGCTGAGCCATGAGCTGTCATACCTCAATGTAAGCTGGCCTCGTTTCAGCTGGGCATCCTTCAGACAAGTTGGAACATCATACACAAGGATCACGCGGAGAATGATGGGCCAGATGATAGGATGAAATTGCTATTTATATAAATGGAACAACCGAGCAAGTGTCAAGTAACTGATGGAGGCTTGCAACAACTTCGACATGTCTCCTTTAAAAAATCTTTAAAAGCCTAGCACCGCCCCCCCGAACCCTGCACCCTGCTGCTGTGCGTTGGTGACCAAGGTTTAGTGGACTTCGGTTTAGCCGTCGACGTCCAGAGCTGGCAGGGCGATTTGGACGAGCGCGATGCGGCCGGTGCCCACCGACTGGAGGGACGAGATGGAGCTCGACAGACGCGAGTTGGACACCTGGAAGCCAGGAGGGACGAGTATCGAAGGTGTGTGTCCGACGTCCACGCACCCGTTCCGTTCACGCTGTTTCCCCGGCTCCGAGGAGCCGGGGCGAGGTCAGTTGCCCACCTGGGAGTTTCTGGTGGGTCATTTACTTTCTTTGTCCATTTTTTCCGGTATAGGCCTAGGCTAGATATGATTCGTTTTTCCATACGGCTGTGTGAACAAAAACCGATGTTAAAAGAAAAGAAAAATCAAGTGAATCCGGTGAATCTCCAAACCTGGGACACATGTGTTTCTTTGTCTCCTCTTCCCTGGACTGCAAATCCAAGGACAGGATGGAGCAACTACCTGGCATCACTTGGATGTCGGAGGAGATTGCCGCTACTGGCCGGTGTCTGCATCTTGGACGGTTTTGTGTTTTGGGGGGTGACAAATTCCATGATTATGACAGAGGGTGTTTGTTTGTATGTGTTTCTGAATGTTTTTGAGTGCTCTCTTTGTTTCTCTCCACAATTAAGAAAAAGCAGTGATGATAGTGATGTGTTTGGAACAGCTTGTTCAAGCTCTTCCCATGAAGCTGCAGCTCATCAAGGAGAAGGCATAAAGCTCTGTGCATCGGACATCGGGACCCATGCTCGTCTCTTCCCTTCTTCCCTTCCCCTCCTCTCAGGCATGGGTTCAGTTCCTGCTGGGCTGGACCGAATTGGATTGCAATCCCATGCTGCGCTCGGAATATCGAACACGGCTCGATATGCACTCCTTGGGTCTCACCTCCTTACAGGCGCGGTTGAAACCGGGGTGTTTTGCTTCGGGCGGTTGAGCGAGAGGCTGCGAGAGGGAAGACGGCGAGAGGGGAGTGCCAGCGGTTCTGTTTTTGGTGAATGGATGAGCCACACATCGCGAGGGGAGAGGACTGCTTATGGATACAAGACTGAAGATGACTGAAGATGGATGCAGACCCAGCGGCGAACAAGAAAGAAGATGGACCCAATCATAAGAATGTTTAAGATGCCCATTGGCTGGCCGTAGCTCAGTGGCAAATTGTAGGGACTTCAGGAGTTCTTTTGTAGAAGGAAGGAACATGATTTTTTGGTTTAATTAAGGCTACAGCAGCTTGCTTTTTTGATATTCAATCAGGTCCCCATCAAGTTGACAGCTTTTTGCACGGTATCAGCTGTTAGGGAAAATACGTGTTGAATCAATCGTCTTATTGCTTCACTGTGCTTGCCGATGGCATCTTTCGAAGACAAAGAGTCACAAGTGTTCCATGGTCCTCCACAACCAGCGCCTTTCAGTGCCCTGCTTCGCTCCCTGCCGCTGCATTTGCCGCAGAAATAGAATCCCCAGGATTCCAACCACCATTAATTCACTAGGCTTTACCGAACAACCATTGTTTTACTAAGGATTTTAAACTACAAACGTCAGGTCAACCATTTTTAGTCTTGGACTCCCAGGGGAATTACTTTCTTGTTTGTTTGTTTTCTAAAACGCAGGTTCTGGTCGACACCATGCCCGCAGACTTGAGCCTCTCAGCGTCCCACACGTGCTTCGGGCTCTTCAACGAACTGCACACGCTGCGGAGTGCGTGGGATCGGTATTGGAACATGGTCACGCCACTTCACACCCGGCTGATGGAAACCTTCCACAACGGTGGTGACTGGGATGCCCCTTGGCTTCAGCGAGCGAGGAGCTAGCGAGAGGTGCCGTGGAATAGAGCTAGCTCGGTGCGACCGGAAAGGAGGGAAAAGGAAAGCAGCGAAAGGGATGAAAGTAGAGCAAGTTAACGGTGCCTTTCATCGCTTTCTCTAAGTATCGGTGCCTTCATCATACTCCATGATCATGATTTTTGATGCGCCTTATAGTCCTGGACCTGGGCTCTGGTCGCAGCTCCACGGAAAAAGGGATCGGTCAGAGGGTCAGACACACTGCTAGTTACACCTTTCGTGTTCCACAACTTGTGTCCAAGTGAGTTCATGTTGTTCACTCACAGAGTTGCCCAAAACGACTTGTCCACAAGTTCACCTCCATTCAGTATGCGGCCTTCATCCCTCTAAACTGCTTCACCCATGGCAGCCGTGGCCTTGTTCATCACACTTGAACGCCTGTTCCTTTTGGTCCCTTTCCTTCAAGTTCTCCGGATGCGTCCGGATGAACAGCTGTTCCAGCGCCACCCACCACCTTGCTCCAGTCCTGAACGTCTTAAGTTCCAGTTCTCTTCTCCCCTAAGCAAAACAATGGTTTTCATCTGTGTTCATGTTTTTTGGTGGTATTTCAAACAGATGGAAGCCATGTTCAATGCATCTCAAACAGGAGGGATGGATTGTTCTATCTCATGTGGGAGTCACGTATGAGTCACGTATTATGTTTTCATGTCTTACACTCACTGGAATCACCATGGAAGATCATACACTCATGGCCCTGAGAACGCATGGCACTGAGTTTGGCCTTGGAAAGATCATATTCCAAAGACCAAACAAGTGGTGGTTTTCCACTTGGTTTCCCATGATGATTCCAGGGAGTGCATGTAGTGGTCCCCAACCAGGTGTCCAAGACATTTTTAGTGGGTATCTACTTTTCTATCCAGCACCAAGTACCGCGCCTGCCACGCAAATCACACCCGCAGATGGTCTATACACATTCAATCATCCAAGGGACTCGGCTCGGCTCGGGGCTGGCAGACGACGAGTCGAAGGGCTGCACATGGCTGCAGTCACCGCAGGGACCCTGTCAGACTGGCACCATTTGGAATCTCCAAGCCGAAGGATCTATGCAACCTCCAACATCCTCCAAACCAGACGCCTCTGTTGTTATTTTGGTTCACCTCTAAAATTGTCTTAAAACCACACACCTCCCACCTCCCAACACCTTCTTGCCCAACAGATCCGCAAAAATTATCCTCCGTCCACGTGGTGTTGACGTCAAACCCTGCACCCGAGGTCCTCAAGGCTCACTGCTTAGAGTCCAACGTCCACGAGGCCATTGCCCAGGAGCTCCGGCAGATTCGCAGCTCGCTCCTGCGCGCGCGGGGGGACGCTGACGAGTACCCGTGGCAGCGGCTTCCGAGAGACTTGCTGGGGGCTCCTCACAGTGGCTTGGAAGATGGGGGCACAAGGAGGACGTCGCGTACATGATGTGAGTGTGGTGCAGGAGTAGGATGGAATAGGTGTAGTGGTACTGAACGGATGTACACTGCAAAAATCTGAACACTTTGGGGGTGGACATGTTTACTCGGCTTTGATGGGCTGCAAACCAATAAACCACCCAGAATCGGTTGCTCTCCCACGATCGAATTGACCAAAATCCGCCGACCTCCAACCATCGTGCGAGAGGGGTCGATCGACGTTGGTGGTGATTTGCGGTCAAATCATAGAGGAGTCGCGTTTTTCTTGCTGATATTTTTTTTGTGATATGGCTTGACTTCTTCTCCTCTTTTTTTTCGAATGGAGGATGAGATAAGCCTAGTGAGTCTAGGAGATGTACAACCCATGAGACCTACTCGGTCCGGGCAACGGATGCGGACGTCAGGGCCACGATGGGGATGTCATGACAGCTCTCAACTCTCGACCAACAATTGCGGCGGCGAAGCGTCCTGTGTACGAAAGTGGGTGAAAGAAGGTGAAAATTAGGTGACTTTGGGAAAAAATGCGACACCTTTGCCCGCCTGCTTGAGCCCCGTTTCACACATGTTTCATTGTTTTTCCTGCATTAGCCGTGCACAGATTGCTGTGAAGGGATTTCTCTGATTTGCTTCAGAACTCTGATTGCCTGAACTTCGTGTGGTGGGATTTCCCATCTCTGATTTCTTCCTTCAGAACTCCAGGGATTTTTTGGGAATGGGGTGGATTGGAAACCCGAAGGGGCCAGTCTCATGCTGGGCCACTTCATGGAGATACAGTGTGGTGAGACAAGCAAAGACAAGCAAAGGGGCTCAGGCCTGAGCGGAGTTGGGGTTCTGTCCCAGTTGTCAGGTGTTCAAGAAATCCAGTCAGTTACTTTTACGGCATCTTGCTGACTGAGTGACATCTTGCCGTCCAATACCAATTCTCCAACCATCCACAATTGTTTGCTCCCTTGATGATGCGAATCTAACAACTTCCATGAAACAACCCACGGGATGACCTCCCTTTTTCCGTGACGCGGGAGCGCGCTCGCACCCCATCAAGCGCCCGCGCCCGCGCCCGCGGCCGCCGCACCCGCCCCCGCAAGGCTCTCTTGCTGCTGATTGGTTGCGGCGAGCGCGAGCGCGAGGGCGCCGAAACCCTGGGCCCCAGCGCTGAAGAGGTCCCCGGACCGATGAGACTTGGACGAAGGGGGCGGTGTGAAGGTGGTAGCGGGACTTGAGAGATACACAGGAGAGATGGAGTCGAAACAAGTGGACAACCCACAAGTCTTTCATAGTCTTCCCACATTTCCCAAACCAGGAAATTGCATATCCAATTTCCCAAATGTCCCACAGTTTATGTTACTCCAATTTATGCAATGTTCCTTTACTGCTGGTATTTTTGAGAGTCCCAAAGTCTGATTTTGCGCTTCCCGCTTGCTCGAGGTCACCTACAGTCAGACTACTCGGTTAATTCTGTGGATTTCTCGGTTGATTTCTCAGTCTTTGACTTGCAGAGGAGATGGTTGAAGGATGTTGAAGGTGACTGGAAGTTCCTTTCTGAAAAGGACAGTCGAAGCTCACTTAGAGTGACTGCGGTCTTTTGGACCCACTGACTTTTGGGTGAAATAATGAAAGGTATTTCCTGTGCAAAAAAACACACATAATTATTTTACCTATTTTTACCTTATATACATGATTTATACCTTTCATGTTCTTTTTTGCATTGTTTACATGTATTTACTGTGCAACACGGGGTTCGAATTTCCTCTATTTATAGACGACCATGGCGCCCCTAGGTTCATGTTCGGCCATTTTCTAGAAGTCAGGATAATTTTGACACATACGTTTCGTTTGTACAGGAGTAGAAAAAAAACACCTGAAAGAAGAACCCATGGCTTGGGTCATGTCACCCAGTCTATCTTGTCATACTTGTCATGTTTGTACGAGGAGTAGACCAAACCTGAGAACATCCATGGCTTGGGTTTGCCCCCCCTGCTTAATTTAGAAGTAGCCGACCATGACCATCCCCAATAGGTTCAATGAGCGACTAAATACAGAAATACATGTCCCATTTGTATCCATGTGTGATCTCGTGAACCAGTAATATCCAGTGACCGGGTTGTGTTCAGGATCTGGCGACAAGTTCGCATGGCCCTGGCAGATGGTCCGGGAGGCCTTTCTCCCCACGGTCACAGTCGCTCGTCGCAAATCACAGCTGTTCCTGACATCCCAGGAACCGGTGGGGAAGCCGTTTTGGGTCCTGTGGCACGGGAAGGGATGCTAGCAGCTAGCAAAAGAATTTGTTTAAGACCTGGAGCTTTCCAAAAGGTAGCCCAGGGATAGCATGACGCCAATGGTTCTGGAAGGTGTGAGCAGGAACAGCCGTTCTTAGTTCCTCAAACAATCCTGTTTCTATAATATGATGTTGAGCCATACCCTGGATGATTCTCCACTCTTTGCTGACTGCCACATGTGTTGGAGACCAATTCATTCATGTTGTGTTGTTCACCTCTAACCACCGAGTTTTTGTATGGCAAGCTAGTGACCAGTCAGTGACCCTTTTCGTTCGTCACCTGCCCTCCTTCCGACGTGGAAAGAGGTCGCGAAGGACCCAGAAAAACATAGAAAAACGCTTTCCACGGTTTGGGACGGTGCTTGGAACGGTGTCCCAATGTGATCAGATCGAAAACGACTGAGGACGGTCAGTCAGTTTGGGCAAAGAAAAGCGCTTCTCACAGGCCCATGTCATCTCATGGTCCACCTTTTCAGCAAGGTCTAGGCCACAGGGGAAGAGATCCTTTCACTTGGATGTCAAGTTGGCAAGTTGGATATTGAGACGAAGCACTCTCAGGTCGAGCCGTTCGCAAAGCCACATCGAAGTTCAATCTCTTTGAACCTCACAGAAGAAGTTTGATCACTTCATTTTTCAACTGAGGGGGGGGGGGAAAGAAAGAACACATCCTATCCCACCATCCCAGGTTTTTTTTAGCTGCCTAGTTGATCCATCCCTTATCCATCCCGCATCATCCGCATCGGAGACTTCACATGTCAACTGTCCTGAGCCGCTGAGCCGAGGTCCAGGCCCCAAGACCTCGCCCAGCAGGACCTCCTCGCGCCAAGCGGACCTGCGGCTCAACCCTCTGTCGGGCCCACGTCGCACGAGCCCCGTGAATGGCCGCGTGGCCGGTGATGTTTGGGAGGAGAGGGGGGAGGTGAAGGGGGGAGCGATGGACCAAATCGTGGTGGATCAGAACGAAAACCCTTTCACAACCACACAGATTGACGAAGAGCTGCTCCAAGACGGTTTATGTTTGAAGAATTGCACGTTTTTTTTCACCTGATTGCTTCATGTTCGATTTTTGAGATGAGGGCGGATGTTTTCGAGTGCTGTTAGAAAACGAGTCGAGCGATGGTCGACCACGCTAAGTCTCTCTCTCGTGGAGTCGAATTTCAAGTTCGACTCTTTGAGGGGAAAACTCGTGTTGAGAATTCCATCGAATACCTCATTCGATGGATCAAGACAATCAAGCTGCGAAAGCTGCGGGGGGAAAGGGATGTCGACACACATCACCCACCACAATTTGACCGGGCAATGACAGGAGGACATTGTCCAGCGAAGTAGTGCTTTCTGTGTGGCTTAGCCAGTTTCCTTTTCCGCAGGGGTTTATCAGTACAAGTCTTGAAGAAAGGGCTATAAACCAGCATTTGCAGACCTCCAGGGGTTTCAGTCTCAGTGGCAAAAGAAAGATAGCAAAATCACTGGGAAGGTGGGGATCCCTCACGGAATGTCATGGGGGTTTTGGAATGCAGATGAATGCAGATGTTCAATGATTCAAGTATTAGAGATTGTGCAGAGCCCCGGCCCGAGTTTCACGACAAGCGTGAGTGGACTGAAGCGCGGACCGTCGACAGTCAACAGTCAAGACTTAGAGATGTTCTAGACTTGAGTCATTGAGGTCTTAGTCTGAGGCAACTTTCGTGAGCTTCTAGGCTTGTGCTCCTGGGGACCCGTAGAGCCGCTTCCGGCCCGGCCGTACCGCCGAGCCGGAGCGGGTGCGGGTCCGGCCGACTGAGGTGACGTGAAGCGGACAGCCGAAATGGCACCGCAGACCATGTTAGAGAAAGTGGACTGGATGATTGCGAATGACCGGGCCATGAGGTAGCTAATGCAGGTAATCAACTATCCTTTAGATTCTAGAGCGGGCAGATTGCACGAAGAAGGACCCGAACAAAAAAGGCGCCAGCGCCGCGCCTCGATGCGGTGCCGGCAGCTGCGTGCTTGCTCTGGCTCCGCGTGGGAAAGTGGTACCTCGTGAGTTCTCTCTAGCCGTTCGGAGTTGCAGCATGGAAAGCCATTTCTGCAGAAGATCCTTCCCTTCTAGCTTGGTTTGCTTGGTATGCCTTCATTGCTGTACCATGGGCCTCAACAGTCGAGACGGCATAGGCTGGCAAGTCGAGACGTCTTTGGTACCATGCATTTGGCTTTATTCCGTGTGAGGCAAGAGTACTTCGAGCAGTTGCAAGCCTTTTTTGAAGCACTTGGATCGCCCAGAAGGGACCGGAGGGGGAGAGTTTCCGAGCGACGGAACGAGACGTTCGGTGCCAAAATCGAAGTCGTTCGGTGCGGCGGCATGGCGACGAGGTTCGGTGGGTAGTGCACTTGGAATGGGAGACCGGGAGACCCCCTTTCTGGGTTGACTGGTCCATGTTGCTGGAGCTTGGTGCTAAGCGGCTAGACATGGATACATATATCTGGTCAGTTGAAGACATGGTGGATTTGGTGGACCCTCTTTTGAGGGGCTGACGTTGGTGGACCCGAATGTTAGAACTAACCTGGAGCTGGTTACGTGGATGGCCCCGATAGGAAGACCATTTTCTGAGTACCAAACAGAGGGTTTTCACTCCACTTCCATGTTAGTTCCAGGGAGTGTAGCATCCTTTATTCTTGGAGAAGGTCTTCTTCAACTCCAGATGCAACGGAATGGAGTCAAAAGGTAAAGCAGAGGTTCTGGTCCGCTTTGGAGAAGGTCATGAGTCATGCTTGAAGGCTGCCAAGGCATGATGACACTCCCTCCTTACAAGCATCTACTGTAAGCTAAACGGGATTCCATTATATTCCCTTTACCAAGAGTTTCAAAGGGGTGCGATCCATGGAGGTTAGGGGTGCCCATTACCCACTCACTTAGGGACTAAACACCACCCCTTTGTGACCCCTGGTATATAATTGTATAAAATTGTTTTACAATATCTTACTATCACTCGTAGACCGACGAGCTGCGTTTGGTATGCCGGACTCACAGGTCCGCAAGCTACCAGGTCCAAAACAGGGATTGACCACGTGTCCAATCTCCTGTCAGCGACGATCCCGAAGAGGGAAGGCAAAAGAAGTCCAGCTGTACTAATGCGAGGTGCAGCACCTATAATGTAACCTTGAGGGAGGGTGCGGCCACGCGCTCGAGGCTTTGTGGAGTTAAAAATCTCCCGAAAATGGTTGCGCAGCTGGGTCCTTATGGAGAGCCATCAATGCCTCTCGAATCACGCTGTACACAACAATGTGCAAACCCAGTGATCAGGCTTGTGCCACCAAAATATGAAGATGTCTCTCTCTCTCTCTCTCTGAGTATACTTCAAGTTCATAAGTCACTTCCAAGTTCTTCACGCGGACCCAGTTCATCCAGATCTTGAAATGCTTTGAAATCTCCCGCATTGGCTGGGCAGTCCCCAAGGTGAGGTGGAACCACGTGGAACCATGTGGAACAATGTCGGTCCATGTCGGTACCGTGCGTTGTGGAATCCGTCCACTATGCTCTCGATCCCCTTTCATTTCAGTTTCCAATAATAGGTCCACGACTTCTCTACAAATGCCCGTTTGTCATGGTTTGTCGGGTTTGTGATGTATTGTTTGTCCCATGTGTGCCAACAAACAGACTCCTCACATGGGCAAACGATGTTGGACGTCCTTGGGGGGACGAGAAGACCCTCCGCGTCACGCAGGAAAGCCTGGCTGAAGCAGTCGCAGTATTCCGAAGATGCAGCTGGGATGCCCCAGCGAGCTTGGGGGCGTTCTTGGCCGGCGTTTTTCGCCCGGTTTTTGCCTCAGATGTTGGGTTTGCGGGTGTAGGACGGGGAAAGATGTAGATGCGGAAGATCTTTTGTAGAAGAGCACTAAAGCCCTCGATGTTTTGCAATGTATGTTTTCCTATCCAAAGGAGTTTGGGAGAACAGTAGGAGTGTTTGAAAGAGAGATTTATTGTACCGGTGACGTACTTCACAGCTTCTGAGCTTCGCTTTGCAGCTTCGGAGGTGGTGGGGTGGAGGAGTGTGAGACAAAATCCTCGACGATCACTACTTCGCATCATTGGGCACTGAAGAAGGGGAAAGGAAGTGGTGAACGAGAAGAAAGGCAACACACACACAAAAATAAAGAAATCATGCTCTTCGAGGAGGAGGAGGAGGAGGAGGATGATGCTGCTGCTGATGATGATGACAATGATTATGATGATGATGATGAGGAGGAGGACGATGACGATGATGATGGTGATTGTGATGGCGATGTCGTTTTTCATTTGCTGACACAGCATCAAGAAAAAAGCTTCGGAGCTTTACACAAGTTGGATGAGCCAACCTCACGTGTTCGTCGGAGAAATTGGTCCTTGCCCTCCCTGGTCGCGAAGTTTCACAGCGAGTGGGAACACATTTGGAACACAGTGAGTTTGCATCCCCCCGCCGTTCCAAGGACCTAAAACCTGGTCCCGAGCGACCTCATGAAGTACGGTTTTTGACGGTTTTGGTCTTCGACCGGATTCCCGGACCTGGCTAGTCCCACCCAGACACTCTGGCATATTGGCATAGATTGGAAAACGTTGAAAAGGGGCCAATCTATATAGTCATATAATCATATATCGCAATCATGGAGCCGCCCTCGGACGTCCGCGCATTCTTGAGGGCTCGGAGACGGGATGGCAGCCCTTACTGGGCAATGGTGCCAGGCCGTCACCAATGAATCGGTCGGGTGGGTTTCAGAAGGTGTCAGAGAGTTGGGGCAGCTGGTTGCTGTTGTGAAGCTGCAGAATTGGGGGCATCTGAAGCTGGATTCCGAAGGAGATGGCTGGCCAGAGCATGTCAGGAGTCAAAGAACCATTGTTTCCAGCCCCAAAATGAGCAGATGGAGTGACTTTCCGCCCCCGACATGGCCCAGTTGTTGTGGAAAGATGCCATGGGCCATAGCCAACCCGGTCGAACGAGAGAGAAGGGGGACTGAAAGGACCTTTTGGACCGTTTCCGCCCCAAGGACGTAGCAGATTTGCAAGACCCCTGCAACCATCTTCAATTGCGCATGGTAACCTCCGGTGAGTCATCTCTAAGATCCAAAAGCACTGGCCGAAAAAAGCCAGCACCTCACCTCCATGCATCTCCAAGCCATCTTCATGAAGCCAAGAAGCTACTAGGTGGAGGTCAGCGCTACTAGGTTGGAGGCCATTGCTACCGCTACGTTCGTCACAAGAAGAACCCGAACGTAACATCTACGTAGTAACAAGAAGCTTCCAAAAGGGAATCGTTTCACCTGTAGTAACAAGAAGCTACCCCGCCCCAGCCATCAAATCGTGAAACCGCTCGGGAGACCTCCGCTCCACTGAACCGCTTTGTGACGCGGCGACCGCCCGAAGACCGCCCCAGGCGAATGGGCCTTGGAGGCCGAAAATGGAGCTGGAGCCGACCAAAGAGTGGAGTGATCTGGTTCATGGCACCGGATTTTCTTGGATATCCCTAGGTGGATCACCCCAAGTTCTGGTGTCATTTTCCGGTGATCTGGAGGGATCTGGTCATGATGCGGTTCGATCGCTGTTTGGGGGACGCGTTTGGATGGCGACGTGTTTGGATGGCGACGAGGCCATGCGGCCTAGGTCGGACCGCCAGACCATCGACACATCCTGACACGAAGCGGAGACGATTTGTTGTCCATGCTTTGGCCCAGGGCCCAGATGGTTTGAACAGCACGTGCCAAGGTCATGGTCCATTGGTTCTTTTCGAAGGTTGGAGCCGTTCGGATGCTCTTGAGGTAGCAATCGTGCATAGCAGTGCTTCAGAGCCTGAGCCTTCGTTAGTCTTCGTCTTTGTAGCCCGCACATGGCCGAAGCGGCCAGAAAGTGATCGGGCGAAGGCACCTTCCCAAGCTGACGACATGGTCCTGGTGTGTAACAGGTTTGTTTCTGTTGGACACACGAAAACATACGAACACCATCTTTCAAGCCCGTTCGCCTTGATAAGACCTTTGAGCACCCAAAACAGGACCAGCGAACCTCGTTGACTAAGACATACTAAGACTCTTCTTGACTTGGCAAGAACGACAGAACGAAGGCCCTCGTTTCCTTTCCACGTCGACGTTCTCGGCGTCGACGTCGGGACCGGTCGGCCGTATTCGGCCGGAATCGCGGTGATGTCAGGCATTGCGATCAATCGCTGAGGCGGTGGTGCTTTTTGGGGGGAGGGGAATGAACGAACAGGAGGAGGAGTCGTTTCAGTATGTTTAAGTAAACTCCCTATCATGATGATGTGTTTGAAGGATTTTGATGATGTATTGAATAGTTGATGAATACGCCGTTTGTTTCTATCAGTGGGCCCCACTCGAAGTGTCTCCGGGTGTGACGAGATGTTATTTTGGTTCACAGGTGCTGCCCATTGCAGCTGAGGTCATGTCATGACTTGGTCTTCATGTGCAGTATAATTTGTTTTTGTTGCGGTGGTTGAATACATTTGAATACTGTAATTACCGAAGAATGGTCCTATGACCCAATGGGACACTGAACCACGGTGCCAAAACAATTAGAGACTTCTGGATTGCAACAACTCCAACTGGAGCCGCACACCAGGGCTTGGACTCGCTGTAGGGTCGAAGAGACCGCTAAGAATATGAGGAATGCATGTCACCCCTGCCGACCAGGTCTTGACATCAAATTACATCAAACTACTAATTCGAGTTGTTTCACTCCAAATCCGTCACATCAGGACGGATTTGCACACTAGAGCAATCTAGAGCATCAAGCTCGTACACTAATTTATACATTGGAAAAAAAGAATAAGCTAGGTTCATCTATGTTCTATATGGCTCTAAACAATCGACTGAGTGACGTTTCGCGTGAGCAACATGCCGTGAGAACGTCTTCGTTTTTAGAAGCGGGCGCTCCAGGCCACAGAGATTGTGCAAGGCAGTGCTAGTCATGCACTAGGTTCCATACTACGACCACAAATTTTTGGTGGTTGTTGCAAAGGATTTTGGACCATGAATTCCACGGTTTCTGTCCTTCTCTCCTCGTTCGTTCCCTCATTGACTCACTCATTCGTTCCCTCACTCGCTCCTTCCACTCGCTCCTTCCACTCGCTATCCACATTGTTTCGCCAAATAATTCTTTGCGCTAACCCCGCACTATATTTTATTTATCCTTTTCTATTTATGTTTCGTTTGGCATATATTATCGGTTCGAATCGATGGATATTATTAAAATAATCCTATGAATAATTTTATATTGATAATATATTATATAATATTTTTTAATATTTTTTAGTAATATTAATAATATATTATATATTTTTATTTATTTAATTTCTATGTATATATATATTTGTGGGTGAATATTAATGATGTTCTATTAATTTATTAATAATATATATATATTCTTTCCCAATATATTTATATTATAATAAAACATATAAATTTGAATTTATTGATATTTTGTTGATGATATATTTTATTTGTAGAAATTATTGATATCGATTTTTTTTATGATTTGAAAAAAAAAAAAATAAAATAAATATATATATATAGATATAGGAGGAGGCCGTGGCAGATGCAATTTTTGTGAGAGTGAATGTCGCGACACCAGAACGCATGAATGTGGGATCCTCTTTTAGATCTCGATTATGATGGGACACACCTTTTAACCTGAACACTTCCCATTATGCCTGTCATGCAGAAAGCGTCTAGGACCGGAACTACCGAACCTAGCTCCATCTCCATTCCGACACCGGCTTAGCTAGGTTCGAATGCGGCATCGTCGTCCACGCCGACCAGGCCTGAATCGCCTGTCCATCGTGCCATTGCGGTTGATGAGTTTTATGCCTCTCCATCACCACTGCATGCATGTCTCCACTGTCACACAAGATTCCTGACAGCCACAGACCTTGAGAGACACATGTCAACTCATGGACATGAAGTTTAGGCAGATGGCAACCTAGTTCGTGCCGCCAAGATTCCGAAACTTGACACAGTCCCGGCTATGTTGACCAAGCCTAGTCAGGTCATTGCGACCCCGTCCAAGTCGTTTAAATGCCCATTGTGCTTGGAAATGATTGGCCGTAAGGCCTTAGCCGGCCACCTGTTTAAGGAGCATCAGGTTGTGAAGCCATCGTTCTTTGTCTTCCGCCCTAGTCGTGACATGACACCGGGACGTTTAGCATGTGCATACTGCCATACCACCTACACGTCCGAAGCTGCCCTTCGCTTGCACTACCAAAGAGCAAGCTGTCCCATTTTGTTGATTGAATGGGTCAAAGATCAACACTTTGGACCAACGGTGACGCCACCTGTTCTCACTGAGGCCTCAGAAGCTTCGGACCCAGAGCTCCTGTATTCAACCCCTAACTTGATCTCAGGCAGATCAGTTCCGGCCGTCAGTGCCTTGTGCATCCCGATAGACACGCCTGTGTACACCAGCGACTTGTCTTGGCCATTGTTGACCACCGCATCCATGACCACAGTGCACGAATTGTTTAGCCAAATTTCTTTTTGGTCAGAGCTTCGACTTCGCTGGTTTCATACGTTTGTACACTGGATGGCTCACCTGTCAGATCTTCCGCATCTTGACCTTGAGGCCACACTGCATCACAAGCTTCTGGACCTTTGCACGTTGGTGGTTCCGTGCCATTGGGCTTGGGACTCAGCCGAACAGACCCTACTGCAATATGATACCATTGCTTTTCATTCGTCAGCCTGGATTCAGCACTTTCTTTTTCACAGCCTGTTATATGAACTGGAACACGTGCTGGCCCAAGACTGGTTCCATCGGTGTCTTGCTTTCAACCTCAGAGATGGAACGTATGAGCGGCGACGATCAGTCTTTTGCAGAGCTGATGGACGTCTGTGGCAGTCACTTTGCCAAGCGTCCAAGAACGGAGGAGGAGGACAGATTATCCGATCGCCGCACTACCCGAAAGGGACAGAGGAAGCCTTCGCGCTCATCGGCTTCGGACTTGGGAGAAGATGGCAGCTTGATCTCCATGCTTGCGAAGTTGACGCTTCGACAAGAGGACCAATTGAACCAGATCCACCTCGACAAGAGCTTCATCTTCTTTGTCCAAGCAGGAAAAGGCAGCATTTTGCCACTGATGTTGAAGACATCAAAGGACTGGCATGGGCAACGGGAGGCGGGACAAGCAAACACCTCTCTGAGACAACAAATGTTTCGCACAGTGTTCGAGGAACTTGCCTTCAGAGCTTCGAAACTCCCTTCGGATCAAACGATCACGAACTGATCAAGGTCCTTCAGAACAAGCAGGTATTGACTGCCTCCAACTCCTGGAACTATCTCCAATGGAACTCCAAGGAGAAGACCTTGAAGCCAGCAGCCAGAGATCCACTCCCATCCGAGGAAGCCGCAGCATTGATTCAGAAGATCCATACTCTGGCGGCTCAAGCGGACCTCATTCACCGGTTCACAGCTTTGAAACCAATGCCACAGGATTCCACGGTGACGGACTCAGTGGTGGTGCCTTGGAGATTGGACATCTCACTGAGGGGCCAAGCAGCACAAGATCTCTATGCAGCCCTTCAACAGCTGACAGGCAGCGGGCTTACGCAGCTGATCTTTGTTCGAATCCGACCATCGACCTTGCAAAGGTCACCATTGGCTCAGGCCGTTGCAGCTCGCTTGATGAAATGAGAAAAGCCATTTTGGCACTCTCCTTGGGGAATGGGTCCAACCACTGCTATATGAATGCAGCTCTGTTGGCAGAACTATGGGCATGCTGCATGACTGACACCTTTGTTTGGCACGCAGTTGGAGAATGGAAAGAACCTTTGCTTCGATTGCTTTCGTGCAGCAACCAGCATCAGGTCCTGACTGACCTCGGCTGTTTGGGCCACCTTTTACATTCATGGTTCACAAATCATGAACCGGGGACACAGCAAGATTCTGCTGAGTTTGTTGGCTGGCTTCGACATGCCATGCACGGGGATGAACATGGTGGTCAATCCACCTCTAAATGGGAGGCACGGCTAGAAGCGGCCACTGAGGATTCAGGCCAATTGTACGCTCCGATCCTCCTTCAGCAGACAAAAGATGGAGTGTGCACGATCCAGGACCTGATCAATCTTTGGCATGACCAAGCACCTTTTCACTGTGGTTTTACGCCAGAAACAACCACCGTATGCCTTCAAGTGAATAGGTACCCTGCCATGGATGTTCGATCCCCTCAACCCATTCGCTGGAACCGCATTCCTGTACACTTGCCTTGTTTCGTCAATGCACACAGCTGAACAGTCCATTGGAAACGTTTTGAGATAGTTTCCGTTGTGGTTCACCGAGGGGCAGAACCTCACACCGGCCACTACCAGGCCTGTCTTCGCACCGGAGGCTGTCGCTTCCTGACTGAGGACTGGAGTCGAGCAATGCCATGTGCTCACACGACAGACCTTGAGCATGATTTGTATGTTCTTTGGCTTGTTGACAGCACACACCTCACTGAAGCATGGAGCTCACTCCTCGCATGCAATCCTTTCGTGCCTTTTTCGAGCAGCCATGACCACTGACGCATGATGCCGCCCGGGGCAATAGATGCGCTAGACGCAACCGATCTACGGATTGAAGCCCAACACGGGCAGAGCTCTCTCTGCCGGAAGTGAATAATAATAATAATAATATATAAATATATATATAATTAAATATATTAATTTATATGTTTTGTTTGTGTATACAAGACAATTATTTATTTGGGATATAATTTATGAAATAAACACTAAATTTTCGGATTTAATAATGATTTTATTTATATATATTGTATTATTTTATTTGGATTATTATATATAATTTAAATATATATTTTTTCTATATAATGTTTGGATCGATTCGTTTGGAAATATATTAATTCAATAGATATATAATAATAATTCTACTAAGATATTCTCATGTCTTTTATGTTAAGACGCGGTTGGACGGAAGGCATTGGTTGTTTATTTTTGGAAGGAATATAGTATTGACAAATTTGTATGTTTATCATTTCGGCCAAATCGAAATATGTTTGATGACAATTTAATTTGTGCACATTGCTTGAATAATGACCCAACGAGGCACTCTTTCGATTGCATTATTAAAAACCCAATTGTCCGATTTTATTCATAGAATCGGTCAAAAAATAGTATTTTGAATTGGTCTTGATCATGATCGTTCCACCCGCAGAACTTCCTTCAAGCTCCCGTGATTGGTTCACCGGCCGCATGCATTCCAGCTGACCACATCCGGTCTCATTATTCCGGAAGATGCCCCGCACTGGACACCGGAATTGACACGGAACTTGACATCTTCTCAGCAGGTGGAGGGTCTTGTACAGATCCCTGGATTTCTTCCTTTTTGGCCTGAGTTCAGATTTCGTTGGTGTGTTGACTTCATAACACGCCTAGTATATATTACGACCTGCCATAGATTGTTCTTCCGCATTTTCAGTTCCTGCACCTCTGCCAGCTGCTGAGCCCCATTCATTGGGCTTGGCATTCAGAAGACCAACTATTGTTCATATTTGAATTGATGGAATTTCATGTCTCACCGTGGATTCAGCATGATTACTTCCAAATTTTGTTCTATGAATTTGAACATGTATTGGTCCAAGATTGGTTTCATGCATTGAGCCTTCGAGATGGAGCGTATGAGCGCCGAAGATCAATCTTTTGTAGATCTGATGGAATTTTGTGACAATCATTTTGCGAAGCGGCCCAGGACGGATACCGAGGAATGATCATCAGAGCTTCGATATACCCGAAAGGGACTGAGGAAGCACTCGCGCTCATTGGATTCGGATTTGGACGAAGGCGGCAATTTGGCGACCATATTGGATAGACTCACCCTCCGCCAGGAGGACCAGCTGAATTAGCTGCATCTAGATCGCACCTTCATTTTCTTTGATCAGGCCGGAAAAGGCTCCATTCTTCCACAGATGTTGCAGGTCTCAAAGGACTGGCATGTCAAGAGGGAATAAGGGGCAGTCACGATGTCGCTCCGACAGCTCATGTTCAAGACGGTGTTCGAGGAGCTTGCCGGTCGGGCCGCGAAATTGCCTTTGGGTTCAAACGACTACGAATTGATTCAGGCCTTACAGACAAAGCAAATTCTGACCTCCACCAATGGTTGGAATTACATGCAATGGGATTCTCATGCCAAGACCCTCAAGGCCTCCAGTCGAGACCGGATTTCCTCGGAGGCAGCCTCAGCCCTGATCCCGAAGGTTCACAAATTGGCGGATCAGCCCGATCTCATCCACCGTTTTTCGGCACTCAAGCCCATGCCACCGGCTCAGCTGACAGGGAGCGGATTGACACAATTGATCTTGGTTCGTATTCGACCTTCGAATCTCCAATGGTCTCCCTTGGCTCAGGCCATTGCATCACGCCTGAAGCGATGAGAGTTGCCCTGTTGACCATGGTTCTGGGAAATGATGGCAATGCATGCTATCTCAACTCCGTTTTGATGGCAGAACTATGGTCTTGTTGCATGAATGTCAAATTTGACTGGCAGGAGCCTGGTTCATGGAAGCAATTTTGATGAACTTACTATACCGAGGCTCAACCATGCAGTGGCTTGATGAGCCCACCGGTCTTGACCCACTTTTGGAACCATGAGTTTCGACACATGCTGTGGGGCACCAGCATGATGCAGCCGAGTTTGGGGATTGGATCAGACATGCAATGCATCACAGATCCTGGGATCATTCAAGCTCCTATGCACCGGTGTTCCTGCGCCGTGAAAAGATGGGTGAGTGCACGATTGAAAGCATTAAAAATATGGATTTATCACCGATTGAAAATTATTACCAAACAATATTCCTCAATATAGGTTGTGATTTTCTGTGCAATGACAATCGGCCGCTTGGGCATTTGATTCGCAATATTGAATTTTATTAAGATATTATATGTTGATTAGACCCTTGGAATAATACCAAATCTAAATATCGTCGACCATAACCAATGGATTCCAGCCCAATGGAATTACTAGCCAATTTGATCTCTGAACAATATAATTGATGCAGCAATTGCGATGCATTTCGATGGCCAAAGATTCTCCCTAAAGAATCCGCGAGATTTAGCCGCGCGGCCTAGCACGGACGGACTTGACGCATCCGTTGCCAATTGAATGAATGAATATATACATTCGTTTATTTAATATATAATTCTATATTAATATGTATTTCAATGAATTGATAATATGTTTAAACAATAAATATTATGAAATAGTGATATATATATATATATTTGATTATTTTTTTTATTTTTTTTAGCGAATTTTAATCATAAATATAAATAATTAATATTCCGTCGGAATTTAATTGTACATTTCGATTTATTGTTTTTCTTTATTATTATCTTATATACAGATGAAATTATCTTCTTTATTTCTTGATAATATGAATTAAATATTTATTTAGAATTTACATTTTTATATAAATATCAAATTTAGTTATTTGAATATTTAATATTTTTTAATATATAATGACGGACCTATTAACTATTGTTTGAATAGTTGTATATATTTTTCAATTGGCCCCTATATTTGTTATAAATATTCTTTAATTCTTTCAATTTCTTATTTTCAATATATAATAATGGATGTTCTTTCATAAACAAGATAAAGATATATATATATCAATATATCTCTATCGATATAATTTATTGAAATATGAAATCCATATCTATTTGTTGGTTATTCTATTTTATATTTTCGATATCTAATATAAATATTTATATTATAGTAAATTTTTTATATTAATTATAGATATTTAATTATCCATATTAATTCTCAATTAGATCAATAATAGATTAAGTATCATAATATTTTATCAATTAAAAAATATTATATATTATTTCTTCAATTTTATAAATATTACTAAATCGATTTTTAATATATTTACGTTATATTTAATTCATTGTCAATATTATGTTTAAATATTTCCTTATTTAATATATTTTCCAAATAAATCCATAAAAAAAATATAACAATGTTCAACCAATCAAAAATAAGCAATATCTATAATATAATATTTTCAATTTAAGAAATCTTAAATTAAATATATATAGTGAAGGACAGGTAGTAGGCAGAAAATTGCGCACTCGTTTTGTAAGCAGATCCAAAATTTAAAAGGCCACCCGGGCGTGATGATATCACAATTTTTGGAAGTCAAAATCTGCGTACTACTCCACAGGAATCCGCTTGGCAAACATCTGCTTATTGGGGGTGCTTTGGGTCAACTCCCAAAAAGCATTCCAACGGTTCAGATACTTGCCACCATTCTGAACCGTTGGAAAATCTCCCCCAACCCGTGGAGAAATAGAAAAAGAGAGAGAAAACAATGAACATGGAAGGCTTTGGAAAAAGAGAAGAGAAGAGTTGAGCATATTATTTTCTGAAGTTGTATTGTTCAATATGTGGATGCAAAATAATAAGAAATGTCAACTCAAGATGACAGGATATAAAAAGAACATGACAGAGTGATGGAAACCATGGAATTGAAAGGAATAGGTTGTATTTATGTTGCTGGGGTGTGTGCTGTCTTGAATCTTCTGTATTTTTATATTCATGGTACTGCACACGATGCTGACAATGTCAATGATGTTGATTATGCTACACTGCAATAAGCAGATTTGGAATCTGCTTACTGGGGTGGTGCAGCCCAAAAGCAATTGTCCTTTTAACAGGCTAAAAACCAGATAATTGCATCCGTTTTCATCCGGTTCTTCGATGCTTCAATGAAAATCATCAAACAATTTTCCAATTTGAAGATGTTCAATGAAATTTTTATGTTTCATATATCTCTTGCAAAATTCTTCAAACATCAAGAAATCAAATTAAGGAATTAGACATCAAGCTATCTTTACTTATACCCTGCAGGTTTATCCATATTCGGGTGCACGTGCTTTTGCCATTAAGCCAATGCAAAATCAACCCGCATGCCAAACCCCTCCACTGAATTGCACTAAGCAGATCTGAAATCTGCTTACTACAGTGCGAGCTGTTTCCTCTACGCGTTCCATTTTGCTTTCTTTCCTGTTTTTTAAAGTAGTAGATCACTTTCAATCTTGTTGGCGAATGCACCTGCAGTAAGCAGATTTGGAATCTGCTTACTGCAGTATGCACTATTTCCGCTATATAATCCCTTTTATGTTCCTTTTATTATTGTTTTATTTTCCAACATATTATTGTTTAACTCCTTTCCTCTATTTGTCCTCTCCTGCTTTTCTGGAAAAGGGAAGATGCCCCGCACTGGACACCGGAATTGACACGGAACTTGACATCTTCTCAGCAGGTGCAGGGTCTTGTATAGATCCCCGGGTTTCTTCCTTTTTGGCCTGAGTTCAGATTTCGTTGGTGTATTGATTTCATAACACGCCTAGCATACATCACCGACCTGCCATAGATTGTTCTTGAGGCAATTCCGCATTTTCAGCTCCTGCACCTCTGCCAGCTGTTGAGCCCCATTCATTGGGCTTGGCATTCAGAAGACCAACAATTTCATGTCTCACCGTGGATTCAGCATGACTACTTCCAAATTTTGCTCTATGAATTTGAATATGTATTGGCCCAAGATTGGTTTCATTTGTGTGGTGCATTGAGCCTTCGAGATGGAGCGTATGAGCGCCGAAGATCAATCTTTTGTAGATCTGATGGAACTTTGTGACAGTCATTTTGCGAAGCGGCCCAGGACGGATACCGAGGAATGCTCATCAGAGCTTCGATATACCCGAAAGGGACCGAGGAAGCACTCGCGCTCATTGGATTCGGATTTGGACGAAGGCGGCAATTTGGCGACCATATTGGATAAACTCACCCTCCGCCAGGAGGACCAGCTGAATCAGCTGCATCTAGATCGCACCTTCATTTTCTTTGATCAGGCCGGAAAAGGCTCCATTCTTCCACAGATGTTGCAGGTCTCAAACGACTGGCATGTCAAGAGGGAATAAGGGGCAGTCACGATGTCGCTCCGACAGCTCATGTTCAAGACGGCGTTCGAGGAGCTTGCCGGTCGGGCCGCGAAACTGCATTTGGGTTCAAACGACTACGAACTGATTCAGGCCTTACAGACGAAGCAAATTCTGACCTCCACCAATGGTTGGAAATACATTCAATGGGATTCTCATGCCAAGACCCTCAAGGCCTCCAGTCGAGACCGGATTTCCTCGGAGGCAGCCTCAGCCCTGATCCCGAAGGTTCACAAATTGGCGGATCAGCCCGATCTCATCCATCGTTTTTCGGCACTCAAGCCCATGCCACCGGCTCAGCTGACAGGGAGCGGATTGACACAATTGATCTTGGTTCGTATTCGACAATCGAATCTCCAATGGTCTCCCTTGGCTCAGGCCATTGCATCACGCCTGAAGCGATGAGAGTTGCCCTGTTGATCATGGTTCTGGGAAATGATGGCAATGCATGCTATCTCAACTCCGTTTTGATGGCAGAACTACGGTCTTGTTGCATGAATGTCAAGTTTGATTGGCAGGAGCTTGGTCCATGGAAGCAACTTTGATGAACTTACTACACCGAGGCTCAACCATGCAGTGGCTTGATGAGCCCACCGGTCTTGACCCACTTTTGGAACCATGAGTTTCGACACATGCTGTGGGGCACCAGCATGATGCAGCCGAGTTTGGGGATTGGATCAGACATGCAATGCATCACAGATCCTGGGATCATTCAAGCTCCTGTGCACCGGTGTTCCTGCGCCGTGAAAAGATGGGTGAGTGCACGTTGCAAGACCTTGCAAACCTTTGGCATGATCAAGATCTTTTTCACTATGGCTTTGATGCTTCCCTCACGACAGTTTGCTTGCAGGTGAATAGGTTTCCAGCATTGGGTGAACGCTCTAAATTTCCCCGTTCTTTGGAACAGAATTCCTTTCTTGATTTTGCGTGCTTCCTTCATTCCACCGGATGGATTGTTCGTTGGATCAATTTCTGTATAAATTTTTTGTGGGTGAATATTAATGATGTTTTTAGTAATATATTTTCTTTCTTAATGTATTGATATTATAATAAAACATATAATTTTGAATTTATTTATATTTTTGATAATATGTTTTATATATAGAAATTATTGATATCGATTATTTTTTATGATTTGAAAAATATATATATAATTATATAATCTATATATATTTTTTTTGTGTATACAAGGAACATGGTTTACATGATAACCAGGCCCCAGTAAGCAGATAGATTTTGTGGCGGCACATGGCGGTAACTAGGAATCTGCTTATTACAATCCTCTCGCCTGAAGGTCCAAAGTGTACCAATCCCAAAATTGCCAAATCCACCATTTCAGGGGTGTTGTAAGCAGAAAATTTTCTGCCTACCACCCGTCCTTGACTATATATATATATTTCCATTATATGAACGATATATTTTATTTGTTATGTGGGTCTTGCACATTTCAATTCGGTGAAAATATTATCGTTTTCCACCTTTTGATCCTTATTTAATTTAAAGGTTGTTTTCATAATGTTGCAGATTTTTTAGACATGAAAACAGATGTACGACGGTCAAAATTCCTTCTGTGCAGTAAGGTCGTGGATATCGCCTTCAAGGATGGCATCGCTATACGCAGCGCCAGCAGTAGCCATAGTAGCAGTAATAACAACAGCAGTAGGAGTAGTCGTAGCAGCAGGAGTAGTAGAAGTAGTAGTAGTAGTCGTAGTGGAAGTGGTAGTGGTAGTAGTAGTACTAGTAATACCTGTCGTAGTAGAAGTACTAGTGATACCAATAGTACTACTAATATTAGTAGTGCTAGTAATACTAGTAGTAGCAATAGTAGTGTTAATGGCAATAGGAGCAGTGGCAATGGCAATCGCAATGGCGACAACAACAATAATAGGAGGAGGAGGAGGAGCAACACTAGCAATAGTAGTCGTGGTCGTGGTCGTGGTCGCGGTCCTAGTGCTAGTGGTGGTGGCGGTGGTGGTAGTGGTGGTAGTAGTAGTAGTAGCAATAGTAATAATCGCGTTGGTGGTGGTAGTAGTAGTAGTAACAACAATAATCAGGGCGCCGGCCACGAAGCCCGTGCCCTGCCCGGAGGGCCTTCGGTGGTAACCGAAGGTTGTAGACGTTCCCCCCCCCTGCCGCCGACCCTCGTCACCAAAACGGGGGGACGACCGGCTCACTGATATCAACGTAATTTACAATCTTTCGTGTGTGTGTGTGAGGTATAAAAAACACTGTGTTTTACAGGGTTTATTGCGCATTTCGAAGTACGACGCGGGGAAAAGGGAAAAATGCAAAAATGCTGTGTTTTTTTCAAGGATGGTGTCGGTAATGCGGGCCGGGCGGACAGGCTTAATCGACATTTTGTGGGTAGAGGCCCTCCAGACGACTTACATTTCCTAACATATCCTCAACATAGGCCCAAGATAGCCAACATATCCCCAACATATGCCCAACATAGCCTCCAAGATGACTCAACATAGGGCCAACATAGGCCAGCATGGGGCCAACATAGGCCCAACATAGGCCTAACCTCGGCCAACATAGGCCCAACATAGGCTCAACATAGGCTCAATATGGGCCCAAGATGTACCCAACATAGATCACATGGGCCCAACTTGTCCCAACCTAGGGCGAAGATGCTCACCAGAGAGCGTAACTTTGCTCAAAATGGGCCCCACCAAGGCCAACATAGGCGTGGTATACGCCCCACCGAGACCAACCGTGGGCCCAACCTCGGCTTCTTGCCTCACCTCTCCCCAACATATGTATTAAGAGGGAGGGCCACTATAGGTGCAACGTGGGGCAACATAGGCCTACCTAGGTTGCACATTGGCTCCATCTAGATTCCACCTAGCCCAACTTCTTCCCAACCTATTCCTAACATATGCACCATGCGGCTTCATTATGGCCCAACGTAGGGTGAACATGGTCCAAGGCCAACATAGGCCAACGTGGGGCCAACATACGCCAACATAGGCCCAACATAGGCCCAACCTAGGCCAACATAGGCCTAACATAGGCCAACATAGGCCCAACATAGGCTCGACATGTGTGCCCAACATAGACCACATGGGCCCAATTTGGCCCAACCTAGGGCCAACATGCGCATCACATAGCTTAACTTTGCTCAATATAGGCCCCACCAAGGCCAACATAGGCGTGACATATGCCCCACATACCCAAGTGGGCCGGCGCCCGGCTGTTAGGCGTAAGCCTTGAAATAATAAATTGTAGCAATAATCTTCGCATATCGTTTGGATATTGCTAGGGCGTCGCCGAGCAGCTAGATAATTGGGAGAAATTAAGGATATTATCTATCTTCCCAATTGTCTATTTCATCCAATACGATCCCATCCAATTTGATCTAACCCATACTAGGTATTTATCGATCCTTGGGTAAAGAAACCGGTTGTGATTCAATCATTAATGATGATATAGCCATGGTATCCCCCTTCCAGGATGATATCGGTATTAATATATTTTTGATGGATTATAATACCACAAGGCGGCTATCCTATTATATTCATATATTTTAATCCTTGCACAAATAGATTTCCAATATATCTTAAATTTATGTAGAAGATATATTTCAAATATAAATAGGACATTGCACCAACAATATTAAAAAGACCTGATATATTATATATATCAAAACCCAAATTCAATCAAAATAATAATATTTCAACAAATATAATCCCAATATAAAAAAAATATTACACAAAAAAAAAGCAATATCAACCACCCTATCAATTATTCCTATCCAAAAAATAATCGCAAGAACCGCCTCTCAATATAAATATTCTCAACAAAAATCCGTTCAATGTAAAATCACCTCACCTTCATGGTTTTATTTATTTAAATATATGTTTAAAAATAGATTAAAATTAATGATTTATTAATTTAATAAATAAAATAAATATAATGTAAAACATATATTTACTATAATTAAACATTAAAAATAATATATTAATTATAAATTAATACAAATAAATCAAACAAAATTATTAATAAAATACAATCTAATCATATATAATTTATATATTTAATATTAATATTTAATAAATATATATATATAAAATAAATATAAATATTAAAAATTAATAAATATAAATATATTTATATAAATAATTTAATATATTTATTAAAAAATTTAATATATTTATTAGATAATTTAATATAATTATTAAATTATCTTTTAAATAAAAGATTCGATATTATAAATATATAATATATATTCTATTTATAATTTAAAAACAACAATCAATTATTAAAATAATCTATTTAAAATTAATAGAAAATTAATTTATATAATTATATTATAATTAGCAAATTTCGTTTTTGCTTAATATAGGTGCTTAAAATCGTTGTCGATTTCGATTTTAACGATAAAATTATCCGAAATATACTTATATTTAAATGACAAAATCTAAATAAGAACCAACCGATAACGTAAATATAAATGAATTTGTATTGGTCTACCCACCCTGCGGTTTGTCGTTTCTCTTGGTATTGCTGATGTTGTGGAGAAAGTAATTTGATGTTGAGGGTATCGTCTTTCTCTTCTGAGCACGTGTCCGAGTAATTTGAGTTTCCTTTCTTCAAGTTTCTCTGTCATGGGTTTTACTTTCCTGAATGGCCCTGCAGTTGGCGCATTGAGCGCTTCATTGGCTGTGCTGCCAATATTTTCACGTTGGACGTAGGTAGTTCGCAAATTGAGGATTTTTCCAAGCCCTTTGAGTTGGAATGTGTTGAGAAGCTGCGCCGCCCCCTGCATGGGTTCGAAAGTTTCCAAACCATATAAAAGTGTGCTGGTAATACATGCATCATACAAAATTCCCGGAATATGTTTAATAAGTTGTTGCTTTTTAGTGTCCTAAATAGGGATTTATTTCCTGAAGACTTGAATTGACTATAATTCAATTTCTTCGGGATATATTCATCTTGGATCCCCCTGAATGTCAATCTTCGATAGACATTCATTGCCCATGATCCGCCAGGTACCTAGCCTTTCGTCCTGCGCACACTGAACGATATGGGCATACTATCTGATTTGCACGGCAAGCTGTTGGAAATCCAGAATTTTCCCGCAACAGGATCTCCTGGCAGATCAGACCCCGCAGGCTTTCGAGCAGGAAACACACCAGTCAAGATCTCGGGTCGAATCTCAGTGCCCAAATTGAGAAACAAACATGTCTCATGTGTGGGCCTGGGTGTTGCTTTCAATTGAGTTGAGGATCACATTGGATGAGTCCAAAACACAACAAAATACGCTAAACAGATCGGCACTGAAGGCACTGATACTGCTGGAGTGCTAATTATAAAACATGAATCCCAACGCGAATGCTTTCAACAATGGAGGTTTACCTAGAAAGGCCAGCAGTAATGTTGGATCACGATTAGTAAAGGGTACCTCTATAATGCTAAATTTTTCCAAAATTATTCAGACCCCCCTGTTTGAAAAATGGTACCTCTATAATGCTAAAAAAAATTTGGGCCCTAAATTTTTATATTGGAAACCCAATATATCAGGGATTGAATTCGTGATGATTATGATTCATTAGCTGATATAGCTTTCTCTAGGCTTCTTCAA
>CAXAMN010000115.1:358624-379731 GCA_963970005.1 Durusdinium trenchii
ACCAAAACCACCAGTTCCCCAATTAAACCCTTTATAAAACATTGCTCCTAAACAAATTTTCAAGGTAGTAGACCAGGAAGGCACCTGATCCTCAATAATAAATTTGTTTTTGGTACCTCTATTGTGAAAAGTTTTTTCCACTGGAAAAAATGCACATGGAATCTCCCTTTACTTAGCGCCGGAGGCCAATGATTATGATTCATTAGCTGATATAGCTTTCTCTAGGCTTCTTCAAAACTGACAGCTGACCAAAACACCAGTTCCCCAATTAAACCCTTTATAAAACATTGCTCCTAAACAAATTGGATAATGAATACTACAATCAATTACAAAAGATCCCTCACCAGGAATCCAGATTTGTTTTGGTGATAGTTTATTATAGAGGGACCCCTATTTGTTTGAGGGGGGGGGGGGACCCCCCTTTACTAATCAGGATCCAACATTACTGCCAGCAGTGCCTTCCAAAGGCTTCGCCATCCGATGACATCCAACAAATGGCGATCGTGGGTTCCTGAGACCAGACTTGGCCCTGCTTTCCTGACGATTGTAGCGTCCTTGCTCCTAGTAGCGATGCCAGGAGCCACTAGTAGCGTCCTTTGTAGCTGCTGTAGTTGACTTGGCTGACTTCATTCAAAGAAAAAACACCTGAGGGTGTGCCGTGTGCCAGGACATGGGAGACTTGAAAAGAAGATGTCTGGTGTCTCTCCAAGTACCCAGTGCGAGTACGGCTGAAATATGCACAAATATGAGGAGTGCAGCGATGGTCAGACATATTCTCAGTCTATTGTTGAGTGAGTTTGAGTGCTTTGTGGAACTTGCAAAATCCGTCCCGGGCACCTCAGAAAGAAGCACAAAATCATCTGCTAAAGGAAGAAGTGACCAACCTCTGCAGTTTCTGCATGGGAACCCCATGTGATTCCCATTCTCATGACGTCGCCAAGCAACCCATCTACTCAGATCTGCTCAGCAGCCACCTGCGGGTTTCTTATGTCATCACTTGGCGGGTTGGAAACAAGCATCAACAATCTCATATGGCACCAAAAAATGAGGACATCACCTAAATCCTGTGACATGGTGGTCTTTGTCAAGTAGCTGTTTCGATTCGGGAACAAACCATAATATTGCTTTTGCTGAGCACCAAACCCCAATCTGCCAATCTGTGCACTGATTCACATCATTCACATAATTTACAAGTTCAGAGTTTTCCACGAATCACACTGACACCTATCGAATTGGGTATATAAGAACGCTTTCGACATGATATGGAAGGATTGATTGGAGCTGGAGGCAGTTGATCAAATACACAGTCCAAAAGGATTCAAAGACAAAAGACAAATAGAACAACCCACTAGAGGCATTCCTGGATTCGACAAATCCCGTTCAAGCTCTTTGCCTCTGATTGTGCTTTTTCATGTTTCTCAAGTTCAGACATGCCCACCGAAAGCCAACATGGCATGACCATGCATGACCCACTTCAGCAACGAAGCTCCAAGGTGGTCACCTTGAGCCAGGAGGTTTTGAAGAGTGGACAAGTTCGCCATGGTCCGCTGGACAAAGTCCTCACGTCACCGAGTGAACGAAACTCGGTGTCGTGGGTCTGTCTTTGAACGACGGCGCCCGATGGTCCGGCTGACTTGGATCTGACTTGGATGGCTGTGAAGTATCCAGTGACTTGGCTGCGTTTCCCCAGTTTCATGCCCCAGATCGTAGGATAGAACTGGGAAGCATCCCACGCTTCTAGGGGCACTGGTTTTGCGCTATCTACTCGGATTGTCACCGTATCACACTGTATCTGCACACGAGGCAAAAGAACATCCCAATGCCAAGAAATCCGTCCAAAGCCTCGTAGGCTTGGCTTTTGGTCTTTTTGGGTCCGTAAAAAGGAAGGCCCAAATCGCCTCACTCCGCGGCCGAGTGCAGAACGCGTAACCCGTAGATGCGGGCTCCAGTCCTCCTCTGTCTCGGCGTCGTAGATGCTCTGCAGCGTCTCAGGGAGCGCCACCTTCTGGCGTTTCCTGACGCCGAGAGAACGAACGAACGTCCCGCTCGACCGGAACAAGGACGTGAGAAGTGGTCGGTCTGTGGTCTGTACCACGGCGCCATATTAAAGACTCTCTTTGGCACCCACCGAAGTCTTCCGGAATTCCTATGAAATTCACCGAATGGCGGGAAATCATATGTCGACGCTCTCTGTGACGTCTGCGTGTTTCCTGCAGCTCGGAGCAGAAAGAGCAGAACCGAAAACAAACGCTCGTAGCAGCAACCCAGAAGCCGACTGAAGGCTCCTGCACTCGCCACTCAAGGCTCCTGACATCTCCTGACTTGAAAATGTCTTCAAGACTTCTTGTCCATCACTTCCTCACTTCCAGCCCTTCATCCTCATTCATCCTCATTCCACCACCCCTTCAGAGCGCCCGGCCTGGCCCTTCCGAAGCTGCTCGCTGATTCAAATTCCTGCAACCAAACTCGCGGGCGCCCGCATGGCATGCCGTCAGACGGCACGGTGCAAGGCAGCAATCTGGACGAAGAACACACCGTGCAGGACCGAGCAATCGTGCGAACCGAAAGCGTCGAACCGAAAGAAGTTGTTGGTTCGACACCACGAAAGCATGAAGGTTCGTGAGATGAAGTAGATCTCAGCTTGGGTCCAATAAGTGGGGTCCCAAAAAGGGACACCAGATGCTTAAGCATTTGGAACACCGAAAAACATCACCGTCTGCACAAGGTCTAGGTCTAGGGCGACTCGGCACCAGGTCTAGGGCGACGAAGTCTCGGTCTGCCCATGCCGTGTCACCTCCGCGCGGCGCCGGGCATCGTGGACCACCCGCGGTGGGAAGCCGGCGAGCTCCGCCACGAAGGCGCCTCGATCGAGAGGCGCGCGAGAGGCGGCTCGGGTCGCGCCGGCGCTTTCTGGTGACAGGTGAAGCGATTCCAAAGCTGCAAGTTAGAAAGCTCTTGATTGTTACGTTCGTAGCGACGCCCTTGTTTCGTTCGTAGCTTCTTGTTCCTAGTAGTAATGCCAGGAGCTACTACTAGCTTCTATAGCTACGTTCGTAGCCGGAAAACCATGCGGAGTTTCCTCGGACGGAGCCCCAAACGGCGATCCGCCGCACACCAGAGCGGACGTGGCGGGACCTGGTCCCGTCGGTCCCGTCGGTCCCGAACTGTTCGACTGAAGCAACGAACGGACCGGGGTCGAAGAATCACTAAGGGGTTTTGTTGGAAGGTGGATTCGTCGGTATACTCGATCCGAAATATATACTTTTTTCTTTACCCCGTAGAGCCGTGACGTGGTGGAGTTATCTGCCTTCAACAGGGGTATACTCAACTTTGAGTCCGAAACGCTTCCATTTTGGGAGGCCTAGAACTTGAAGCCCTCAACCAAAACCCTCCTGCCCTATCTGACCTGTGTCTTTCGAAAGCCAAATGCTTTAGACTTTGGACCGCTTTCTTTCCCAAAGGAGGCCAAAATGACATTGGCCGGAGTCAGAGAGTCAAGTGAGTCAGTGAGTCAGTTGGTTGGGCGCCAACCGCACTGAGTCATGGCATGTCTTTTTGGATCACGGTGCACAGAGAATAACAATGTAACAATGCGTTGTTTCCAAACGACAGCATTCCGCAGGAGGATGCTGAGAGCTTGATTTGGAAGACCAGAGATGAATACAAGAGACACCTTCTGGGAAACCACTGTTTTGGGGTCAGAGTTTTAGTTTTGGTCTCGGACATCTTTTCACTGACACCTGGCCCCACACGCAGATTCTCTCCCAGGCCTGGCCAGGCTCTTACTTCCTGGGCACCCCTGCCGTAGCTTTGGTCCGCTGCACCATCAGCTAAGGCATAGAGGAAAGTCAGCCTACCCGAAGGCTTCTCGATGGGATGAAGAGCCGACAGAACAGCCCGACTACAGCGAACTCCGAGAAGACAAGGCACCCCATCTCGTGGCATCGAACGTGATCGTGGGCACGAAACGCGGTTGAAGAAGATCTGATTATATCTGCATGATACTTACTTCAGAAGAGTGCCTATGTTTTTCTCCAAACTCGCCCCTTCAAAGTGAAACGACACCTGGGCAGACCGAGTCGTCTTGTCAAGATGAGTGTGTCTCAATCTGCTGGAAAACGCGCACCCGTCACAGCACCTGGACACCACCTGCGACGTCCATGCGAAACCCACCTGGGCACCTGGAGTTGTGACTGGTAACGGTGGAGGCTCGGTAGACGACCAAGACTCGAATTCCTTCAAATCCCCAAATGATTCATGCGCATCCTGCCGTGCTGTGTCTCACAACTCCCGTCATCTCTCCCACTCTACACCCAAAGACCAAACCATCCCCTTTGGAACATAGAAACATCCTGGCCGAAGCTCGTTTTCTGGTCGATCTGGCATGCTCTAACTGTTGTCTTCGATCAAAATATGGGCAGGATGAAACATGATGAAATCAATTCACTCAGGAGCTGGTGAGGCTTTTGAGGCAACAAACATGTTCGTTCCTTTTACATCAAAACCTATCAAAGCCATTCAAAACCCTTACTTATCCTATGTATTTTTTTCGCTGTCCGTCCGGTTCAGCGGGTCCCAGGAATGCAACAAAAACTGCCATGTGGTGGAAAACGTTCAGCGCGGCTCTCTACGAGCGTGTTGAAAAAGGAAGACACCATGACGTTCCCCCAAAAGGTGCAACAACCCTATGATGTTTGCACCCCCCCCAACACAAATAATTGCCCGCTGTCTTTCCATCGAAACCAACGCAGCCTGCCGTTTTCAGGCTCGACCACAGCTGTGGCATGCCTGCGATGGAGCAGGTAGTGGCAGCTAGAGGCTTTCTACAACTTCAATAAGTGCACCATGTAACGTTTATATTTACTAAAGTCTGAGACCGTCTGAGCACTTCATGCTCATTCTGATGGTGTCAAAATGTATCAAACGTCCAGGTCCTTTCAAACTTCAGCGGCAGGAACTTCAAACGGATGGAGCTCCATGATTTATAGCTTTGACGGAAGAAATAGAACAGTCAGTCCGGGCGAATGATGTAATAGTTCCGCACCTGTCACGTGATGGTTGTTGGGTTTTATGTCAGCTGCCTTCCTCCTCCTCGTCCTCCTCCGCGTCTGCCTCCGCCTCGTCCTCAACGGCCAGCTCCGGATGGCAGTGCTCCCCGCCGGACCTCAACCGCGAGGTCCGCTTGGCAGTGTCCCCCCGCCGGACGTTATACCAGCACACAACCACAAACATCCACAAACACAACACAAACACAATCACAAGCACATAGCCACAACACACAACCACAGCACACAAACACAAACACATCCACAAACACACAGCCACAAACACAACCGCAAGCACACAACCACAAACACACAACCACAAACACACAAGTACAATCACAAACACACAGCCACAAGCACACCCACATCCACAAACACACAACCACAAACACAACCGCAAACACATCCACAACACACAATCACAAACACACAACCACAAACACAAACACATCCACAAACATATCCACAAACACATCCACAAACACATCCACACACACAACCACCACAAACACAGACAACCACAAAGACACAGCACACAACCACAACACACAACCACAATCACAGCACACAACCCGAGGACCCACAAACAAAGTCGAGAACCACAAAACTCACGACCATGGAAACATGCTCCTCACCATGGCATGAAGACAAATGATTGAAATGACATGGTGGGGATCACTCGAAGTAGAGTAATTAGTGCTGCTTTTCAGCGAGTCACTATAACCAACCCAAAGCACAATGGAAACCAGAGGGATTGTCCAAACTTCAAAAGATAGAATCACGTCGATCACTTCAGCGACGCGCTTTTTGTTCTCTGCACGTTTGCTACGTTGCTCAGTACGTGCTGAATTTCGATCTTCTTCGCATTGGTGGCGAGGAGCTGGACGAAGCGCCGGTTCATGGCCCTTCAGAGTCAGCACCACCTGCGGTTGATGCATGTAGCGGTCAAGGGAGTCTGAAGCAGGCTCCACATGCTCCAGGGATCGGGTCAAGCGAGAAACGTTGCTTGGAATTGCATGAACTGCATGGTAATTGATGTAAGACAATGTAAGAGTCCATCTGGCAAGACATCACAAGACTCCAAGCCTTGTTCATCTCATCCGCACAGTCTTACAGTGAATTGTGTTGACTCTGTGGACAGCCCATGTTGCAAACAAACAAGGATCAGAACCACCAAATCCGCGGGAGTATCCGTCTTGAACACCGGATCCTTGACATGCCTTGGCATTGGCCGCCTTCTGTCACGAGGTTTTCCTCGGTCACTTCAAGTACTTGAAGCTGCAGATCCTGCAATTCCTCCTGGAGGCCCTTGGAGTCACGGAGCCCCCGACGCTCTCTTCGAACAGGAAGGCTGCGTGAGACGTGGGATTGAGACGTGGGGACGTCGCCGTGTCCAGGTCAGCAATTGTGGCCAAAGGATCTTCACAAATCGAAGCTAAGAGCTGTCCATCAGGCAAAACCACTCGAAGACCTTGGAGATTCACCTTCACCCCACTCGCAATGCGCCTCAGAGTGTCCAAGGCCAAGTCAGACCTACGTGCCGGCAAGCGCAATACTTCATGTCCCGCTAAGTCCCAGCATGTGAGCAGGGCTGCATCATCTTCGAAGGCAAGATCCAGTTGCAAGACATGATCACTATCAAATGGTGTGAAATTGCGAACGTAGCAGTGGATGGGGTCTGCAAAGGTTAACAGCTCACGCCAAGACTTCAAAGACGGAATGTCGCATTGTCCATGCTCATTGTCTCCGCAAGCAACAGCAGTGCCATCATTCCGGAGAAGCACTGTATGAAGCTCTCCTGCTGATATCTGGGTGTACGACATTCCCTCATCCAAAGGTGGAATGTTGCAGTGTCCTTTACTGCGGTGGTTCCCACAAGCCACAGCGCTGCCATCACTTTGGAGGAGCACAGTATGAAAATCGCCTGCAGAAATCTGGACGTATGACAGTCCCTCACCCGGAGGAGGAATGTTGCATGCATCATTGCTGGGACGTCTTCCGCAGGCAATAACGCTGCCGTCGCTTCGGAGAAGCACTGTATGACACGACCCTGCAGAAACCCAGGTGTATGAGATTCCCTCATCCAAACGCGGAATGCTGCATGCTCCAAAGTCATCCAGTCCGCAAGCAACAGCACGCCCATCACTTCGTAGAAGCACTATGTGATGATTTCCTGCAGAAACTTGGGTGTAGGATATTCCTGTGTCCAACGGTGGAATGTTGGGCACCATGATTCCGCAGGTAACAGCGCTGCCATCACTTCTGAGAAGCAGTGTCTGATGCCCTCCTGCAGAAACCTGGATGTATGACAGTCCTTCATCCAAAGGTGGAATGTTGCATTGCTCACAATCATTCAGTCCACAAGCAACAGCGGTGCCATCACTTCGAAGAAGCACCGTATGTTCTATGCCGGCAGCAACCTGGATATATGACATTCCGTTATCTAAAGGTGGAATGTCGCATTGTCCGCAATCATTCGCTCCGCAAGGAACAGCGCTGCCATCACTTCGGAGAAGCACGGTGTGAAACGAACCACAAGCCATTGTGACGAACTCGAGAGGAATTCAACGACATTCATGCATCTTGGGCCAGTGACTTGAAGTTGTGTCCTTAACTCGCGAAGAATGCTTGAGTTTGGCATGAACATTATGTGGACACTGACCCATTTCTGACTGCCGAGCCTTTGGAACGATGCCTTTGGCTCGTTTCTTGCGCCGCCATGCGAAGTGGTATCTTTATAGTCATCCTGAAGTAGATATAATATGTGGGAAGGTACACAATCCAAAAACAATGGAAGACTGATCATATATCTACACAAGGCTTTTGCAGAAGTCACCTGCGGCATCTGAGCTGGGAGTTCATTCCTCCGGTGTTGTGACAAGGATGCCCCCTGTTTGAGGACTTTCGCTGAGGTACAAACTACCAGGAGCATTCCACCGGGAAAACGCCTCGAGAATGCCCTTAGAACGCATCTCAGGCCTAAAATGACCTAAGACTCTTGAACCTCTGGGGGCACAGAGTCAAGAGGTGTCAAGAGTCTAGACATGTCTAGAGTTCTTAGTCTGTTTGTTCTTTTTCGGTCTTCCTGTCCGACTCGTCTTCCTGTCCCACCCCCATCTTCGGCTCCACCACACTCTGCTGTCTGTTGCAGACTCTCCGCTGGCCTGTTCCGCACGGCAGGCGCTGCTTGTTCCAAGGCTGCCAGCTCGTGGAAGTGAGTCGCAAAGAGGCTGAAGCACCGGGTCTCCTGAAGAAAGAGACAGTGCGTAGCAAGTTCGAGAAAACACCACCTGCCGGAAGGTTCAGAAAATAGACCCAGTCTACCCAGCCAGGGCCAAGGGTGTCTCCCAAAATACACACCCAGCCACATCTGAAGAGGCAGCACCTCACTCTGGGGCCATGCCAGGCTTGGAAAACCAAACAACTCCCACCACCACGGTCTGGCAAGGCGCCAAGTCCCCACGGTCCCGTTCGCAGCTTGCGCGACACGTCGTCGCCGCGTGCACGTTCGCAGCGGCTCCAAGGCGGGAGCCTTCGCTCCCGGCGTGACCGAGACTTCGAAGAAGGGGAGACCCAAAGTCCGAGAGCTTCTAGACTCCTTCCCACTCGTCCCCCACTGTTGGGCGATGTTACGATGTTTCAAGAATCCAACGTTTGCCCCCGGCCCACCCCCGAAAGAAATGAAATACCCCGACCACAAGTTCGTTCGGGACGTGTGTGCCGTGTGTCGGGCCGAAAAACGGGGTCGAGTCGACGGCCTCCACCAAGTGCTTGGCGATCGCCCAGGCTAGGCCAAAGCCATCGGCCGTAGAGGTGCCGCGACCTGAGCCGCGGCCGACGGTCGTGACGGTCGTGCAGGTCCGCCCGGGTCACGGCGGTTTTGGGTGCAGAAAGAAGAGGAAAGAAGCGACTTTGGGTGCAGAGGTTCTGAGATGAATGTGCCAAGTCCCCAATTTTGTTGAATAAATCCACAGCATTAGAATATATTAGAATCATGAAGAAAGATGAGAGCTGGCATTGGGTGCAAGATAGTGCAACGGCGCCAGGCAGAACTTTCTCTCACCAGTCTGGAATCATGATGTCACATCCTGAATTTTTAGGGTGGCTTGGTCGACAACTTGGTCGCTCCAAGAATGGAGCATGGTGTTGGGGTGTTTTCGTGGCACGTCGTCCTGGGCCGGTGACACAGCGTGCGGTCGCTCTGCAGGTCGTTACACGTCGGCTGTCGTCAGACGTGCAGGTTGGATCCCCTCTGCAGGTTGGTCACTCTTCAAAGCAATCTGGTCGGGAAGAACAGCAAGCAAATGGACCTGCCCTTTTTTTTTTGATGAGCGGACACAGCACAAAGCACATGTCTGGTGTAGCTGCGTAGCTTCTGAAGGATTCTATGGTCCACTGCCTGAACATGCCAGCTTGGCCGGCTTGCGTCATCACACCCTCCTGAACCCTACAGTGGACATTCATGTTTATATATACATGTGTTTGCATAAGTTTGATAGCCCTTGCCCTCCACACACCACTCACACACACACATGCCAGCTGCATCCTCCGCAGTTTGCCTTCCATTCTCCACAGTTCGGCCACCGAAACGCCATGAAACATCATGAAACGCCAGAAACTGAGTGCCCCGGCCAAGCTCATCCACAATCACCAAAGAACGCTCGGTGGCCACCTTCAAGATGCAGGCAGCCTCGCGGATCACGGAGTGACGGAGTGATGACGGAGTGGACGTGGACGGAGTGGGCGTCTCCCAGCCCGGCCGAGCCCGGCCCAGCCGCGTCCGAAAGCTCCACGTTCGGTTCTGAAGAACCACGCAGCGTGGGGCCGCCATCGACATGTCCCCTTTCTTCGAAAGCAGCTTTTGCACCAAACACCAAGAGCGAAAACGCCCTGCCGGCACTGTTCTCAAAGAGAAGAAAAACAAAAAAAAGAAAGACATGGAATGGCCGGACATGTCCTTTTTTCGAGTTCTCCGAAGACTCTATTTCTCGAGTTGCCGTGCGTTGGACTCGTTTAGACTGGGCTTGGAAGATCTGCTGTTCTGGGAAACCTCTACCAGCAACCGTCGTCTGAAAAGGTCAGACATTTCACGTATTCTGGTCATCTCCAATCTGGGATCATGGATCTGGGCAACAAAAACACATTAAATGTACAATACACGCTGTTTGTATCAACTCATTGAGCCACCAGTGATCCCTCCCCCATGCAGTGATGGGTCTTTCTTTCTGTCCATCCATATTCCCAACTCTTCAACTGATTGATATCCAAGCGCCATACCAGGCCCCAAGCACCATACCAGGCCTCAAGCATTTCCGCCATGAAGGTGGAGATGCCTTGCAAACGAAAACGCTCGCTGCCGTGTCATGTCCTGTGTCACAGCCACAGGGACAGGTCCGCAGTGTCTGTGGCTTTTCCCTCAAGTCATTAAGCACATAGAGGACCCGCTAGACCGTGGACCCCGGTGGACCCCGGTGGACCGTGCACCGGTTCCGGTCACCACCACCCACGGGGCCCGCCTCGCAATTGCATATCGGAGGCTCCCACACGGCACCTGAGCGGAAGAGACCGGAGGAGACCGGAGGAATTGGGGCAAGAAATTCGATCGCCATCTGAAAAGAGAAGATGATGTTTGGGGTCATCTCCCTCTTCATCCAAAGGGAGGTATTTGTTCTTCACTCCAATACAATACAAGAATTTAGGATGTTGTGATGGCCGAGCCCGCCTGCCCCAGCATCTGTCCCCCGTGGCCCAATCAACGTCCGACACACGAAAAGGGACTGTGCCCCCAGCATGATGGAATCGAAGCAGGGCAGCGTGGCACTTCTGCCTCGCCATGTTTGAAACCCGCCGTGGCGCAAACGCAGGGGAGCAGCTAGACAAGTACAGCATGCAAAAGAAGTGACCCTGAAAATCCATCAAAAAGCGGATGTCCTTCAAATAAATATTCAAACATGTTTCTGAATGTTTTCATGAACCGAGATCTTTGGTTTGAAGAGTGGGTTTGTTCTGGCCGACGATCTTTGCCACATTTGCCACAGGAGGGTTCTTGGACCAAGTACCTTTTCAGGTGTCAAATCCTTCATGTCAAAAGCATCAAATTGGGATTTAAACCAAGATCCCGTCTTCATCTTTCTTTGTGAAAGGGGAAGCCGTAAACACCCGGGGTTTCACGGTGAACTTGAGGTTTTGGTTGTTGCGTGATGTTGCGTTGAGCGAAGCAAAGCATTCTCGCAAGCCCACAATCCTGATACTTCTAGTTTTTGCTAGCATCAACTCACAGCTGAGGCTTTCCAGGGTGTGGGCCTTCGTGGGGGGGTGAAAGATGCCAGCTATGCCGCATGGTGACCGCCTCATCCTTGGGTTCCCTGCAAGGTACAAAGCTGCCCATCTGGTTGAGCAAGGCAATGAGGGCCACGGACCTGTCGAAAATCGATTTGGAGCGATTTGGCCTGCGAAAGTGATGAGGGATCCGGACGTGAGATGGATCTCGAAATTCGCATCTTACACCACGTCGGACGCTTCAACAGCCTCCTGTTTCAGGAAGGCTGCGCTGTTGGAGCGTCCTTTACGATGCTTTCGGGGGCGCCGGCACCGAACTCACCAGAAAACATCCAAATACCCTCCTGCAGATGAACATGGACCCCACAACCACAGGCTTATTGTAGCGGAAAATGGTCTTCCTCCATGAAAGTCAGCAGAAGTGTACCAGTCTTTCAGAGGTCCCAGGCATTGATCTTCCCAAACGCAGAAGATGGAGAATCGCTCCAAACCCATCGGAAACCTCCATGCTGAATCGCCAAAAGTGGCTCGGCTATCGGGAAGAAGCAAGAGACATCAACGGGCCCAACTGAATGAGGCCATGAGTATCCATGAGCACAAGCGAATGACGGCCACGCGACAGCCTGCCCCCCCAAAGCCTCCACTGCCACATCTGTTGCGAAACAGATGTTCACCAGGCTTGCAACATGTGTTCTTTCCACAACCCCCAGCCAGGTCTGCATCCTTTGATCTCTTTCTCCATTCTTGGTCCGCTTTGAGAAGCAGCGAACTGTCAGCGGCAAGAACATGAACGAGCAGCGAGCCGAGGGAGCAAAGCAGCCCGGAACGAGCAATCCCAATCCATCCATACTACAACTAGACCAAGTATACTCCCGCCACCTCCGGACTGAGTAGGACTCTCGCCGGCCCACACAAGACCGACTCGCGGCATCTGACTCCGCCAAACGTCCAGGACTGGGAAGGGCCCCCTGTAACAAAGAGGGTCTCACTTGGTGACCTGTTCGATGCTGGGATAGATGAGGTTTATTTCAAAACGAAGGCCTACATCTCTGAGTCTTTATCTTGCTTTGGCATGGTAAGGTTCAGAACTATCTTGGTGATTCACCCTGCTATCAGGCTTCTCCCAGCATTTGCTGTGGCAAGGTCCTGACCACCAGTCATCACGCACCACCCCACGACCCGTGGCCGCGCCTGATATAAGTGCTCTTGCCGCCCATGTTCGGTCCGGTGATGAGGTGTAGCCGTGACCTCGGAACTCGGCCGCGACGGGCGATGGTGACGGCGAGGACCTGGCCACCCAATGGTCTTGTCGAAGTCTAAAAAGGACACTCCGTGAAGTCATCATGGTCACGTGGATGGCACCACCTAGAGTCCTAGAGAGTAGGGTTTCATGGTCATCCGAACTCGGAGCCAGGCCATCCGTAGCCATGCTTATTTCAGGGAGTGTTTGTGTACCTGGAGCTTCCTGACGGGGTGGCTGGAGATCCACATCCACTTACGCTATCTTTTGGGTGTGGGGGCCTGGTATTAGCCAGGTGACCCCGCGGTTCCGGTGTTGGTTTTTCAGCTTTTGGTTCATGGTGTTTCTATCTCTCTGGGGGACCTCCACTTTTCTTTCACCCTAAGAATCATCTTCTTCCATGGCTTGGATCCCTCCGATCATAGGAGGCGAGGCCTGGACTGGATCCTAACCCTTCCCGAGAACGGCCCGGATTCTGAAACTCTCTCTCGCCGAAACACCGCATCCAATGAGTTTCGCCTCCAAACCCTGTGCCCCCGGCGAGAGACCCGTGGGGGCCCGGGCGAGTCTCGGTGCATCTGGAGGTCGTTGGCCACAAAGCTCTGCCTCCGTGGCCCACAAGGACGGAAGGACGGAGGTGCCTACGACCGGGCGGTGGTGTGGGAAGGACTTGGACCGCCAGGATCTTCCAGGCGGTCTTGGACCGCCATGACTTGGGGTGCAACATCGACGAAAAGCCGGTGGGGAGGGAGGTCAGACGCAGAATCGACGCAGAATGTCTTGGTGTTGATTGCAGAAGGTTCCAGTCCCCAAAGCTCATTGTGGACTACATAGCGGCACATAGCGGTATGGTACGTTCCCCACAAATGAGAAAACTGATGACAGAATTGTGGCAAACGCTTGCGTGACATTGACATGGGTAGTCCGGGGGAGTAATAGTGTAATAGCCGGCAGCTAAGGTCACAAAGAAATACAAGATACAGATAAGTTTACCCGCTTTACAAGATGTTTTACAGAGTTCCACCAAGAATGTCGGAATGGCATGAAGCGGATTGACACCATGGGGTGATCCGGAGAAGAAGTCACCTGCATTTGCCTGACATGCTAGGTAGCTACTAGGGGCTCCTGGCCTTACTACTAGGATAGGGGCTCCTGGCATCGCTACTAGGAGCGTGCCCCATCAGGGGAATGTTCAACAAAAAGCGCCTCCCGCTCATGCACTGCCCCGTGCCAGTACCTCCTAAAAATAGCTCTGCGGTCGAGCTGCTCTGAGTTTGCGGTGACCAGCACATGCACTGCTCCCTGAATGTTGCAGGTCTGACCTCAAGGGCCACAGGCCTTGTGCGAAACATTTGTGCGGATCGTGAGGATGCGGGCCGACATCCTGGGAGATTTTCCACAGAATCACAAGCATCCGGACAGGTTTGCATGAACTTTGGGCCTTAACAGGTTTTTTTTCCCATCTTCCTATCTAGTGACCGTGGATCATGAACCCCTTTCCCCCTTTACAGTACTGTAGTATAAGCACCCCCACCATCCCCCGCCTTCAGACCCCAAACGAACAGTGACAGAGCCCAGCCCTTTGGTGGGAATCTGTTTTGTGTGGGAGGATCCAACACCCATTCATCTTTTTGTCCCTTGAGCTTGTAGTCTGCCTCTGGAGTCTCTAGTAGCTGCCTTGTTCTTGGCTTTGTCGTGCTCTTGGATCAATTAGTCCAGGGTGCGGTGATCTGCGTATCCCGATACGCATCTCGCCAGCGAGTGAACTGGTCGATCTACCAGGGCTATAGTTCCGACGCTCCACCCTAGTAGCTTCTTGCTACCAATAGCTTATTGTTACTAGTAGTAAGGCCAGGAGCTACTAGTGGCGTCCTTGCTCCTAGTAGCAATGCCCTTTGCTCCTAGTAGCTTCTTGCTACGTTCGTAGCAATGGCCTGCAACCTAGCAGCTTCTGGTTCCTAGTAGTAATGCCAGGAGCGACGTTCGTAGCTTCTATAGCTACATTGGTAGCGATGCCCTTGTTACTTACGTTCGTCGCTTCCGGGTTCCAGGATGTTCCAGGTTTTGACCGTCCCACATGTCCGAACTCCAGAAAAAGTCATAAGTGCTCGGGCCGGACTCGCGCTCATGTGGCCGTTTTTTCATGGCACCAACCATGGGAGGTTGACATCCCGAACATAGAGGAATCTGATCATTTGACCCGGGGTCAACCAGGATGCCCGGGTGCCATGAAATGTGATCATAAAGGCTCTGAGGCCACGCGCCCGACTCATCCAGCTGGGCACGCACAAAGTTGCACGGCCTGGGTGGGCTAGTAGCTACGTTACTTGTTACTAGTAGCTACTTGCTCCTAGTAGTACGGCCAGGAGCCCCTAGTAGCGTCCTTGCTTCTAGTAGCGATGCCAGGAGCCCCTAGTAGGCGTCCTTGGTCCTATCCAGAAGATGTTTGATGTGAATCTGAATCATCTTAAGGACAGGACGGGAGTGTGCTGTCACGAGTTTGGACATGTTTCGTGGTGTCCTATCCAGAACATCCGGGAGTGTTGGCTGGCATTCGTTTTGAATGGGATCTGAGTCGTTGCAGGGTTCATGTTTCGCTTCGCACTTGTCGTGATTTTTAGCATGCCGTTGCGGGGCCTAGGCCTTTCCCCTTTAGCAAGCACACTGGGGGGCCCCCAGCGCGGTGAGCGCCACCCGGGCCAACGAGCAGAAGACATCCAAGTCGGCGAGTGTATCTCCCTGGGACTGTCGTCGGCCCGTGGGGGCGCATGCAAACAGAAGATGTCCAACGTGCGGGCACGGTTGCTTGACAGATCCGGGGTTGCTAATATAGCCCTAGGGAACTAGGACTTGAAAAGGTCAAGTCCTAGACTGAACACAGCTTGAGTGTCACTTCGTGGGAAGATCAAGATGTCTGATGTCTAGCTTCAGGCACACAATCTACGGGCAGGAGCCCTACAACCTTCACCACCAGCCCAAGCCCATGCCGGGCCATGCCGCAAGTGTTCTTGGAAAACAAACCGTTTTTGGATCCTGCACACCTCTTTGCTTCTTACACTCTACGACCCAAAACGGTCTACGACTTGTGGCACTTCCTTCTCTGGGCTCCCCAACAAGTCGCTCCACCACGGAGCTGTAGGTGCTCGCGACGGTCAGGGCTTTGGCCACCAACCTGGCCACCGAGGTCGGCGAGGTCGACGTCGTTCTCGCGAGGTCGACCCAAGTCTGATGAGAATGTGCTGCACATGGCCGGTTGGTTCTGAGGACATTGGGGGCGCATCGCGCTGGTCAAGCTATGGAAGATCCAATGTAGCCAGGCCCACGCGTCTGTCTGCTGCTGGTATTCATCGATGGCCTCGGGAACTCTGAAAAGGCAGATGCTTCAAGACTCCGCCATGCAATAACTGGACAACTCGACCAATCGACTCGGAGATCTTTTTAGTAGAAGGGATCAGCAGAGTGATCTAATCCGCATGTGTCTCCGAGTCTCCCCCAAATATCCCTTGATCATCCGAACATCTGCTACTAACCGAACCGTTACCGACGAGTCTCACACCGTGGCTTGGACAAGTCCATCAGAAAGAAAGATTACAATTCTCAGTGTCTCAGAATCCGGGAACCACTGGGTGGACATCGATACTTGTCATTTGGCAGTACTCTACAGGAAAACAAACACCTAGACTGAACAAAGCTCAGCTTAGGAACATTTCGGCTCGGGAGCAGAGCTCCCAAGTGATTTGGGGATTCACTTCTGGGGAGCTCTCAGGTCCATGCCTCGTCCATGAGATGCGTCAGAGCGAGGCGTTCTTGGCGAGGCGCCTGCTGAAGGTCTTTGTTCAGCTTGACCAACTCGTTGGTGGTGAAGAAGACCTCTACCTTCTTGATACTAAGCACCTGGATCTTTGGGAAGGAGTGTGTGGAGAGGGGGGGCAACGGGACTGGGTCCCGTTTCGATCTTGGAGGATCTTGGACGGAGCAGCGGAGCAGCGGAGCAGGTGCAGCGAGCTCTCTGAGAATTAACAGCTTCAGTGTTCCGACAAAGAAACTCCAGCGCAGTGTTTGGGCAAGCAACAGACCATAACAAACCATAACAAACCTCTATCTCGGGATTTTTCCGGATGGGTCTGCTATGGCCTTCCAAATTTGGGCAACCCATCCAGTGTGAACCCTTCAAGATCCAGAAAGTGCCATGTCTGGCGTCCTGGCGTTCGGCTCGAGACGGGTGCCTTTTGGCAGGATGAGAATGTGCTGACTGGAGCTGATTCGAGCTGAAAGGCTTGGATTTCTGCCAAGCTTGGAGTAGCTCAGTCAGAGCCAGAGCCCACACCAGCTTGGCATGAGTGAACCACACCAAAAAACATCCAAAAACACCTGTTGGATGAATGGATGACTATATAGTTGTGCACTTGTTCTCATCGGTCCCAAATGAATACTACAGCAAGTACCTCCTTCACAGACAAAACTATACTTCACAGAAACTCGTTATGAACTGCCAAGAACTGCAAAACCTTCATATAGTCCCGCCTTCAGTGCCGGTTTGCCATTCCACTTCTGGATCGCCTTCGTCGCGCGGGCACCGCGTCGTGTCATGCGCGGGGTTCGCGCGGGGGTTCCCGCGGTCAGAGCCAATGCCTCAACGGACCTCGAGACATTGACATATCCAGAGAAATGCATTCTGAACGGATCACTGGAACGAGGAAACATGAGATTCAGCTGGATGCATCTGAAACGAAGGGCGTTTCTTGCCCTCCACATCTCCCACAAACCCTCTCAACCGCACTCAGAAAAGTGGTTGTTCAATGTTGTTCATACGCTCAGGCTCCCCCAGAAAAGTGATGGAACCTGCTGCGACAGATCGTGTGAACTCAACTGGGAACCCAGTGGAACCGAGTTCGAAACCCGCCGCCATCCGGAAGGACCCACACCCACCCCGGCCTGCTGGTGCTTCTTGGTGACGCGAAGGGCCAATCCCTCCGGGCACTCCGTCAAGGAGACGGGCTTCTCGTTGCCTCGGCCTCGGCATTCGAGTGCGGGAGACGGGCTCGGCAGAGCGGAGTGTCCACCGGGGCAGGTCGGACCGTGGCGGGTGGGTGTCCGGGTCATGGCGAAGCTGGACCAAAGTCCCTAACAACTGCCGGCCAGGGCGGTTTTGGGTTGAAAGCCTTTGGAGAAAGGGACCAACCCCATGAGAACGAGTGCCCAGAGATTGGTGCAAACGTGGAGTCACGGGTTTGGTCTTTACGATGTGAGCCCACCTGCCGGATTGGTGGTTGCGTTGGTCACGTGTAGCCCACTTGCCCGCTGTGATCACAAAATGACATACAGTACTTCCAAGTTCCAAGTCTTGCAATCCACTTTCTTGGGTATACTTGAGGCAACAGATTGAATAGACCCCTCGAAGACCTGAAAAAAAAAAGTCAATATCATGATCTTCCTGCCACAAAACGCGAGTCCATCACAGTCTTTCGAAGTGTCACATCGGCTGCTCGGCGCTGCTCGGCGCTGCTCGCCTCCCAGGCTCAACTTCTTGTCCACTTCAGCCCGCGTGGCCTGGAGCGACTTCGTGGCCGTCGAAAGAAGACGGGGGGGGAAAGCCCCGCTCGACTCCATCGCCGATAGGGTGGTGGATCAAGGGTGGTGGATCATGTTAAGACTGGGTTCTATGGGGGTCGCCCAAAATACTTTCAAGTTCATCCAAACTGCACCAAAAGACTTGCGCAAAGTCAAGGGGCTCAAGGAAAAAGACAGACAGGCCCATGCCTACGATCTGACCCTTCTTGTCTACTCTTTGTTTGCTCTTCGTTGATACATTTCTACCATATGGCTTCCCAGACATCTTCATCTGCAACTATAGCTGCGACACAAAGCAACAATGACTGAAGGACTCACATCCCGAAACGGACGGTGCCTCTAAGACTCCAGACTCGGATCCAAAAAACACGAGAAGAAACAAAACCGATTCGGGACCTTCAAACAAGGGCCTCTCCAGAAGTCGAGGCACCATTTGTTTAATAGCCTTTACTGAACAAACCATTGTTTGAACCTACACCAGATCATACCAGATCTACACGACAAAACCAGATCAACCATTTAATAGATCTATAATATATTGTCAGATCCCATCAAACACGTCAAATCGTGCAGCTTGACTTGGCATCTTGCCAGCCGAGGCCAGTGAATTTTTGCCGACAAGACCTCAGTCTATTCAACTCAACAATCTATGGGATTTGTCGGAATGGCTTGAATTATCTTGAATTTAAACCATGCACCAGGTGGCCGTACGTGTTAGCAGAACCAAAAAAAGCGGCGGCCCCACAGCGATCAGGCACCTCCATCTGAGCTCGGACTTTGTCACGTTGTTGGGCCAGTTGCTTCAAGGAAGGATCAAACGCCGCGCTGATGCAATAGTTCCTTCCAGCTGTGACCAAGCAAAACCACAAAAAAGAATCCGGGATAACATGGTGGGACAGTCCTTTTTCTAGCCGGTGGGCGTCCATCCGCCCACGGGCGGAGAAAGAAAAGCGCTGGACTCAGGACTCGTCCGTGCTTTGTTCTTTCACCCCAATCTCACACATCGGAGTGAGTCAGCATGAGCAAATTCACAGAATATACTGATCATTGGCTAAAAAAATGCCCCTGTAATCCATTGTAATCCCCTGTCTGTTTATTTGTTGGATGTGGGATGATCAAACATAGTGAAACCACCTGACTCGAGAGTTGGGTTGCAGAATGAGTTGCTCCTGAACTCCCTTCACTCGAAAGCTTGGACATGCTTGGACAAACACCCCGGTCGCAGACGTGCCAGTCCGCGTGCGGGTCCGCGTCCGCGTGTGTGTGGTTCCTGTAGAACTCCCATCGGTCCTGAGCTCCGCCTGCTGCAGATCGATGGTCTTCTCGACCAAGGCGCGAAAGTTCCCAAAGTCTTGCAAGATCGACCTGCTCCGAAGCGTTAAACCGTGCGGAGCGAGTGGTCGTGGCAGTGGTTAGCTGTGAACTCGAACAACGCGATACGCGTGCGGTGGTCCTTTGGGCGGCAATGGCAGTTGGTGCCAACACGAATCGAAACGAATCGTAGCGGTCCTAGCGTGTACGGTACTCTGAAGACAACGCACTTCTTTTAAAGATGTGCTTTCTGTGCTTCACATCGTCGGGTCCAGTGTTTGCCATGGATCATCAAAAGACAAGCGTTCTTAAGCCCTCCAATCCAAAATGTGGGAAAACCGATCATGTCGACAAACGCAAGGCACGAAAATGGACAGCGTCGGCACCTCATTGGTTCGAACAAGACTTCGGCCAGGACCTCTTCGTGCTTCCCAGCGTAGTTCTGAAGAACCTCCACACGCGGTCAACAATCAAGGCCAAGCATAACGCATGACTCATGTTGCGTTGAGTGGCTTCCACCGGGCTTCCAGCTTACCCAGCTTCCGACCAGAACGAGAAAAGAAGGGATGCAACATGTCCATCATCCGCTGGGCCAAGTTGGGCGGATTTGCTGGCAACAAATCGTCCGCATCGACCCCAGCATGGGGTGAAGCTCTGGAGTTTGGGGCGCTGTATTTTAGTCATTAGTAATTATAGTGCTAGGTTTGCAGCGGTAGCGTGAGCATTGACCAAAGCACAAATGTCCCGCATGTGTGAAATATTCCTCGATATTCCTCAAAGTATTCCTCAATTCAGGGGCGCTGTCGAGTCGACCTCGAGTCGACTCTTGAGCCACCCTTTGGTGGAGTTCTTTCACTCCTTCTTCTTGATTGCTTGATCTTTCAGTGCTCTCTCCTCAAAATGCACATGAAAGCTATCGTCTTTGCTACTGTGACAAACCAGACGAATGTTACTCGGCCGTCAAGGCTTCCGGGGGCCTTTTGCTGCACCGGCATGATTGGTTTTGGACGTGTACATCTTGTGAAGAGACGGAAACACACACGCTTCCTGCAAGAGGAGGTCATTTCGCAATGAATGGGCAAAACACCAAGGGTGCAAAAAAGGAAAGTTTGTCACACGTCGATTCCCAATGCTAGTGTTGAAAAAGTTGTCCACCTGCTAGAAGCGTCGGACAGGCTTAAATAAAGCAATGCCCGGAGCTTTACGACCTAGACACTTCCTAAAACAGCCACCCCCTGCCCAGCGACCCTCCTGCCCAGCCCGTGTTCGGACTTTAACAGGTTGGGGAAAAAAAACGGGTGGAAACACCGAACTTGCAGGATTCCAGGCGTTTGTTGCGGATCTGAAGGGAATGGAGGGTCTTGGAGATACCTCACAGTGGGGTCCGAGCTGTTTTGCCAACCATGCTCTAGTTGGGGTGAGGTCTCACTTGGCGTCATGTCATTCCGAAATGGAATTCTCCAAAAAAATATGCTCGCCCCAACAAACAAAGCGTGCCCCTCCTGTGAAACTGAGCCCACTCCTGTAGCTTAGTCATAGAACTCACCTGGGTTCCTGTAAAGGATGCTCCAAGTCCTTGAACCCCTTGTACATCCTGGTACCGCTCATGATCAACAACAACAACAACAACAACAACAACAACAACAACAACAACAACAACA